>VXBT01003862.1:0-87931 GCA_013400235.1 Oriolus oriolus | reverse complement strand
TCCCTCCCCTCCCCTCCCCGGCTGATTGGCTGCACTGGGCTCAGCACAGACCGGGCAAAAGCTTTGTCTGGAGACTTGGTGTGAAATTGCGGAGGATTTTAGGCTGGAGCCGGCGAGGGAGGGCGTTCAGTCCGGCGGCGAGTGCGGAGACGAGGGGAGGACGGGCTGCAGCTCCATCCCGCCAGCTCCCGGCGGTCCTTGGATGCTGACGGCAGGAGAGGAGCACGCTGCCCCCGAACATCTCATCCTGGAAGAGGAGCGCTGAGTCAAATGAGAAAGCGTGGATTGCTTACAGATTGTATCTGGATGTCCCGGAACGGTGTGTATAAAAAAGGCAAAAAGTTTTCTAATCTGTAAGTTATTAATACTTGGCTGGCTAGAAAAGGCGTTTTCAAGTTGGAAAGGACCTGATGTGCTCTGGGTTTAAGGTACCGAAGGAAGGCAAAATAATTGCTTTTTAACTTACTGGGAGAAATTAACTGCAAAAACTTACAAATGTATCGAATCGGCGGTAAAATGCACTTTCTATTCATTTTTGCACTTATTATAATATCTTGCAATAATGATGTGCTGGGCAAGAATTTGAAATACAAGATTTATGAGGAGCAGAAGGTTGGATCAGTAATTGCGAGACTATCGGAGGATGTTGCTGATGTTTTATTAAAAATGCCTAACCCTTCCTCAGTTCGGTTTCGAGCCATGCAGAGGGGAAATTCTCCCTTGCTTGTAGTCCGTGAGGATAATGGAGAAATCAGCATAGGAGCTAAAATTGATCGGGAACAACTGTGCCAGAAAAACTTAAACTGCTCCATAGAGTTTGATGTGATCACTCTGCCCACTGAACATCTGCAGCTTTTCCATGTTGAAGTTGAAGTGCTGGATATTAATGACAACTCTCCGCAGTTTTCCAGAGCTCTAATCCCTATCGAGATATCAGAGAGTGCAGCTGTAGGAACTCGGATCCCTTTGGACAGTGCTTTTGATCCAGATGTGGGAGACAACTCCCTTCACACTTATTCCCTTTCTGCAAATGATTTTTTTAGCATTGATGTGAGAACCAGGACTGATGGTGCTAAGTATGCAGAGCTGATCGTGGTTAGAGAGCTGGACCGCGAGTTGAAGTCAAGTTACGAACTCCAACTCACTGCCTCTGACAAAGGGGTGCCTCAGAGATCTGGGTCATCCCTCCTGAAAATCAGCATTTCTGATTCCAATGACAACAGCCCTGTGTTTGAGCAGCAGTCATATATTATCCAGCTCTTGGAAAACTCTCCCATTGGGACTTTGCTCATAGATCTCAATGCTACTGATCCAGATGAGGGCGCCAATGGGAAGGTCGTGTACTCCTTTAGCAGTCATGTGTCTGCCAAAATTATAGAAACTTTTAGGATAGACCCAGAAAAAGGTCACCTGACCCTGCTGAAGCAAGTGGACTATGAAGTAACCAAATCCTATGAAATTGACGCTCAGGCTCAGGATATGGGGCCAAATTCTATTCCAGCTCACTGCAAAATTATAATTAAAGTTGTGGATGTGAATGACAACAAGCCAGAAATTAACTTAAATCTGATGTCCACAGAGAGAGAAGAGGTAGCTTACATTTCTGAAGGGTCACCCCTGGACACGTTTGTTGCCCTGGTCAGAGTGCAAGACAAGGACTCTGGTGTGAATGGAGAGATTGTGTGTAAGCTCCATGGGCATGGCCACTTTAAACTTCAAAAGACTTATGAAAATAACTATTTAATCTTGACTAATGCCACTCTGGATAGGGAGAAGAGATCTGAATACAGCTTGACTGTAATAGCAGAGGACAAGGGAACGCCAAGTCTCTCCACAGTGAAACACTTTACTGTCCAAATCAGTGATGAAAATGACAACCCACCCCGCTTCCAGACAAACAGATATGAAGTTGTTATCTTGGAAAATAACGCTCCCGGAGCATACATCACATCAGTCACAGCCACAGACCCAGATCTAGGCGACAATGGGCAGGTGACATACACTATTTTGGAGAACTCTGTTTTGGGAAGTTCTATAACCACCTATGTGACCATTGATCCCTCCAACGGGGCGATCTATGCCCTGCGAACCTTTGATCACGAAGAAGTAAATCAAATTGCCTTCATCGTCCAAGCTAGGGATGGAGGGAGCCAGCAGCTCGTTAGCAACACCACGGTTGTACTCACCATCATTGATGAAAATGACAATGCTCCTGTCATCGTGGGGCCGGCGCTACGCAACAGCACAGCAGAAATCTCAATCCCTAAAGATGCTGAAATTGGCTTTCTTGTCACCAGGATAAGGGCTACAGACAGAGACTCTGGTATGAACTCTGAACTCAGCTGCTCCATAGCAGCTGACAAGGAAAACAGCATCTTTGTGATGGATCCCCAAACTTGTGACATCTCTATCAATGTGAGTGTAGAATCAGTTCCAGCAAAACAATGGGAGTTTTTAGTGATAGTCCAGGATAAAGGCAGCCCTCAGCTTAGTACTAAAGCTCTTCTGAAATGTACCATTTTGGAGCATGTTTATTCATTTTCAAGCACTGAAGCAACTTTTGTAAGCCAACCCTCCCTGGACATCTCCATGATAACGATTATATCGTTAGGATCAATATGTGCTGTGTTGTTGGTTATTATGGTTATCTTTGCTACGAGGTGCAATCGAGAGAAAAAGGACACCAGGTCTTACAACTGTCGTGTGGCTGAATCAACCTACCAGCACCATCCAAAACGTCCCTCCAGGCAGATCCACAAAGGGGACATTACACTGGTGCCAACGGTTAATGGCACTCTACCCATCAGATCTCACCACAGAGCTTCGCCATCATCGTCCCCAGCCCTGGAGAGGGGTCAAATGAGCAGCCGGCAGAGCCACCACAGCCACCAATCACTGAACAGCCTGGTGACCATCTCCTCAACCCATGTGCCCGAAAACTTCTCCCTGGAACTCACCCATGCTACACCAGCTGTCGAGGTAAGGCCCAGACCTTGTTTTTGCACATCCATTTATGCAGGCACTCATTTGTGAGCATACACATACGCCTGCATGCAATCTGTGAGAGCAAGAGGCAGTCAGGTCTATGCCTCATGGGAATGTGTCATGGATTTCTCTTCAATGTCATAGCTTTTCAGTTTTACTCCAATATCAACAGATTCCATTACCCTGGGGAACAGGGTTAAATCTATTGTTAATTGTATTATTCCTTGCTTCCTCCCTGTAAGGTCAAAAGAATGGAGTGGAACATAGTGCTCTGCACTGGTTAACTGTTCACTCCTTCTTCCTTGCCTTCCCTCTCCCTCTGTACAGCTCCATCTGAGAAAGAGTGCCTGAGTATTTATATTCAGAAACAATCCAGGAAACTCTTTTATTAATGGGGGTGAAGAACTAAAAGATTCTGACACAGTTTGAATACAGCTGTTGTAATACATGATCACTGTGACTCAAACTTTGAGACTCCCTGTCTCAGTTTTTACTGCAAATGCTGGGTCATAGCTTAAATAAATGAGAGCTGTGTCCTGGTAACTCTTTACATATAAAGCAATGCTGTTTTGTTTTGAATTAGGATCCTGGAATGGTAAAGGCTTGATTCTAATATATTAAACCAAAACAAAACTCCTCCTCTGTTTAATTGCTTGTTTTACTTGTTAAGGAATTAATTATTACGAGTTCAGAGGCTAATGAACAGCAGCAAACTTCCTCACTGTACAGTCTTCAGATGTTTCCTGTGTCAGACACTACACTACCAAATAGTCTGTTGTACTGCATTATATATGTGCAGGAATTTGATTTAATTAAATCTTAAAGGAGAAAAAAATAAACCACAAACAAACAAGAAGCAAATTAGTGGTTTTACAGCTAGGAGCTTGAGCTTTCCTTTCAAGGAATCAGTCTTTTCACCTTTTCTTTAGCAGGTTTCTCAGCTTCTCTCGATGCTTCACCAGGGCCAGTATCAACCAAGGCCAAGTTTTCGAGGAAACAAGTATTCCAGAAGCTACAGGTAAGAACCCAGACTGTTCTGCTACATGTGAATGTACACGGATCAGAAAGTATAGACATGTATTTTTAAACAAAAAGTGGACTATAACGTACTTGAGATAATATAGTTCTCTACAATTCTCTTTACAGATATGCCCTACAAGATATGGATAAATTCAGCTTGAAAGACAGTGGCCGGGGTGATAGTGAAGCTGGAGACAGTGATTATGATTTGGGGAGAGAGTCTCCAATTGACAGACTTCTTGGAGAAGGATTCAGTGACCTTTTCCTTACAGATGGGAGAATTCCTACAGGTAAGAGCACAATGGAAGCTGAGCAGTTTATTTACAGTACTGCCTGGCTGTCACTTTGATAAAACTACTACTGAGAAAGCAAAAATTCTTTTGCTTTCAAGTCCTATGTTTCCTTCCTTTTTTACTCTGCTTCATGATAAATTCTGAGTTGAAGCCTTGACGTATCTAGTAAAATGAAACCTCGGATACAACTGCAAATCTACTCAGAGTAATGCCTACTTTTTTTGTTATTCACATCATGAGCTGGCTCCAGATTCCTCCTAAAAGTATGATCTGCTCCAAGTCCTTAGACTTTTAATGACTGGGTGGATGTTTTTGCAAAGCCAGGCAGTTGTGGTTTGTTAAAAATACAGTGAACTATAATTTGGGAAATAGGTTTTCCACAGTGGATTTGATCCATATGATACAAACTTTTGCCATTTAGAAACTGAGTGTGAAAGTGGATTAGAAATATGGATGGAGAAGAAAGAAGAGTGTTCTTCCCACTGAAAAATGAACTTGAGTGGCAAGGGAAGGATCTAAATATGTCCCAGATTTTAAATCTTGCAACCCTAATTTCTGGAAGAAAGAGCTTAAGAGGTGCAATTCAGGGGCAGAGGGCAGAAAAGAAAAAAAATTAGAAAAGGGTGAGTGGCAGTAGGATAAACACACATATACATATTCATGTGTATGAAGTATTGCTTTTAAATTTATTCCCAAATAAAAGTTGAATAAAAAGTCATGGGAATTCATGCTTAGTACAGATAGAAAAATTTTGTAATTACTTTAATAATTATACAGCCTCTGGTTGTACCCTAGATCTTGTTCTTACTTCAGATCATATTTAGCTTTCTCTGTATAACCAGAGGGCCAGATAATTTCAATAGGGTTCACTGAACCAAGTTTATAAATTTAACAAGTTTAGTAAAATAATTTTATATATGGAGGCCCTTTGCTTTGGGGGATGGTGCAGCACATGGCCCTCCTAAAGTGACTCTCATGTATTAACCAGGGTTGTTATGCTAGGCAAGACAGAATGCCAAAAGTTCAAATTGTTTTTCTTATACATTTTAACTTTAAAATTTTCTGTACATATTTTGCTCCAGTCTAGGTCTTGTATCACATACCCAGCCATTCACCTACCTCCTCAAATGTGCTCAAAACTGGAGGCCCTGAAGAGTTACTCTGTTTTCAGAATCTTTAACCTAAATCTGGAGTACTAATGTATTTTTATCCTCATCCTCCCTAACTCCTTGAGGCATGTCTCATTCTCTCCTATGCTTTAGCAAGGAGGCAGGGAGGGATCTCCTGGAGCTCTCAGTTGCCTGGGGAACTTCAAGTGCAATGGTGTTTGCACTGGCATCCAGCCCTGCTGCTGCGAAGGAGGAGCGATCCCTTTACAGTGGGCAACTGGGGCCTGCCAGCAGACAGGAATGGTTGTCCTCTTAGCTGGCTGAAACACCCATGACCCATTTTCAGCTCTTACAATTCCCTCTCTAAACAGTAAGCCAAAGGATAGGATTTCCAAAAATGCCAGGCTAATTACATTCAAAGTAAGGGAAACTCCTCTCAGTGCAAATGGAACCTGGTTGAGCTATCAAGATTGGTATTTAATCGTACCCAGATGTCCATTTACTGCTATGCATGGCCCTAATCCTTCAGATAAGTCTGTTGAACCTGTTCAAATGAGACCTGAATTGATCTACAACCCCAGCACATGAAAAGGAAAAGAAAACTTCCTTAAGGTTTCCTGTTCTCCATTTTGAAAGGTTTCTGCATTGTCAGTCTGGACACAGGCAAAAATGCTGTGGGAAGGTCCTGTCAGTTTGTCTGTTTAAGGTGGAACAAAAAAGGAATGGAGCCAGTCCCTCAAAAGTCCACAAATTACATGATCAGAAAGTTCAACAACTGTCCTTGAAACACTTGGTATTTTTTCTTTTTAAATCTTAAACAACAAGCATTAAATTCCAGGGGGAAAAAAAAAGGAGAAAGAAAAAGCTGTTGTGCATCCGGACATTTTGTAATTTATTGCTGATTTAAGGACAGATTGTGTCACCATTCAGTTACTTCAGAGTATCTTTTGATTTTATGTTCAGGAATGTCAGAATCTATTATTTTAAACCAAAACCATTCCTGATAACAGCTGTTACAAAACTGACGGTGAGACAAACCTTGCTACTAAAGAAATGCTAGACCACTGAAAGTACCTAATGAATTTAAAGGAGTCTTAAAGGAGTCTTCTTAATTAGAAGTGTAATCCTCACCTGCTGTGATGACTTGAGAGCTGGTCATGGATCACTTAGATGTCTTTTGACACTTCTAACTTTTGGGCATTTTCTGTAAAACATCATACATGGGAACAAACACTTGCAGGCATTTCGGTCACTTGTATCAAAATTCGAGCCACTGATATATTCTAGTTTGCTTTGTTTGTTTGAAACTTCCTGGATCAGCAGTTATTTTGCAATAGATTGTGCAATATCCAGGCTGCAGTCTGAGCTTGTAATCTTGAAGAAATTCATACTGTTGCATGCATGACATGGAGAAAGTTTATACTCACAGAAATGGAAAGGCCATTAGGAAAGCAAACAATATGATAGGCTGTGTAAAGTGCAAAAATAAATAGTGCTGACAGTATGAGGGCACTATTATAAATCACTGGTACATCCTAAATTGAAATACTCTGTTCAGTTCTGCTTACACCACTACAAAAAGATTTTTTGATAAACGGGGTGGATCCAGAGCCAGATGGGAAGTGTGTTGAGGGAGCAAGGAAAACTTCCAGGGCATGACTGCAAACATTTCTCATGTAATCAGTATATACTCAGAAAGAACAAGAAAGTGTATTCTGTGGGGGGTAATCTAACCATTAAGTGATTAGGGCAGGAGTTTCTTGTGGTCAAAACATGCATAATGCAAAGAGTGTGTAATTTCTGAAAGCTGTCTTTTGAAGTTGGTGACTCAAACCTGTTAGGGCCCCAGCAGCACCCAGATCTTCTCCAGCAGATCTGGCAGGCACACAGACAACCAGCCTGAGGCAAGGCTTTGTGTCCTATGATCAGTTCCCTTTGGAGTGGAAAATTTAGTGTCCCTCCTGGCACATCCCTCTCTGCAGGTCTGTCAAATTGGTCTTTTCATGTCTCTGCTTCCAGGAACCATTCGAGACCTCTTCGAATGTTTGCAGTGCCCCTTGGTGGGCCAGTTCAGACCAGAGTAGCTCTCAGGGCTGCAGTCATTTGCCCCATCTTATTGCTTCTACCTGAGAGACATCAATAAGCCAAGAAGCTGAGAGAGCAGCTCTGTTGTCTTCTGATCTTCAGCCCTTATGGATGACCTGGATTCCCATCCAGTGGGGTTGAGCCCTCCTTGTGCCAAGGCCTGAACCAGCATGGGCCAGTAACCTGAGCTACAGAGCTTCAAGTGCACCTGAGAGTATAAATCCAGTATAAACACCAGAGTCACACAGACTGGGAATTCGACCTGAGGTGATAGTGGATTAAGGGATTAAGATTTAACTGATTTAGTTAAAAAGGTAATATGGCAGTGGATCACCTTGAGTTCTACATACACCTCACTGCCAGAACAAAGGAGCTGTTTAATGGAAAAGGAGGTCCCTCTGCATGTTATTATTCTTTGTTCTTTATTTCCCCTGTCCATTTATTCCCACTTTATTGCTCTGATATGCCTCACTAGTTGCATGTGGAAGACTTGTCTAAAACTCAAGCGAGTGCTTGGAGGTAGAAATTTCTTCCTTTTATTTTATATTTTTTAATGAGCTAGAACTGTACAAAGGGCTTGTATGGCTTCAAGCCATAAGTGCTTGTTTTTCCATCTGGGATTTACATGTTTATCTTCAGCCTTAGTTAAGAAATTGCATTACTGTTTTACATGAACTGCATTGGTTGTTCTTGTTCTTGGCAATGGAGGTACCAGGTCATTTGTACTTGCCACCTTCCTGCACACAGAAGGTGAAACCAAACACCAGATTTGAACATATCTGGGGAAGTTCAGTCCTGGTGTCAGGAATCCCTGGTGACTGCAGGTGCTGTGTGCAGCAGGAGGGGATGCTCACTCTCCTCATGTCTCTCTTGCAGCGATGCGGCTGTGCACAGAGGAGTGCAGAGTCCTGGGCCACTCTGACCAGTGCTGGATGCCACCGCTGCCTTCTCCCTCTTCTGACTACAGAAGCAACATGTTCATCCCTGGGGAGGAGTTCCAGTCACCCCAGCAGCACCTGCAGCAGCAGCATCATCAGGGCCTCGAAGAGGATGCCCAGGCAGCCGACGCTGGTGAGAAGAAGAAGAGCTTTTCAACATTTGGGAAGGACTGCCAGAATGAGGAGGAATCAGGGGACACCGGGACCTCCTCCCTCCTCTCTGAAATGAGCAGCGTCTTCCAGCGCCTGCTGCCTCCCTCGCTGGATGCCTACACGGAGTGCAATGAGATGGATCGCTCCAACTCATTGGAGCGCAGGAAGGGACATTTGCCAGCCAAGACTTTAAATTATCCACCAGGGGTGGCAGCCTGGGCAGCCAGTACACATTTCCAAAACCCTGCCAACAATGGGCCCACTCTGGGGACTCACTCAGGCGTGCAGCCTTCGTCCAAATGGCTGCCAGCCATGGAGGAGATCCCAGAGAATTACGAAGAAGATGATTTTGACAACGTGCTCAACCACCTCAGCGATGGCAAACATGAACTCATGGATGCCAGTGAGCTGGTGGCAGAAATTAACAAGCTGCTGCAAGATGTCCGGCAGAACTGATTGTTTCAAAAGCCTATTTTTCCATATTTATGGAAAACTAGAAGGGAAAAAAAAAAAAGAACAAAAAATTGACTGAGAAGAACTGGCATTGCCAACTAGTTGCATTTATCATAAATGTGTCTGTGTATGTTGAATATTAAAATACTGTATTTTCATATGTACACAATGCAAGTGTGATTATCTGTATTTTAAAAATACATTTGTACCTTATATTTATGTGTAATTTAACAAATAAATTTTATTTTTTTACACCCACAGCAAGCATGTTTTCCTAAATGTATATAGATGGTACCACCCTTGTCAAACTTAGAGCATTCTTGCCACACAGGCATGTTTTAAAAAAAAAAAAAAAAAAAAAAAAAGAAGAGGGATATTGTTTTCCCTTACTATTTCTTTCAAATGTTTCAAATACAAATTCAAAACACTGAAAAAGTTATCAAATGTTAGTTTCAGTAAATGATCCAACACCTTGTTGCAATGTTTTATTCTTATAATAAAGAATTGTAACTCCCATGAAACCTAAAATTTTTATTTTGATGCTTTTGGTCTATAGAATCATTTTCTCATTTAATTAATGGATTATTGCAGGCTGAGGTCTTCCTGTCTTTGGCACATAAGTGTTTTCCCCAGTGAACAAATCATGGAGTTCAGTGCTGGGTCTTCCACTGTGATTTCTGAAAAAGAAAGTAAATTTGTTGTGCTGTTGTTACACTGCAAAGCCAGTTGAAGTCAGTGGTGTATACTTGAAAGACAGCAATAAAATCAGCTTTTCTGACCTCAAGATGAATTCTGAATATATGTAAATACAAAAATTGCAATGAACTGCTTTATCTTTGTAAATGACACCAAAATAAAAGGAATGTTGCATCTTCTAGAAAAACAGCTATATTTTGCCTCTGCAAAGCAGCTATATTTTTATATTAGCTATATTCTCTGTTGTAAGTGTGCCTGTCTTCTATTTGCAAAGTAGTACAGAAATGCTTGAACTTCCTAGAAAAGAGTGAACCTGCAGGTACATTCACTCTGTCTGCATCCCATCCTTCTATAGTGGGTCTTCTCCCTGTCCTGAAGCTCAGTGAAAAGTCATTTATCTTGTGCTGCCATTGCCACGGTGGGGGTGATGTAACTAATATTGCTCAGATAAAAGTCAATCTGGTTGTTTTAGTTCCTTTTTTCAAAACTATTTTTTGTTAGCCTGTCATACACAAGGAGATCTTTGTAGTAGTAAACAAATGGATTTTACAGTTGAGAAACATGGGTGGGTTTTGAACCCCCAGTGCTCATTTCAGGAGTGTTAAGAGATGGCCATAAAAACTTGTATTTTGGGCATTTTCTGCAGATGCATATTTTATAGGATATATATTTTTTTGCCAGAACTGTGAAAAACTGTTGGATAATCCAAGTCAACCTGGGCAAAAAACTGATATATTTGTTCTGGAGAATTGCACTTGTAAAATATCTTATAAAATAATTTTTTTCAATGCTAGATACAAAAATTCCTGCTTAGTGCTACCCCAAAAACGCAAGAATTTTGTTGCATGCACAAGCTTCGTTTATTTTCCTTGTGTGCCAGGAAACTTTAATCTCTTTATTGGTTTCACAGCGCTGTAGATGTGACATTTGAAGATGTGTAGGCATTTGCTGACACCTGAACAATAGAGAGATTCTCACCTTGTTTACACATCAGGAGCTCATGCTATGCTTTACTGGATAGAAATACCAGGACCTCCCACTGGGAAGTTTATTACAGCACCCTTGAGTGCAAACAGGACTTCAGTCTCATCGAGCTGCCGTCTGTTATGGAGAGGAAGAAGTTGTAATACCTCATTAAATACTTGACACCTCTTTCCTTTTTTACCCTTCTTTCCTACTAATAGGCATTATTGGCCCCACAAGCCTCACCTGGGTCCCATTCTCCCACTCCCCCTCACTCCAAGGGCTCAGACTGGAGCAGGCAGCTGTTCTATGAATGTTTGTCCTCTTTTGGCTCTCAGGGTCGACCTGGGACTCACTTTATAGCTGTGCCTCCAACCCATATCCAGCTGCTGCTGATGGGGGTCCTTGGATCCTCATCCTGGTTTGTCACCTTGGCATGCTGACGGCTGACAACGGATCCCTTTGCCAGCACCTCACTCAACCTGCTGCGTCCAGGTTCTGTAGGGTTGCGCTTTGTCAGTGCAGGTACTGCTCCCATTGGGCTTACTCTCAGCTCCCGGTCTTGATGCTTTAAAACAGCAAGATCAGGCTGACTCTGAAGCCAGGATGCTGTAACAGTCCTAAAGTTCACAAGGGCATAACTTCCTCCTCCTTAACTGGGTTGTTTCTGTCTCATCTCAACCCTCCCCTTGCAGTTTCTCTCTTCTTCAGTGTCCAGTTTTAGCCCTGTTCTCCAAGTTCCCTCACCCCTACCTCATTTTAACTCCTCTTGGCTCTCACTCCACTTCCCTTATAAAATCTGACCCACATACTAATCCTGCACAGCCCATAGATATGTTTACAGAGCATATCGTATCCCAATAACCTTGCCCATGACTGAATTTCCCAGTTTCTACCTCTTTAGCTGGACCTAGTTAGCACATCCCTCAAATCCTCTCTTGCCCTAACCTTTTGCTGTGTAATTGTAACTACAACATAATTGTAAGCTCCACTGGATTCCTGAATCCCCCTACACTCAATGCCTTTTCTTGGGTGCCTATACAACATGGAAAAGGGCTGACTTGTATGGGTAGACCTCCCACTGCTGACTTTTCACAGAAGTGGGAGGGTCAGGAAAGCAATTCTGAAGACAAAACTCATGCCTGCCTGGTTATTTGATTCCAGCCTGGGCACACAGAATGTGTGAGGTGTACAGGGTGACTGGTTGTTACATTAAAAATGTACAAGGTGGTATTTTGAAAATAGTACTTTGCTCTGTCTACAAGCTTGCAGGGCAGCCTGATAAGCTTCATTTTCACAGTCATGTCATCCACTAGGGATTACCAACCTGTTTCAAATTTAAAACCCTTAAATCAGTTTATGCCCTCTGGCCTATGTCATATGGATAGTCTCAATGATTTAAAGAGCCATTGTTTGCAGAGGGGACTTTCTAGAAAAAGTAGATTGCAGTGAATTTCTCTGGTAGCACTAGGCATCTAAATATCATAAAACACGTAAGGTTCTCCTAGAGGGGATTTCATTACCAACACACAGTAATAGTATTTGGTATGTGCATTGCTGCAAGAATCTTATCATGTAAAGAGACCAGTAATTAGACCAGTTTTCAGGAGCAAGAATGTTTACTTAGATGATATCTGAAATGCATCGGAGTTTGAGTTGTATTTATTATTGATAGGAAGCTTATGAAAAGATCTGTAGATAGCAGTAAATAAGAGAAAAATCTATCTTAATCCTGCTTGGTTTAGAGTTCTCAGGCTTCCTTTATAAATGAGAGAAATTATATAATATGTATATGAGTGTATGTGCACATATATAAAAACCATAGCACCAAATCTCTTCTGTGTAAAGAACAGGGAAAACTGATAGTATGCAGATTAAACAAAATATATAATAAATCTGGATTTGCTGCATTTTGACAACTAATAGAGAGTTGGGGTTTGGTGTGGTTTAAGCACCAAACATGAGCATGATTGTCCTGTCCAGAACACGAGATCCTAGGACTTCTCTAAATGCTTACTAGTTTTATCCTTCCTGGTGGTATAATGACAGAAAAGGTTGTGAAAATTGGCAAATGGTAATTACCAAAATACTGATTATCCCTATAAGTGTTCAAGGCCAGGCTGGGTTGGGCTTTGAGATGAGTGGTATAGTGGAAGGTGTCCTTGACCATGGCAAGAGACTGGAACAAGATGATCTTTAAGGTCCCTTCAAACCCAAACAATTCCATGTGCTAGTGGAATTGCACATTCCTTCTATATATGGAAATTATGAGACTTTTGAGCAAATACAAAGTTGATTCATGGATGCTCAGCAACTACTTTTCTCCAGGCTCCATGTAAGATTTTTATATTCACTTCTGAAATAGTTAAATTAAAGAATGTACTGAAATAACGATCAGAGTTGTTTGACCACTTATTTAAGTTGTGTTTAAGCATTTCTGTCACTGCTGCATCACACTGCTATTAAGTGCCCATTAGGATAAACACATTGAGAGGATGTGGCTGTCATTAATGTCTTGCTGCATTCTTTACCCTGGTTGTGTTTATAGTTGCTATGTCTAAGAACAGCAATAGAAATCAAACAAAAGCCACCACAAAATATTTAACACTTACAGTTTCCTTACCTTTTTTAACACAATATTGAAATTCATAGAGAATGCCAAGAGGTTTAATTTCTTTCTCTGCAGCCTGCAGAGGATTTCAGTTTCCCAAGATTAGAAGACTTAGAAGCCTCCGTTTTTAGCATTTGGTTAACATAGCATCTGATCTAGGAGACTATGGTATACATGTATTTTCTTTCAGTAATGCAGGCTGTTACATTTTCAGGCACAGTTTCGCTCCTTTCTGTATACCAGGGTCAAACTTTGCCTGCACACCAAACTTGGCCTGCAACATTTTCTGCAATGCAGTTTATATAAATAATAATAATAATAATAAAAAGGAAGTGATAATATCATATCTTCAATCAATAAAAAATATTTGTAATTAACAACCCTCCTGTATTTTACATCCTCAGAGCTGTAGAATCATAAATGACTGAGCACTTGTAAAAAATAATATTCTGGAATCAAGTAACCTCCTACTGAAAAAAGCCTCTCTGAAGAGACACATAGAAACAATTTAAACCATACTGTAAAAACTATTTACAGCAGAGTTGGTAAATAATACTTTTTAAAATTAAAACTCAGGGGAGACCCTGGAAAAACTGAGTAATAACTGAAGCTGAAATCTGACCTGTGCACACATTCTCCAACCACTTGCCCAAGGATCAGTGTGGGAAATACAGTGAGAAATCACTGTGCAAACAGTTTTGTGGCTCACAGGAAGTATTTAAAGCTTCGACAGGCATCCAGTTTCATTGCGTGACTTTGCAATCTATTTCCCAGCTCTGTGCTGTGGAGGTTTGCCTCCGAACATGCATGCAAGACTGGACTCCAGAGGAAATACAGAAAGAGAAAAAGGAGGGATGCATGCCGTGCCAGGAACTGGAAAGCAATTGTCTACCCTTCCAGCCAGTCACTTATCAACTCTCATTTGTTTTGTTTTTTGATCTCTGTGGCTAAAAATATGTGTTTTAAACATTAAAAAAAGGCAGCAGCTTCAATGGGAAAATTTGAAATTGTGTGGTAAGGTAGTGGCTACAAGAGATTGCAATTTTAACAAGAAGTTGAAGCTTCCTGTGAAGACAATGGGATTTGAAGCTGGACTGTCTTATAGCTCAGATAATGATAAAAGTATACACTGTATTTTCATATACTTGTATTTTGTGAGAATTGTTATATGCTCACGCCCTGAAGATAGCAGAGCTAATAGTGGGGTTTTATTTAAGAAAAATAAAACTCTACCTTAAAATATTTTTTTTAAACTTTTGCATTTAATCCAAGTCCAGTATGCAGCCCTATCAGAGATGGGTGTGGAGGGTGATCTTTCCCCATAGACTGGAGGTTTAATCCATACTCCATAATCTGCATTTCTTAGTGGTTTGTTCAGGTCTCACATTTGCTGTCAAACATAAAGGTCTTCCCATGTATTGCACAGAAGGCATGTGGGTACTATAGATCCTGCAGTTTAGAAGGGTATATATGTTCTTTTGTGCATTTAGCCTTCAATTGCTGTGAAAATTAATGTGAGAGGAAGCCTAGCTCTATTTTGTTTCATTCAGATATTTCCTTCATTTTTTTTTTTGTTCATTTTCTCTATGGTTTGGATGCCAATAACCTTCATCTCACTAAAACACTGGATGATTTTGTGATGAAAAGTAAATAGCAATGACGGGCAAAGGGACTGAGAAGCCAGTGCTGTCTCCTGTCGACTAGGAGAGCTCTCAGCATGTTGAGTCCACAGTTTTTACAGCAAATATGGACAATGATAACCTTGAATATTTCTTTTGTACTAAATTATTGTCCTGGTTTAAGAGGCAGGTGTCTGTCCAGGAAGGTGGGAACCTTCCTGGAATGGAAAATATGACCCCCTTCGCTCCAACTTATTATAACTTTGAAGTTAGAGGGATTTCAGATGAATATATGGAAAATGGAATAACAGTTCTTTACTAGAATATATATATATGTATAACAAGGCAAACAAACAGCAGCAGCAGCCAGAGCAGCCAGACCCAGACACCCGGTGCCAGCCTCTCCTGGCCGCAGGCCCTTTCCCCTTCGGTGCAGTTCCGCTCACAGCCAGCAGGGGGCGCTGGTGGCTCCCGGCCGGGCAGGGTGGGTGCGATGATTCCCCCGCGCCTGCAGGGGGCGCTGTGGCGCGAGCTCAGCTGCCTCTCCCCACATGGCAATGGCAGCTCAGGCGGCAGGGAAAGAGAGGAGGAGGCTCCCTTTCCAAAACTTGTGGGGAGCAGCCGGTCTCAGAGCCACTCTGGGTGGCGAGCTGGACTGTAGCAGTAGCCTCAGAGCAGCAGGTTGGAACAGCAGAGGTGAGCAGACCCCCGGCGGCAGCGAATCAAAGTGTAGCACTAACCCCGAAGCGGTGGCAGAAGCAGTGGGATCCGGGCGGACGCAGGGTGTTGGGTTAAAGTGTAGCAAAAAGCCTGAAGCAGTGGCAGAAAATAGTGAGGGCTAGGTGGGGGATTACTCCTTTGCACAGCTCACTGGCCACAGCTGGGCCTGAGGTTGGGCTGCCGCCCAGAAGGAATGGTCCAGCGGGGAGGGCTCCTGGCTCCCAGGTCTCAGCACGGCACACACTGGCTCTGGGCTCCCAAGCGGCAGAGGAGCAGAGAAGCAAGAAGGCAGGCCCTGGTCACAGTGCCTAAAGAAGAAAAAAAGAAAATCAAAAGAAAAACCCCAAATCCACAGGGCAGCAGGATCTCCGCTAAGATTCACCTCCTGTGCCGCATGGCCACCGTGTCAATCACCCCACCGGAAGGTAGGGCAGACCCTGGCCCCCAGCCCCTGCAGGATCCTGGGCTGCCCTTCACCCATCGTGATATCCCTGAGCCGTGGGGTGGGATGAGGTGGGGGGGAGGTGGCAGCGATAGTGACAATTCCGGGCACAAAAAATGGCTGTGGGATACAAACCATCCCCAAGACAATTATTCAGTGCAAAATAGTATTTTGAATTTCAGTTTTACCTGCTTGGCAAGATTCATCTCCTCCATAGCAAAGGAGTGTCCTATGGTCATCACGGAGATTTAAGGAAAAACCACAGAATCACAGAATCGCAGAATTAACTAGGTTGGAAAATACCTTTGAGATCATCGAGTCCAACCTATGACCTAACACCACCGTGTCAGCTAGACGATGTGTATTGGTTTGGCACGGCCTGGTTTTGCGTAGCAGGGGGGCCGCAAAGTTGGCTCCTGTGAGGAAGCTGCTGGAAGCTGGCAGAACCAATGGCTGATGGCTCTGAAGATGAACATGCTGCTGGCCAGAGCTGGGCCAATGAGAGAGGCTGGTAGCGCCTCTGTGGTGACATCTTTAAGAAGAAAATCATAACAAAGTCACAAGTTTTTGGGATTCTAGCCAGAGAAGAGGCAGAGGTGAGAACATGTGAGGGAAAACAACAGGTGACACCAAGATTGGTGGAGGAGGGGGCGGAGGTGCTCCAGGCACTGGAGCCGAGGTTCCTCTACGGGCCGTGGTGCAGCCCATGGTGGAGCAGCTGTGCCCCTGCAGCCCATGGGGATCCACGGGGAAAGCAGAGATCCACCCGTAGCCCGTGGGGGAGGTGCCCACGCCAGAGCGGGTGGATGCCTGGAGGAGGCTGTGATCTATTGGGAGACCAGGTGGAGAGAGAGGGCCCTGCTTCCAGGCTGGAGCAGCCTGTCCTTGGGGGACTGCACCCCATGGAAAGAGAGACCCACGGCACAGCAGTTTTGGGAGGACTGTGTGCCCGTGGGAGGGACTCACGCTGCAGCAGGTGCGGTTTGGCTGCTGCTCGTGAGAGTGGAGCCACGCCTGGAAGTTCACGGAGNCCCTTGAAATGTTTTCTCCCGGTCCTTATCTCACTCACGAAGCCTTCGTTAACTTTTTTTCCTTTTCCCTCCTTTGCCCAGCTGTGGCAGGGGAGGGTGAGTGAGTGGCTCTCATGGGTGCCTGGGCCAGCATCAAACCACAACACCATGGCACTGAGTACCATACTTCCCTAGTGCTGCTGGCCACACTATTCCTGATCCAGGCCAGGATGCCATTGGCCTTTTTGGCCACCTGGACACAGCTGGCTCATGTTCAGTTGGCAGCTGACCAGTACCCCCATGTCCCTTTCTGCCTGCTGTCCAGCCACTCTGTCCCCAGCCAGTCACACTGCAGGGGGTGGTTGTGGCCAAAGTGCAGGACCCGGCGCTTGGACTTGTTAAACCTCATGTTGCTGGACTCAGCCCATCTAGTCAGCCTGTCCAGGTCCCTTTGCAGAGTGCTCCTACCCTCCAACAGATCCACACTCTCAGCTTGGTCTCATCTGCAAATTTACTGATGGTGGACTCAATCCCCTCATCCAGATCATCAGTGAAGATATTAAACAGGACTGGCCCCAGCACTGATCCCTGGGGGACACCACCAGTGACTGGCCACCAGCTGGATGCAGCACCATTCACCACCACTCTCTGGGGCTGGCTGTCCAGCCAGTTTTTAACCCAGTAAAGACTGCACCTGTCCAAGCTGTGGGCTGCCAGCTTTTCCAGGAATATGCTTACCAGGAATTATGCTTTAAAAGGAAGCGTTCTTTCTGCTGTGTATGGCAAATGGCAGTCTCTCATATATGGTACTGTGGTTATAATAAATTGTCTTACCTTTTTAAAAGATAAGATTTTAGCAATGATTTTATTTAGATCTCAGAAGGAGAATTCAGACTCTCCAGTTACTATTATGTACAGCTAAAACAGCTAAAACAAGGAAAATAAGCAAAGTCTAGATGAGAGAATATTGTGTTTGTGTCTCCTTTTCACAGGCTTCAGCTGATCTTGAAATGAAATGATTTCTCTGTCTACGCACAAAACACATTTGTGACATGTGTGAAGGTGCATTGCTGAGAAACGTAGGTGAAATGGAGGCACATCTGAACCTGGTAACAATTTTATATGGAAAGACTCTTTCTATTTAATCCTGGATGGAGTAGTAAGAGAAGCTGTTGCCCTGTAAAAGGCTAATTGTAAGAGTCTTCTGGTCTAATGAGCTGAAGGTGCTGCCTGTGTGTGAGAGATGTGTGGAAAAAGTCCATATCCAAATTAATATAGTACTGTGCAAGTGGAAAAGGAGAGGAACGGGTTAAAAAAAATTTGAATTTTCTTGTTAATCAGGCCTGTGCTGCTTCAAGTAATGCCCATTATCCACAATATTTGCAAATGGAGAGGTAACCTGGTTGGCTTGTATAAAAATGATGACAAACAACCACAGCAGCTTAGTGCACCTCTGGCAAAGAATGGTGGACATTTTTTAAATTCAAATATAATGGAAGCATAAGCTTAGTAAACTGGCAGGCTTGAGACCACTTGGGCTTGTTTTGACCCATCTGGCTTTCTTAAATTCTTGCAATATATAGGTCACCTAACTAGAAAGGACATGCTGATTTTTATCCAGGCTAGGAAAATGTTTGTGGTGGAATGATTTATTTCTAATCTTTTCAAAATATCAGAGACTGATATTACAGTCCTTATACATCCTCATGTTTCGATTTTTTTTTTGTGGTTGTGTCTGATCTGACTGGAAAGTCCCATACTTTAAACTTTTAAATACTTTTAGGAAGAGGATATAATTTGGGCATTTACAGTTTCAGTGGTGCAGTAGGTGAATGGGGTTTGCACTGGTTTAAGGAACCAAGTGATGCTATTACAATCATGCTTTATGATCCTAAAAACCTGTGAAACAAAATCCCAAATGTAGATGTGTTTGTTGAAGGGCAACCAAAATTCAGGTCTCTCTGCTGGTTCTCATCTCACTTATGCATGTAGCACTTAGAGCAGCACATGTTGGGAGTACCTAACTTCATATGGGAAATAGTGAAGAGATTTATCATTGAAAACATCTGTAAACAACTGAAAACTCAGTGGCTTCCTTCCAGCATGGATGGACAGCAGTAACGCTGTGAGCGGTCGGTGGTGGAGATATGCCGCAGCGTTATTCTCGGAAGCGTCTCTGGCAAGAGATCGCTCCGGTGGTGCTGTTTAGCACACTCACAGGCCGGCCTTCTCACCCGTGCCAATGTACGCACGAAGCACACGCGCTCACTCTAAGCTATATAGCTTATGCGTTACCAGAGACAAAGAGAAAGGAGGGCTCCTCTGGATAGAGTTCTGAAGGGTTTAATGTCCAACAACGAAGGTGTCCATCGAGAGAAGAGGACGAAGGGAGGGCTGTAACAAACTTATATAAAGATACAGAGAAGGGGCAGGCAGGGCACTAATAACCAATGGTCTGAGGGTACAGGGGTGGAGAGAAGGCGGGGTTACAACCTTTTAGGGGCACAAGGGGCATCTGACCCACAGACCAATCAGACACACCAAATCTGGGGCAACCACTGAGCCTGATGGGGGAAGCCTTTCCCCCTGAGTCAGCGGGGCGGGGATGGGGTGGCTTTAGACCTCGGAGCTGGCCCACCAGCGGGCGTCCCCCGTCTTGGGGCTCTTTGGCCTCTCGGCCTCCACCACTGCTGGCTCAGCCCCCACAACACAGCAGTAGCGCATTCTGATGGCCTGTATTACTCAACACAGATCTTCAACATTGTTTACAAAAGTCTACAACAAAACACTCTCAGAGAATATGCAGCAGTTCAAGTTAACTGTGCAGAGCGACAGTTTGCTAGCTTGTGTAGTTCTGCACTTTTGCATGTATTAAATTACCTCATTCCTTCATATCACAGTAAAACTGCTTTCTTGAAAAGGTGTGCATGTGTCATTAACTGCAGTCTTAATGTGCAAGTTTTAGACAAAAGAAAGCATGTAATATAATATGTCAGCAAAGGGCCAACAGGATTATTTCGCAATTAAACTAGAAAGAAATTTCAAGAGTTTAAATGTGAAGCATAACAACTGGTATCCATGAAAACTTTACTCAGTAGAAAATCAGAAAAAAAGAATCATGTTCTTGTGAAGGACTGCATGCTATGCATGTTCTTAATGGCCTAATTTCTGAGAAATACATAAATTCAAATATAAAATAGGAATCTGTGTATGGAACACACTACTGTTTTGCAAGTAAATATAGTGAGTTTTTTTAGATTGAAACATAGATTCTGAAGGAGAAAACACATTCATAAGTCTCTGCTTTATTAAAAGACTAAAGGTTAGATATTATGACAAAAAATTGTGTAGGTTTTTGAGTGTGGTTATTTCATTTACTTACAATCCATCTTTGGTATCATTGCCATGATTAAAGACTTCAGAAAGACTGGTGTTAAGAATAAGGTTTTAGTGGTAGTGCATCATTGAAAAGGGAGCTGCAGTAGAATGGCAAACCATGTATCATCAGTACCAACTTTATTTAGCATGTAGTAGAAGAATTACAATAGACACCATTTCCCTGAAGCTCTACAAGAACCTCCCAAAAGGCACTGTTGTTGTTCAAACAACTTATTTTAAAACTGAGTGGTCAAAAAAAATAGTCTCCTTCACTTCCTATTCTGTTTGTTATCCCAGATTTCCTAGTAAAAAGGAGGAGCAGGGAAAAGACCTAGACAACTGTGCTCTGCGGTTTAAGTACCTCACTCAAGGTACTGAGCTTGTTGGGGGACACTTAGCTGGACATGGAGCATGGTTTTCTGGGTAAATCCTCTGAGCCAGGTGTTGTGCTGGGGTTGGGTATGTGAGACTGGTAAATCTTGTCTGGGGTCTGTCGCCTCCTGGGTACGATTTGTCTGAGGCTAATTGAGAACAGGGGTGGATTCTGTTACTGCAGAGCTGATTCAATGAGCCCAGTGGTGCCAGCACAGTCTGTTTACAGCTTGGCTGAGGCCTGAAAAGGCTGAGTGTCCGTCAGCACTAGCAAGAGGAGTTCAAATGGATTTGATGCCTTCAGCCAAGGGCTGTTGGCTGCATGGGTGGCAGCCAAACATATGGTGATGCTTTGGGCTGGCGGGACAGGAGCAGCTGGCTTGTGGGGAGTTGCTGCTGGAGAAGGTTTGTGCTCACTCTCTCATTTCCTCTCTGGTTATTGTACTGATGTCCAAAAATATTCACATCCTCCTTATACCCTGGGGCTCTTATGGATCTAGCCAGGTACAAAACAGATTTTGGAAAAAGCCCAGCTTGTAAGTTGGGCAGTGAAGGGCGAGATCTGGCATATTTTTTGACTGAGTGCATTGTCCTCAATAATGGCCTTTTTCACTGAAAGCAGCAACACTATTATTATCCCTCCATGGAGTCAATAGAAAATAAATGAAAGACCATCTGACTTCAGAAATGAAAATTGATTCCTTCAGTTTGGAGAGAGCTTGTGTTCTTTCCATTCCTCTTGGAACCTGAACACACAGAAACTGCTGCCAAAATTAGGATGGTGCTACAAGGGTATCAGAAAGAGCTCTCATAAATATCAACAGGAAGGGAAGCACAAACAAACATGGGTACAAAGGGCAGCGTCTGTTTGGTTGTGCTGGGGCTAAATCTTGAACAAGAGAGAGGAATGTCACCCGGCTAGAGGGTGCATGGGAAAATATTTCAGCTCTAGATTTTCTCTTGAGAGTTGTTCTGCAGTATGTTCCCAGACAATTTACAGAAGAGTTGCTTTTATACATTACATGTTTGAAAGAATGTCTTTGGGCAATTTAGTTAGATGTTGAGCCTGAGACTTGTTGTACAAGACCAGTGAAATTAGGTAAGTTATGATAGATTGCTGCTATTGTTTTTTTAGGAGTAATATTATACGTTTGGTAGCATTACACAGTTCAGTGGTATCTTCCCATGAAGCATAATTTGAAGGAATGATACCTAAAAGCAGAAATAGAGAGGAGACAGAAGTACCTCTCCAAGTATTTGTAAATGTGAGGGAATTTGGAGAGAACACAACTATCCTTTCTGTTTTACCTCCTGCTTTAAAATACTTGTTTCAGAAGAGATTATTGATGAGAGAGACATTGCAGTTGCAACACAGTTATAATTGTTTTTCCAGTCTTATTCCAACCTACTTGGGGATGGTGGTCTGTTCATGGCTCTCTGGAAGGGCTCTTTGCACCTCCCAGTGTTTCTCTCCAGAGCTTTAGTAAATTAGTCTGTGACCCATGAGGAGTATTAATCACTTTGGAAAACTCTCAGTGAGCCCTTACAAAAATAAGTCATGTAAGTATTTAGAAAAATGGCATTTATGAGGTTATTTTAGCAAGTTTAGTTAGGCACAATTTTCTGGGCTGTCCTGGGGTTCCAGGATCAGTTAACATGCAAGTCACTCCAGCCAGCACTGGCTGCTAAGTTGAATCACTCAATATTTATGGTTGTTTAATCTACTGAGCAAATAAACTAGAATATATATATCACTTGGACTCAAATTTATTTTATAACACAACATGAAATTCAAGAAAATACTTGTGTTCAATCCATTTAGGTAAGAGGACTATTCTCTCTAAATTATTTTCTATGTGTTTTCTTGTAATGGAGTCGGGGGGGTTTGTTTGTTTTTATGGTGTTTTAAGGAGATTGATGCAGAGTATGTTAAATACCAAAAATAAAATCAGAAGAACTTATGTTCCAGGTGAATTGAATTGGCTGGAGGACAAACAGATTATGACTGAATACAAAAGTGTTTAAAGTGGTTTTCATAAAGTGAACACCAATACTGTATGGTGTTCAGCTACTCTGTATGTTTTCTTAATTTTACAAAAAGGATTTTTTTTCAAATCTGCTTACTTTGAGAGATTCAGTGAGGGAATACACTGGTTATTTAAACATATGAGTGTATGTAGAAGTGTGCTACTCTGATTTAAAACAGTACAACAAAATCATCCCCTGACAAAAACTGTTTTGCTAAGAGATATCTCTAATTAGCTACAGCCAGTTACATCAGAAAATACAATGGGATCATTGTTTATGATGATGCTAACACCATAAGATAAGCTGATTTCTTTCTTGCTGTATTGGGAGGGTATGTGTATACATGTGTATGTAAGGTGGGAAAATAACATCCCAACTGGAGATAAAATAAGAATATTTGTTCACAAACAATTAATAAAATT
This sequence comes from Oriolus oriolus, assembly GCA_013400235.1. NCBI lineage: Eukaryota > Metazoa > Chordata > Aves > Passeriformes > Corvidae > Oriolus > Oriolus oriolus. The sequence goes on along the minus strand of VXBT01003862.1, from coordinate 64,634 downwards.
CCCATATTTCCAGAGAGATTTTTAAGAAGTAATCCAGTTTTTACAGGTAAGAACTGATACAGACATAGGCAAGTTCAAAAAACTGGAAACCATTCATGTATGAATAGGTAACTTTCTACTCCAAACCGTACTTGAAACAGGGTGAGAAGCACTTTCAACAGAGGTGTCTAGGAGATTAAGTAGTTCTGCCATATTAATGGAAGCCTCTATTGTACAAAAACACAACAAAATTTAAGACAGTTTAGGCTAAGCACCATCACAAAAAAATCACAGTTTTCCATCACAGTGGAAACTGCAGCAAATTATCTCTTACAGCTTTTTGGAAAAAACACAATTTTCACTCAAACTTATATTATTAATGAAGTGATTTGATATTTTTGGACTGGCATTTACCAGCAAAAGCTTGCCAAATTATATCCCAGCACTTCGAACTCCAGAGTGGACGAATTTATCCTTTTAAAAAATAGTATTTTATGAAACAGGGCAGAGTCTGCTATAGCTTAAAGAAAGCCACACGTTGGTATCTATGAGAGTTTAGTGCTATAAGACTCTCTTGATTGGTTTGATGACAGAATATTTTTTTTCTGCTGGATATTGAAAGTGCTTAATAATTTTGAACCTTGAGCATATACTTAACGTAACGCTTCACATATCTGGGTTTTAGTTCTCTCCTTTTCTCTTTTCTCTGATCAGTTGCAGTTTATAAAAAGCTATGTGGTTCCCTAACCCAAAAACCTCAAATATTAAATGTCCTGTCTCCCATCTATAGTACTAAAAGCAAAGGTTGAGAGACAATGAGGGGAATGTGTCCTAGGTCTAATTCGAGGACAACTTTAACAGGGAAAATGGTACCTGGTTTACTGAACATGAAACCTGATCTCCAAAACATTACGAATGGAAAATCCACATCTTCATCTTGCTTCCAAATCTGAGTTTGTTTTTAAACAAGTAAGTTCCTTGATGTGGAGTGTGATTAAGAGAAGATTGGACTATCATCATCTGACTGTCCAAGAGAAATCCTCAGGACCATTTTGATCAGTTAGAGAGCAGAGAACAACAGAGGACCAGCATCATGGAACAGGATCACAGCTAAGAGCCTCAGCAACCAGGGATTACAAGAACTTTTTTGGAGGCAGGGGAAACATTAGGAAGTATGGTATGTCCTGTACTACTCAGAGTGAAGGTAATTTTGTGTTCTCTGTGTGTGTTTGTTTAGCTGGAGGCAATTTGGAACTGAAGTGATGAGTAACAGAGATGCATGTTTAAATTTAAATATATGCTTCAGTTTAAATTAGGATTCCAGGACTTGCAAGAAAATTCTTTAAGAGTTAGGAACTTGGAGGAATTCCAAGACTGCAAAAGGCAGTAAAATAAATGACAGAGTAATTAAAAAATAAGAAAAAAAAATTAAAATAGCAGAAGTGAAAGAGCAGAACGCTGGTTTTAGTCCAGAAACTGGCAAGGAGCTCTGTGTAAGCAGCTCATCCAGTTCCTGCAAAGCATAACAAGATGGAAATTACAGATGGAAAATACTTACTATGTTATGCAGGCCATTTTCCAGTGGTAGCAGAGAAGGAAAGTAGTGGAAAGTACATATTGTGTCACTCTCATGTCCCTTCTGGCTATATTCGGAAATTACATGAATAAACTCTGGAGGGAGCCGCACCCAGTCACTTCTAGCCAGAGGCAGTTTAGCAGCATCTGAAATGCTGGGAACTGGGAGGGAAAATCTGGGGGATGCTCACAAAAATGGGAAACCCCTTTACTTTGTGACTTGGAGTGCTTGTATTGAATCTGTTGGCATAGGAAGTGACCAAATGCTGCGATGATAATCTGGTTTGCTGCAAGAGCTGTTCTCTCTTTGTGCCCATGCACCAAACCATTCCCTTCTGCCTTCCTCCCTGGGGCCGTATTGCTCCCATGCTGGAGGTGTGCCTGCGAGGCCCTGGATAATTTCTGATGGCCAGAATATCCTCCAACAGGATACTTGCCAGCAATTTTGAAATTTTGCAAATAAATAAATAAAAAAAAAATCCGGGGACTTGAGCTCTTCTGACCTCAGAAAATTGTAAAAGCGATATGAAAGTTTCACTGAAAAGGGGGAAAAGTCCCTTTGACTCACCTTAAGCAGCTGACAGCTAAAAATAATAGAATTTTAAACTAAATGAGATCTGCCTCTCTCTGTCCCACTTTATTTGCTGTTCAGCTATGTGCTCTTTTTTTATTCTGGTTTCGAAGTTAAATTCCTGTAACCACTACCACCAAAGCCAGGTCACGTGTATAGCAATTCAAGACTGAGTAATTTTGTGAGCCTTTTTCAGTCGCCCAACTACAGGTGTAACTACAGCTGCTAGAAAAGAATCTAAGTGTTTTCTTTTCTTTTTTTGTTTCCCTATTGAATTTTGTTCAAGTAAATTTTTTTTGTTAAATTCCATGTTTTTAAATATGTTGGCAAATTACTCTGAAATCACCTGACTGAGCTTTTGTTTTGTTTAATTTTTTGCAAGTAGAGTTACACTCCCCCTCTGTTTGCTGAAGGTGGTTGCTGATGTGACAATTTAAAATGCAGTCCCAAGCAGCCAGAGTCAGACAGTTACTGTAAATAACATGGGGTATGCATGTTTGAGTAGGACAAAGAAACAGACATAAAAAATACTTTAAAATGTAAAATATTCACCCTAGCATATGAAGGATACTAAGTGAACTAATTATTGACTTTAAAGATTACGGGGATTTTTTTTGATTGGTAGTTTTTTTTTTAAAGAAATACTCTGGCATCTTGAAATGTGATGTGGTGGGTGTTAAGGAAGCCAAACTGTGCTAGAGTCTTCTTTTAATGGCAAAAATATTCTACTCTTCTCCAAGACTTTGGTCAGCAAATGTTTTCTAATTGTTACCATATGATGTCTGCGGGATCTGAGAGTCACCAGTTTATGAGGAAGTGTGGGTGTGATCTTTGTGGTGTCAAAATGGCTGCCTCCTTTGAAGTCCTAATCACTGAGCAGATTTATATCAGCTACAGTATCTTGGCAAACTGATGAACTGATTATTCCTGTGTTTTGGGGAAGGCTGGCTTTTGATCTCAGGTACTTTTAAACGAAAAGACAACTCAGTGCATTACTCAGAGTTTTATTCTCTACCAGGTCTTTCCTGTGTAAAGTGAGGGCAGTTGGAATGAGATGATCTTTAAGGTCCCTTCCAAGCCAAGCCATTCTCTGATCTCAGAGGAAGTTTGAACTGGTGCCTGCAGTAGCTTGTTGCTCACAATCTGATGGGGATATTCATGGTTACCTTCTTGACCTCAGGAGATGAGTAGCTAGGCTTAGGCTTTCCCTTGAGTAGTGATGAGCAGAGATAAAGAACTGTATCCCTTTGGTCAGTTTGGGTCAGCTGTTCTGGCTGCATCTCCTCTCAGCTGAGCAGTTCAAAAATCTTTGACTTAGACTAAACCCTGCTCAGCCACAGCTAAAACATCAGTGTGTTATCAGCATTGTTCTCATCCTGAATCATAAACACAGCACTGTACCAGATACTGGGAAAAAGATTAACTATCTCAGCTAAAACCAGGACAGACATGGTTACTGCCTCATGGGGGTAAGAAACGCCCTAAAAAGGAAACTCCAAACCAAAAGAAATCCCCACTCAATCTACATATGTACAATTGTTATTAAAAGAATATTAAATATTAAATATTAGTTTAGAGTGTTCTAAAAAAGAAAATTCATATTGTATGTTATTTTTTTCTTACTTTTACTCTGATTCTGCCTGGGACTACTTTAGGACTCCTAATGAGGACAGGGGACAAGATAGGGGAAAATAAGGGATGGGTGTAAATACTCTCACACTCACATCATGAAAGACCATTAAAATAAATGCTAATCAGCTATCACTTTTTCTTTATATTACTTTATAATTATATCTTCCTTTATCATTTGGGAAATAAGGAGAATTATTTTTAACCAGGAATTTTTAACTATTAAATTAGGAATAAAGCCAAGTAAGTATTGTGGGTTCAATCTAGTTAAGCTGCCTGTGAATATTCAACTCTAAGACACCAAATTTGTTTTGGTTATTTACTGCCTGATCATGACAGGTTTATATACCTGTTCATTTCTCTCTCAGAAGATTGCCAATGGGTTTATTACACAGAAGTAGATAAAGGTCAAACAAAATAAAAACAAGATGGGCTGTATGGCAGAGAAATGCATAGATATGAATCAGACTAATAAGAGTGGTGTTAGACTTATACTGCTAGAAAGACTGATACTCACCATCATATAAATTGGATAATATTTTAAGTAAATGCAATATTAGCAGAAACTGGCAAACAAGTTGGGGAAAAATATGAATGGTATAAAATTTGTATGCTTATTTTCATAGGCAGCCACATAGCATACCAGTCTCTCTTAGTGAGAATGTGTTCTGATAGAACTGAAAATAGAATGTGTGAGAGAAATAAGTGGTCCACATGTACATTTTTTCTCATTTAGTGTTTGTCTGTGTTCAGAAGCATCCAAGTATGTAATAAAATTCAGTGACATATGGAAGTATTTTTTCCAGTGAAAAAATTAATATTCACAATTTCAAAACACATTGATTTACAAAAGCTGTTGGAATTGTGTTATATTTTCATTGTTTTTTTAATAAGTAGAAAATTGAGTTATTGACATATTTTTCTTGTTAAAAACATGTGAATGTACATATTATTTTGATATTTTGAAACAAAATATGAAGTTAAAGCAGAATATCCAAAGATTTTTATTTGATTTGATATATACCCAAAAAGGCCACCTTTTTTTTCTGGCAAATAAAATCCTTTTTTTCCATAATTAAATACATTATACCATGCCTTATTCCATTATAATCTAAATGAGGCTTCCATATATACTATTTTTAAAAATATACGTATTGTGTTGACTCTGTTATCTTCTTACTTTTCACATTAACAGTGGAAGTCAAAGATCTTAGAGCTTTTTTCCAAGCTAGACAAATATTTCTAAAAAAGTCTCTGTGCTTTCTGACATAATGACAGCATGTTTGTGGCAGTAAGTCCAACTGCTTAATTGTATATTGCTTAAGAGAAATAATTTTATTAGTTTTTAGAGAGGCATAATGGCATTTCAAAGAAAACAAACCACTTGATTTGCATTTTCTGTTTCAAATTTTTTTATTTTAATTGGAAGGTCAGTATTCTTTAGCCAAGTGTGAATATAAATGAAAGAAAATTTATGTACAAATCATTGTGCACTACTAATTGAATTATGGGAAATTATTGCTCTTAACTTCTGTTAGAGGAAACTATCATGGCTACCTGATGGGAGGAGGAGATGAGGTTCTGTCCATTTGAGGGTGTCAATGAGCTATTGACATTCTCCATAAGTCTTACATGCTCTTGCAAGCTTAGTCTTGTTCAAATTAAAGCCTAAACACAAGCAAGGAACATCTGCAAATTCTCCACTACCCCTTGCATATTCATCAGCATGTAAACAGAGCCCATGAAATGACAGTAAAGGAACGCGAACTATAATTAATCTGTCTTCACAAAGTCCATTTATAAATTATTGTTGCTAAGCCTCCCTTTATTTTTAGACAAGAAAGGAAAAGCTGGCCTTACAACATATCTAGATATTCAACAGCTACCAGGGAGGGCCCCATTGGGGAAAAAAAAATTAAATCCCCAAGAGTTCTGAGAAACAAAAGGGAGAATATGCTCCTCATCACAGTTTTCATTATAGATCTTCACAAATTTGTGCTAGATGCAGCAAGTTTAACATGAATATTAAACTGAAAATCAAGACCAGAGCTTCTGGCTGTGTGTACCTATACATGTGGCTTCCTGATTCCATAATGAAGTAAAAACCAGACTAATGCAGGTACAACCAGGTCTTCTTTTCATTCGAAGAAGGGAGATGATCATGGTCATGACAACTATATTATGTGCTAAATGTCAGTTGAGGCAGAGTCTCTTAAAAGTAGGCTGCCTGTCCACTTAAATATGTTTAAATCAAGCATTTACAATCCTTTTAGAAACGAATGAGCATTTGAATTGGTTTATGAGGCTTAAAAAAATTAAAAAATCCGAAAACAACCACACACTAATCACAGAACCACAGAACATGCTGAGCTGCAAGGGACCCATCAGGATCATTGAGTCCATCCCTTAGCCCTGCACAGCACCATCCCCAAGAGTCACACCATATGCCCCAGTGTTGTCCAAATGTTTCTTAAACTCTCTCCTCCCCCTTCTCTTCCTCCTCCTCCTCCTCCTGTCTCCCAGACTGGATTTTTTTTGGTGGTTTATCTGGTGTCGCATGAGCTGTTCAGTATTTTCAATTTTTGGTGATTCTGAGAATATCTGGGGACTAAATCTTTAGCTTGAAGGCACTACTGTTTGTTAATTTTTGTGTTTCGGCAGTGTCTAGATGTCCCACTGTGAACTAAAATCCCACTGTGAAATAAGCAATACAAACACATGATAAAAACAAATTCTTGCCACATCATGCTGCTGGGGAGGAAATAGGTAGAAACAGGTAATCTTTGGACCAAGGGTGGTGTGGACAAAAGACGGCTTAGCTAACGAGGAAGGTTGTAACCTGTCTGTGCATATTTACAAAAGTCTTCAACTCTGAGTTACGCAGATTTATACTGACATATTCCCCAGTTTATTTACAATTTTGCAGTATATTCACCTTCAATTCCCCCCGGTAGTACCCATATTTTCAGCATTTAGGCTTATATGAGTCAGATTTAATCTCTGCATTCTAAGTCATATTTGAATTTATTTGAGATAAATGGTGGAAAGATTTGCCATTTTGATACAAGGTAGATGAGAATCTGTCAGTACCAGAATTACCCATGAGTAAGATGGAATTTTGACAGAAAGCAGAAATCCGAGGCAGGCTAATTAGAAAAAAATGGATCTGAAATTTAAAATGAGAATGTTTGATTCTACTATCACAAGTGGTATTCAGAGCTAAGGCATTTGCTAACTGTGCATTTCAAAAGGTTTAGTGGGTTAAACTTCTTCTTATGCCAAAAAAATCTTCTCTACTCAGGACAATGCAGACACTTTTAAGTTGCTCTACAAACCAGATCCTGATAATGCACCTCATTAGGAAAATCATTGCAGTGCTGTGGAAGATGAATGCAAATAAATATTGTTGTATTACTTATTAATTACTGTTTATTATACTATGTTTAGACTAACAGCCAGTGGACTCACAAGAGTGTTAAGCAGGTGATCGTGAACAGGGACTTGGCAAATTGAATTAGACTTTTAACTCTTATTAAATTTTCTTGAGCTTTTCTGAAGAGACTCTTAATCAAAATGCTGCAATCACCTTATGATCTAAACATCCAAAATATTATTGAGCGTAACAACTCTTCCAGAGAGAAAAGTTAATGAATTTTCAGTCAACATCACCAAGAACCTAAATCTTTGCCATGATTAGTGACTTGCATCATCTTTCTTCAAGCAAATTATTGGAAGCCATTTGTTTTCAAAGCTTGCATAAACTGTGGCCCTGAAATATTTGAGAAAATTAGGGTTTCAAGGCTCAATACTGCAAGCACAGATGGAATTTTATTGGCATGGAATAACTTCATTGGCATGAGAAATTATACTGAAATGAAGTTTGGTAGGAAGGCAACATGAATGTTAGTCTTAATGTGCAATGCCTATAATTTAAGTAGAAAGTATGTATTTTATAAGTATAATAATCTTACTATTTTAGATGAAATTATTGTAGGAATAAAGATAATGTATATTTGGAAAATCAGAGCCTAAATTAATTGCAAGAAGCCCACAAATACTATTTGTTGATGAAAGTAGGGTGATTTTTATGTAATAGTTAAAATTCCTTTGGAATTCATGGAGTACTTTAGAGAGCTGAAACCCAAAGATGCATAAGCTTTTATGGAGATGGAGGGCATCAGCCTACCTTTAAAATGGGAATGGTGATCTCATTTCCTATGCAACTAAGTCATAAGATGCACCCATTATGTTTTCATTTAAGCAAAGATGCAAAGTTTTCTGGCTAGAAGCAGCAGTATGGATGATTGCAGTCAAGCTTAATGAATTTCTTAATTTACACATAATCAATAAAACATTTTTCAAAAGTTATCGTAGGTCAGTCTGTCCTAAGGATGTAAAAGTAACATCCTAAGATGGATGTTACTTTTATAAATGTATTTTTTAATTTCTGTGGAAGGATAAAAGAATCTATTCTTTAGTAAAGCTGCTGAAATACTGTCATCTGTGAGTGGTGAGGCACTAGCATGAATAACTGTGTGAAACTACAGGAGGGAAGCATTTGCCTTTTTTTTTCCTCTCTTGCCTGCTTTATGGTTTTTAAATGATAAATGAAATTTACTAGCAATACCCTGCAGTAATATTTCAAATTATGTTACAGAATATATTGTGAAAAGTATTGAGTTACAGTAGAACCAAAGGAAAAGGCCCTAATTTTTTCCTTTCTGGAAAAGTGTGCTGTATTAGAACATTCGTCACCCCCTGTTTCAATGCTACAGGATGCCACACTGCTTCAACTTCCATGGGCTGAAATATTTTATTTAATTTAAATAACTTTAAAATTATGCTCATGATTGATATTGAGACTTAGGAATTAAGTGGAGTTAAATGTCAGTTTTACAGTGGGAGTCTGGGTACTGGTGGGTGCCCCAACAGCCCACAAAGCAAGGCAGGAGAGAGGAGGAACTGGAGTGGTGCATCCCTGTGGCATTATTACGAGGATCTCTCTCCTAACAGTGAGCCCCCTTGCCCCCACCCATGACAGAAAATTTTGCATGGACACATTTTTATGATGTTTCATTTGTTAATGTTGTTGAATAGTGAAAACCAAGATGAAAAAGACATTACCCTAAACCAGGGCCGTGGATAGTGTCTACAGTGTCCTTTCAACCCTTTGAAGCAGGATCCTTTTGTTGGCTCGGGTGAGTAGCGGCTCTTTAACATTCTGAACCTGCTGTGGCTGCTGGGGCAGTTCATCACCAAAGAATAGAAAAGGGCCCCTGGCATATCAAATTAAAAAAAAAAAAAGTGGGGGAGGAGAGGACAGAGAAAGGCAAGTCCCCAGCACACAGACCGTGCATTGTGCATGCAGGGTTTCAAGAGCCTGCCGTTAGGTATATTTCATAATGTGAAAAGACAGACCAATTTTGGCCCCCTCGCCTGGTGGGATCAGTGCTGTCACTGCCATTTATTTTCAATCCCTCATGATTTCTGTATTGCCAACAACCCTTTTTGCATAAAAATGAACCATAAAGGCAGTCCAAACACCTGCTTTACTGACAGCTCTGATTAAAGCTTTGATTTATCCTTCAAAGTGTGAGCTGATCTGCTGTTCCTGGGGCCTGGTGCTGGTGTGTAATTCATCAGGGGTTGAAGGTCTCCTTTCTGTCTCCCCAGCTTCAGCTGTGGGTGCCTTTTGTACCTGCTTGAGAGCTGAGCTAACTCTGAGAACACCCACCCCAGCTGGAGGCTGGGATTTTTCCATCCCTACTGGCGCAAGTTACTTGGTCCATTTTATTAAGTGACAGTAAATTACAGGACTAATTGGAGAGGCCCCCAAATGCAGGACTGCGTGGCTCTGAGGAACCAGCCCAATTCTCACTATGGGCTCTGGGGAGCAGCTATTCCAGATGGAAAGGAATAGTGTCGGTTACTCCCACTTCATGCTTTCCTGTCACTAAAAAGATTGACACTTGACGTGGAAATTTTAGGTCATGTGGGAACCCCTTCTTTATAGTCAAGTTTTGTTGTGTAGTCTTAAACCTTCATTTCAGGAACTCCACTGGCAGGGCTGTGCACAGTGAGCTTCTCCCCAGGTTGCAAAACAGCACAGAATGTGGGAGTGAGCCTTTCAGTATCTTTTGGGGCAATTAGGTGGGAAAGTCAAAAAGCTTTATCACCATAACTGTAAAAATAGGTATTTCTTAAACCTGTTGGAAGGTTAAATTGGGTCAGAGTTTTTTAAAAAAAGCCTAGCTTGTATCCTGTATATGAATCTGTCCCTGCCTCCTTCCCCCTGCCCAAAATAAAACCAAACAAAAACCACACCTCAGCCTTTAAGATACTTAGACAAAATTGCCTTGTGAGTATATTTGACTTATGCACCATCATTGATCCATTAAACCACTAAGCTGTTATAGACCCAGAGCATGGTATAAAAGAAGGCTGAGCAAATCATCCCATGTGGATCTGTGCACAGAAATTTCCCAAAATGAGATTTCTTTTATTTGAAATGTACTTTTTCACTGAAATGAAAACATTCTGAGGAAAAAATATCTGTGTATTATTATTTATAAATTAAACAGGAGCAAACAGGATGATTTACATTCCAACTCTTTGTTCTGAAACAAGACTTGGTTTTGAAATGTTGATTAAGTCAACACATAATCTATCATAGTACATATGTAATGTGATGTTTCATTAAGATCAAAACAATTTTTCATTTTACCAGATGTAAATTAGAAAAAAAATCAGGAGAGACGGAAAACATCCTTTGAAATTAAGCCAAATCCTTAATAATAATTCCCTGTTAAAAAAAGAAAGAAAAGCACTATTTTTTTATTGCTGCATTGCTGGGGACTGGAACATTAATTTAAAAATAGCTTTACTATAAATTCTTTAAATGGTAGGAATGTATGTAAAATTTACCTTTGCAGTTAAGATAGCACTTGGCATAAGTCTACAGTGCAGAAAGTTTTCCTGACTGTTTGGAATGTAAAGTAATGGGATAGTTCAACTTGTGTAGAAGTTGAGTAGATCTGAGCCTTGGTACTACAAGGGCTATGGTGAAGTTGCAGAAGTCCAGAGCACCAGGCACTGGGCACCTCCATGTTCAGGTGTGAGACAGGCATGAGCTTGTCCTTACGTGTGATTTCCTTGCACAAGAGGGATGCATGGGCACAGGGCAGGCAGGATCCAACCAGCTTCAGCTGAATGTTGGCAGCGCATGTGCTAAGAAGGTCTTGAGCTGGCTATTTAACCCTAAAAATCTGGTTTGGGACTTCTAGGTGTTTGGAAGTATGATTTATCTCAATGCATAAAAATGGAGAGCTTTGCAAAACCAAAGTCACATCTCAGGTCTGCAGTAACACCTAGATGGATGTGGGGTTGTACAGAGCCATCAGAGATTGAAGCTGCAGCAGTTTTTAATGTTAAAGAAACATCATCTGGTGGCAGTGGGAAGGAAAGGCACTAAAATATCTGCTTATTCTTTGTCTATCACTGCCTTTCTCAGTCTTCGCCTACTCACCCCACACTATTTCCCTGTTTAGGCTGGCAAGTGGTTTACAACCCTACATACAATGAATGCAATTCTTGGTTTTAAGGCTGGCAAATCTCTTACATCTGATATACTTTTAAATAGAGCAAAAGCTCTTTAAGAAAATCTGAAACATTTCATGACAAAAATAAAATTCCTGAATAATTTTGCTGACATAAATCTGCTTTATTTTGGAAGAAAAAAAAGCAAAGGTCAGACATAGAGATAGCCAAAGTAATTTTGCTTTGTTTGTACAAAGGAGGAGACATTTTGCATGAAACTGGTCAGTCCTGACTTTTGCCTAGTGCATGTGAGTTTATCGGTCTTGACGTTAGTTTTAGTTCCTGCTGGAGGGAAAACTTTCAGTGAGCTATGACTAGCTAATGCAGATTTGAAGAAATGACACACATATTAAGAAATGCAGACTTATTTTCATTTCTACAGAGCATATAAGAATTTTTTTCATGTCTCCCTCATCCACACCTGTGCCTGGTCTACACAACCCTTCACATTGACCGTTCTTTGCTTGTACTCCCTTCAACATATTTTTCTTCTGTAAGTGAGAATTCAGTGTCTTTATCCTAAAATTTCATTTCTATATGCTTTCTCTCTATGTATTGAAGGTATAAGCTGTATAAATACACCACATAAATGTATATACATATGCATTTTATTGTATAATACAGTTAAGATTAGACTGAAAATGTCTCACAAAGCCTGTAAAACTCCAATTCACATAGGAACAGGTCTCTCTTAAGAAATTCAGAGATGTTTAAGGTATTGTGAAACCATGCCTGTGAGAATGTCAGTTCCTGTTTTGTTCTTTGTATATATCAAATTCAGTGGTGCACCAGAAAAAATAGCACTGAATCCTAGTTAAGTATTCCTAATGAAGATATAGATTAATTATACAGGTTAAAACCTGAGTCCACCACCCCTGTGTTGCTGTGCACTGGTGTTGACATATAATGGCATGTCCTGATGGAGACTTGAGGGAGCAAGAGAGATGGAGGAGTGGATGTTGTGAGGAGAAGAAAACACACTGGAAGAGGGCTCAGGCATGTATTCTTGCTCCATAGTCTCAGTAAAGGCAGTAGTTAGATGATTTAAAGCAGCTGTATCCGCAGCCTAAATCATCTCTAACTTTTGAATTTTCAGCATCAGAGATGCAAGAGCTGAATAGCTTTCAGTATCGTCTAAAGAGAAGGCATGAATGGCCTTTTGTTAATCAGCACATTACTGTTGTCTACATGTGTTTGTTGATGCACACATCCTCTCATAACCTACTCTGTATACTCTACTCATAGCCTAAAATAACTTCTAAAAATGTCAGCCTTGGAGTTAGAGTTTTTTATTCTGCCTGGCCCTAATTACCATTTCCCAAATGAATCAAGCCTCAACTCAATCCTTATCTTGTATTCAGTTTCTCCAGCAAGGGCATGAACATTGCTCCCTGCTGGACCTAAAAGTTAGAAGGAAACAAGCAGCATCTGGCTGCAGTTTAACTGCACAACGGTCTAAATACTGTGTAACATAACAGGTTCTCATTTACTTGACTGCCTTCTAAGGGATGTCGGAAAACTATGCAAAATACACATCTGACTTTTAGTGTGTCAAAAGAAAGAAATATTTTGGAGGTACAGGACCAATGGTTCTGTATCTTTTCCTTGCTATGCTTTATCAACCCTTCTTTCAGAATGTTTTAAAGAATGCTTTCTTTACTCATGTAGTTTACCTTGAAGGTTCTCACAATGGCGGTCTTTGCAAAGAAGTAGCAATGACTGTTTTTAACTATATAGTAAAAAAAATGTAGGTCTTAGTAAATGCTGTAAAACAAAATGAAGGAAAACTTTCAGAGGTAAATCTCCAAGCAGAGAGAATGACAACCCTGAAAGAGATTTGCAGCCAAATCTCTTTAGGTTGAGGTAAGCACAGGCGAAGGCACTCAGTGAAATTCTGGCAAATATCCACAGCTTAGCCATGATTGAAAAAAAGCCAAAAGAAAATAGAAAAGAAACCAATACCTGTTATTACAGATATGTAAATAAAGATTTTATGATATTATAGAGCCGTTTCTGACAAAATGCTTAGTTTTACTTTTCAGAGTAAGTTCCCATGTATAAAACAAAATTGCTTTCTTATACATACCAGAGCCGCTTTATGAATTTTAAATCACCCATAGCACATATAGCAAACTTTGGATGTTAGGCACAGCTGGTTTGAATAAAAAATTTTCTTCTCTTTTTTGTCTTTAAAATGTTACTTAGCCAAAAAGATATTTTAATAAATGCATAAAACATGTTCATCAAAATGCAAAATTAATAGAGTGCATATTTCCTTGCAGATACTTTTGTAACTGGTTTTGCCAAGGGTATTTTAGTTCAGATGCAATCCCTGTTTGTTCACTGAGGGCCTATTCATTACATTTTCTACAATTTCACTGTATTTTCTATATGACTTATTTTTCATATTGTAAAATTTTAATTTTAGCCTTATAACAGAGTGGTTTTATTTATTACTATATGCAATCTAGACTCATATGGAAAAGGACAAGAGTAACTTGCAGGGATGTGCAAGTGAATGAACTTGAACCTTGCAGGGATGAACTTGACCTTGCAGGGATGTGTCATTTTCCAGCTGCTTGAGCGAGGCCAGAATAACAAAACTTTGTATACAAATATTGTGTTGCTCATAAACATTCAGAACTAAACTCTGGGTACCACCCTGGAGTTTTGTTGTTCAAGGCTTTACCTCTGCCTTGGTTTCTTCATAGTTGTACAACATGCAGAACTCCAGCTCTGCAGTAGAATCTAGGAGAGTCAGTGGGACTTCTCATAACGCACTCATGAGGAGCAGTCTCTTCTGGGAATAGAATCCAAACCAATCTTGGCTAAATGTAGTCATTTAGGGATGCTGTACCTGTTCAGAAAGCCAGCCCTGCGAGTACAGCATGCCAGAGAAATTTCGCTTATCAAACATGTGGTGGTCTAGAAACAAGGGGAAAAATTGTAATATTGTACAGCACTACAGGTTTATCTCCTCAACTAAACCAAAAAGATTATTTCTCTTAAGGAAGAAATAGCTAAAAAACTAGAGAGGACTGTTTTCAAGTATAAACAGAAAACAGCCTGGTAAGACCGATTTTCTCTTTCTTATTTGAAATACTCTCATGCTTAACAACTGTAAGCATGTACACATAATCTGTACGACAATAACCCAGAGATCTGTTATGAAAAGGTTTATATATATGGTCAGAGTAGACTAGTTTCTTTCCAGGGATTCTGATAGCTGCCAGTCAAAGTTACCTCAGGCAATGCCTGGCTGGGCTCAGTGAGTTCCTACTTGACAAGACCTTTCCTAGGACAGTCATAACCAGAGAGAAAAATGTATTCAAACTGTGGGTATGGAAGCCTCCTTTTACTGACAAGTGGGCAATTATAATAAAATTATAGAATCAGGGAATGATGAATCATAGAATCATTGATTTGGAAGGGATCTTAAAAGATCATTTATTTCCAACCCCTGGCTGTGGGTAGGGACAGCTTACATAGACCAGGTTGCTCAAAATCTGAAAGTCTCTAGGATCAGATGGACCCTGTAATTGCAAACAAAGGAACTGGGGAAAATTAAAGTAACCATAATGAAGCTTGAATTTATAAGAGTTGATTGTTTATTTTTGGTTAGTTTGAAATTATTTCCCTGCATATACATAAGGAGACTCGTCTTCAATATTTTTTGCTTTTAGAATCTCCCATTGATTTTACTGCTGAAAGTTGCAGCCAAAAGGAGAAAAAAAACATTATAAAAATGTTTCAGACCAACATGGCCTTCTGTCACGTCATGATTTGAGTCTGCATGGCTTTAAGTTTTAAAACTTGAAGGGAACAGCAGGACATCAATAATTGCTGCTCTCTAATTAAACACTGATAACTCTGCCTAGAATTTTGTTTTAAACAAAAGTGTCTCCTTAATGTTTGCTGTAATAACAAATTGACAGCAAAGAAATTGTGTTTGTTTTCCCAGTTGGTTCAGAACATGGCAATGGATTCAGTACAGGTTTTATTGATTACTCTGATGGTTTTGTTCATAGTCTTGGGAGACTTGCCACCAAAATCTGACTTTATATTCATATATCCTCAGTAAGCTGCATCTATCAAGGAACCTGGTACTGTGTGTTCTCGCTGCCTACAAATAGCTCATCTTCCTCTACACGGAATAGAAATGTAGCTTGAATTAACTTTTTTAAGTCAAAAGATGTTTTGAAAGCCAAGTGCAGTTTAGGTTAGCTATACTTACATTTTGACATTTTATCTCCCTTACTACATAAATCTGCTTTTAAATATATATAAACAAGCCACCTATCAATGCTTCAGGCTAGTTCAGCTATCCTATTCTACCTCATTGTCTGTAGTCATTCTACATTTTGCTGAAGACCAGTCTAGATTCATAAGCAACATCAGGCTTTTTCATCTTTTAGATAGGTGATGTCTAATGAATGCTTATAATTAATTACACTATTGGTTACATGGGAGGAAATTTTCTGCATGTTGTGAAGACTGGATTAAAGGGGAAGTAATTTCTAGTCCCTCCCAAAATACAAAGTAAAATACAGGTCTAGTGCAGTATTCATGCATGGGCAAGGACTCCACAACATGGTGGAAAGGTGCAAAGACTTTATTGCGTATCCAAAATTCCCTTAAATACCAATGGAAAGACAGGACATCACCTCATATAAACAGGAAAGATGTTCACCTCAGTGTCCCCCAATCACCTGGAGTATTTCCCAGACATTGCCTATTATGGTGAAGGATAAACAATACCTTACAAGGTCAGAAACTGCAATTATCACATCTCATAGGGCTGACACTGTCCAGAAACCCACAATCCTCTCTCAGCCCTCCCCCAGTGACCTGGCTGTAATCCCAGGATCACCTGCTGGTCTGAGAACGAGGCTCTCTCCTCGGCTGACAAGGCCCAAGCTCTCTTCTAGCATACAGTGTAGCCCAACAGTCTAGGGGATGTGCTGTTACGAAAGTTGACCTTATGCAGAAATGTGAGAGCTCTATGTAGTGTTAATGGACAGCTGGCCTGCTCTTACATCCAGTTACAGCATTCTCGTACAGCTGCATTTGCATATTGAACATCCTTCTGTTCTCTTCAAGGATTATAGAGCATGATTAACCTGATAGCATTCCAGTATTAAGGAAGGGTGTCTGTGGGAACACCTAAGAGTACACTTCAGCTTCCTGGAAGAACCACAGCTTAGTTTGGTGTTTTTCTATACACAGCTGGTTTGAGGTAACATTAGGGATAGATGTTTAAGTAAGAAGATACTGATCAGAGACCACAGAAAAATTATAATATTACAGTGGCAGAATAGAAGCTTTGGCATCACATAGCAAAAAACTGAAAGACCAGTTAGCTTCTTTGCACATGCCCAAACATTATTTTGCCAAATATACCCCAAACCAACAAGAATTTCTGTACCTCAAATTTAAAACAGGACCTTTGAAGGCAAAGGAAAGCTGTAGTCTATGTCAAGGGGTTACTTATCTAAGGTAGAACTTGTTTAAGGGTGTTTATCCTGGCCATATCAAAGAGGATAAAGAACTATTTGAGAAACTTTCCCCTATTCCTTAAAGATAATTAGATTTAAAAAAAAAAAAGAGAATTCACAGGAAAAAAAAAAAAAAAGGAAAAGAAAAAAGCCACAAAAGAAAACATTCCTTATAACAAACATTTACTTGGAAATCTAAGACTCTCTGGAAAGATGAATGCTTTTCTGTAACACCCTCTTTAATATTATCAAGTCAAGCTCAAGCAATTGTTCACCACTCATACTTAGCTTTGAAGAACAACTACTCCTGCTTCTTATGTGAAAAAATCTGGTGTGTTTGAGAGTGTGTCTTTTGCTCCAAGTTTCTTAGTTGGACAAACATAGATATCTACTCCATAATACTAAAATTGCACTTACCAACAAGAAATACACTCTCCCCATTGTAAGAATTTCTCATGACCATCTTTATTGCAACTTCAATCCAAATTTTTAAGCCCTAACATTAAATTTTCCTTTTTTGCACTTGACTGTGTCTTGGAA
The DNA here is from genome assembly GCA_013400235.1 of Oriolus oriolus. Lineage (NCBI taxonomy): Eukaryota > Metazoa > Chordata > Aves > Passeriformes > Corvidae > Oriolus > Oriolus oriolus. The sequence continues at coordinate 47,249 of VXBT01003862.1, read as the reverse complement.
ATAGTTAATATAATCAGTGTTACACAACAAAATTATTGAATGGCAAGGCACAGAGTTCACTGGCACAAGTTCTTGGATGTCAGAACACTTTGATGAGATTTTCTTTGAGAAAAAAGAGACAGTCTAGAGATTACCTGGAATATGAGATAGGTGACATAAATTTGGCAGGGCTGTGTGCTATCCTGCACAAATTTCTTGAATCACTTCGTGACACTGAAAAATGTATTTAAAATACTGTTTTTCTGGATAAAAATTTAGCATTTGATTCAAGGAACAGAGATACAAAATAAAAAAAAACACCTCCTGTGTGCTTTTTTGTGCTGGTATTATTAGAATAATAACATACTTATGAAAATAAAAAACAAATTCCTTCTTTTTGTTTTTTAAAGAGCAGTATTTTATTTGACATTGTCAACTTCTGTCTGTACAGTGACATGTTTCAGCCCAGAGGATATTTTTCCAGTAACACAGTGTGCTGAATAAGTTATTCATGAACAGATGACCAAGTTTCATTGTCTTCCTGTTTGATTGAGAAAACAATTGCAAGAACTTACATTCTCCTTTAACTTCCTATTCCAGATATTCTCAGTCTAACCAGATATTTGAATGAACTTTCTGTCTGTGGTAAATCCTAAACCAAATCTGACATGACTTAAACGTGTTTAGTGAACAAACACTTATTGAGGAAATGAAAAAAAAAGAAGAAAGAGAAGAAGAGATCATGCTGCATGTTTTGCAAGAAAATCTTGAGGCATTGGGACCACGTCATTTCTTTTTTCCCTTTTCTTTTTAGTAGGGCTGGCATCTGCTGAATTGCTTAAGAAATATATTTCAAAGGATGAGGAAAGTAAAAGCATATGAACTGTTAGTGGGTGACTAGAAGGTAGCAAAACCAGAGGATACTAGAAAGCTGACTTTGAGTCCCAAGGATGGGCATTCATACTCCTCAGACTCCCTCTGTTTCCACTCTTAAGGGCTGCTGTAAGGATGGAATAACAAACTAACTTAATGCTCCAATATAAGCTTTCATAGCTAGCATGTGAGTTTCAGATGCCCACTTTGAGCAACATTTCTGGTCTTTTTTTTGCTCTACTAGTGATGGAAAATATATTTCACTGGTGGAAGCCCTTCTATTTTATTTCAGGAAAGGGGATTCTGTTCCTTGGCACGCATAAGCCTGCAGATCACCATGAATGACAAATACATGTTCAATTTTTTTTTCTCTCTCTATATCCATTCTTTTAAACAGAATGAGGCTTGATTTTAATGGGCCTAAATAGAATAAAACTTTCTCTTTCAAAAACTATTTGTTTTCCCCATCTCTTCCCCTGCACAGGAAACTCTTATTATGTGGTTTAATTAGAAATATATTTCTGGGATGGGAATGTACAAGACATAATTTTAGCCAGCTGATGAACAGAGACAGACTTCTTTGGAAATCTACTATCTGATGAAACAACAAAGGTTTGGGTATGAATTATTCAAGACCATAGTCAAACTATTCAGGAACTCTGATATGGGGCTTGAAGAAAACAAGCCTGGAATCTGTTTAGTAAATTTCTCCAGCTTGGGTCTCTTGAGGCTTGATGAGTTCCCCACATGGGAGTAAGAGAGAAGCACATTTTTATGATCTTGGAAATAGGATGAGAGGGGATATTATCATTAATGATGTGCCAGCATTTTCACCACTAATTCATATCTACAGGGAGGGTTGTATCACAGTTACATTGATTCTGCATGGTTGCATCTACCATGAAAACTAAATTTGATTTATACACTCTCTATACTTTGAGTCAAGCATATAAAAGAGTAATGGTGCCCGGACATCCTTTGTGACGAGGAAAACACTCTTGTGGGGGTGTGTGTGCGCACATGTGCCCATGTATCAGATTTTTCAGGGCAAATTCCAAGTTTCTAAGGAAAGCAAACAGTTTCTGTGCAAAACTTTTTTTTAAAAATTTTTTTAATGGTAAAGAAATAAGGAAAGATCTCACTATAAAAATTAAACTATTAGATTTATAACTAATCCATGAAACTGTAAACCTTTCAGAGTTCTGGGATCAGCAGCTGAACTCATGCTATTTCCACACAGAGCTACGTGAAAGCAGATATCTTTACATGGTCTAGGTTAGAATGAACAGTTATAACTCAGTTATAAACCCATCATTTTTATTAATGTGTATTAATAATTGTTTCATGGAATAAATAGCCATTTTATAAAAATATAATATGAAAAGTGTATTATCACAGGTTAGAAACTTGATATCAATCATTTGAACTGTAACCATGTCAACATGCCAGAAAGAGGAACAATTAAAGTCATATTTGATTTAGTTTCTACCTAAACTTTAAAAACAGTCCTAAAGTCTTGTCAAGATTAGCACAGTTCCCCCTGTAATAAGTATTTTAGCCTTCATCTCAAAATTATTAATTTGCTGTATACAAAGATATTGTCCATCTGCAGTGATATTACTAATTCACAAATTATTTGCTAACAAATCTTTTAACCTTTCAAACAGTCCTGTTTGGTTTTTTTTTTTTCATTTTTACAGCTATTCCAAGTCTCTAGTTCTTATATTAGCCTGAGCTTATGGGGCCAATAGCCAATGCGTACTGAATCATCAGTATACAAAACTGGGACATGAAAACTTAAAACAGGACTGAGACCTGTCTCATCTGAAGAGAAGTAGGTTTAAGCCAATTTAAATCACTTCAGGCAAAGAATCTTACAAGCTAAGAGCAAAATTGCCTCAAGATCTAGCACTAAGTTTCTTTTTTCTGTCTTGCTAGGGTACAAGGATAAAATTATTGCTAAAATAACTATTTCAGAATGTTAACAGCCAAATTATTTTGGGTCATGACAAGCTCAGAAGTGACTGAAAGAGGCAATTGTGGCCATATTTCTCTGAATGGACTCAACATCTTTGTCCCTTGAGTGGTCTCAATTGCATTGCTAGAACTCCTGCCTGACCCTCATGGTGCTGCTTACATATGTCTGTATTCGGTTTGATCTCAGATCTTCTCTTGATCTTTTCATGCGTATGCAAACATTTAGATACCCTGTAATGTAATTTTATAACAGTTATATATGCTATTTATTATCATTGTGTCAAAAAGAATGGTCAGACCACTTATAAATGTGTTGTTTTAATATGTGGATGAGCCTAATCTAAACCTCAATGGCACACAGTAACTTCTTCAAGAAACAAGGCTGTAATACAGGGAAATTTTGACATTTCATGATATCTTCTGTGCTGAATCAGCTGCTAGTGACAATAATTCCTGGGTGACTTAAAATTCACTGTCTTCCAGAAAGTCAGTATGATTTGAGCTCTTCAGTCTCTTCTGAAAATTAAACATGTTCTTCCAAGACACTCAGGCACTGGAGAAAGCATTCTATGCCTACTAATTTTACAGACAGTTTAATGGAAATGATAATTATGTAGTGAAAAATTAATTACAACAACTATGGTTTCATGGTAAAAAAGAAAAAAGATACTGAATTAAGACTGTTGTTACTGGAAAATAATACAGAAATTTCATTAGATGTTTTGGCATTTAAAACACATGTGAACATTTACCCAGCTACTAATACATATAGCAGCATTTACTTTTGAATACTTGATAGTGTCAAAGTTGTAACTGTTGTATAGAGCACATCAAAAAGATGGAATAGTCTCAGTTTCACAATTCTCAAACTAATTTGCATTTGTAAAACCAGTACTATAAACATTGACTGGACCTATGTCCCTGTTAGTTAAAACCTTTTGTTTTCCTTTTTCCCAAGGGTGAATCACTTCAACAAATAAAAAAAATAGTTTGCTTATCTAAAGGAAAATTTTGTTATGAAACATATTATGAAATGGTTTATCTTCTGTCTTTTTAACTTTAAATTTTCAAAGCTAGAAACATAATGAATTATGCATGCAGGTTTAGGTTTCTTTTCCTTTTTTGGGGTTGTTTTGGTGCCTTGGTGGGTTTTTTTGTTAGATTTCTTTTTTTCTTTGTCTGGAGATGAGGAAATGAGAATTTCTGCTTGTTTGCTATTCTGATTTTGAAACTCTAATGGTCATGATAGTTTCATGGCCTCTGGAAAATACTAGTAGTTTTTCCATGAAATTTATGTTAGAATAGATTTAGCCTGAGGGCAGTTTTGAATACTGTAGCTTGTTTAAGTACCTTGGGAACAGCTTCTTTGTGGGACGTGTGCAAACAGGTATAGAGTTACAGAAATGAGTCATGGATCTTTGAGTGGGGAAGTTCATATTGTGAAAGACATCTGTGTTGAAAAACAAGCTGGAAATGCAAAGGAAGAAATTATCTATGTAAGAGAAGTGCAATTAAAAAACAAACCTTAAGAACCCATATTAGGAAAGGTTCATTTTAAAAGCAGAATCTTGAGAAATCATAAACTGAGAAGACAAAGCATGTTGAAACCCTATTTTCCCCCTTTTTGCTCATGTTCTCATCACAGCTTTTGTAATAATCTGCCTCAGATTATGAAAACTCAAGTTCAAAATAAGCTTTCCAATTTATACCACACAAGGCTCCGCTATTATAAAGCACAGAGTATTCACAGTGCCCATATTCATGAAGACTAAGTTTTGAGGTCATTGTGTCAAATCTTGAATGAAACCATGCCTTGTCACAATACATTTGAGAAGTATTTTTACTTATATCACAGGCTACAGGAATCACAGAATCATAGAATGTTAAAAGTTAGAATGAACCTTAAATACACCTCCCAGTAGAGCAGGCTGCTCAAAGCCCCACCCAGTCTGGCCTTGGGACACTTCCAGGGACAGGACAACCACAGTCTTTCTGGGCAACCTGTTCCAGTATCTAACTACGTTCACAGTAAAAAATTTCTTCCTGATACCCAGCTTAAATTCCCCCTTTCCCTTTGTACCCATTATTTTAGACTCTACTCAGTAGGTCCTTGAAGAGGTAAAAGTCTGGTCTCCTGAAGTACAGGGCAGTGAGCTTGCTGTGTGCCCTCCTCAGTGCCCTGGGGATCTCCAACTCCACCATCTCATGGTCACTGCACCCAAGGCTGCCGTGGAGCACTATGTTCTCCACCTGCTCCTCCCTGGTGATGTGCACAAGAGAGTGATAAGCACAATATTACAAGAGAATGATGAACACAATAATAATTATATTAAAGCTCCACATTCTTGAAAATGGATTAATTTCTGCTTGTTTAATTTTTCTGTGGTACTGAATAGTCCCATGATGTAACTGTTCAAGTATTGTATGCTCCAGAGCTGCCTTGGCTAGGGACATCTTTACGTACATCTGCCAGTGCAAGCAAGTCACAAGGCTTACTACTGACTAAACAAGGATGTCAGGAAGCAGGAAAATCTGCCATCAGCTTTTCCCTATATATTATCCTTTCCGCTATTTTAAGTGGCGTCCCCCATCTTCTATAATTGGAGCCAAAGCAGCCTGAATTTTTTCATGTCCAGCTGAAATTCAACCTGATAAGGCCCTTTCTGTATTGCATCAAGTGGTGGTTCATGAATCCCATTTCCAAATTGGAGGTAGCCATAGGTCTTAGTGCTTTACCTTCTTGTTCCTTACCTAATCTGCATCAGTTGCTAAGCAGCGAGTCCCAAGGACTTTGTTTAGCAGTACAGTAAAAGGAAGGGTTACTCTTTATGATTTATATTTTCCACAGCTTAAATACTACATGAGCTACAAGCAAATGAGCTTTACTATCTTTATTTTAATTATGTGCAATTAAATGTTCTATTAGAATTCCCTACAGTATTTCTTCAAATGATTCTCCTCAATTAGTGTAATGACTTTACTGACTTTCTGGAGAGCAAAACTAAAAAATAAAATAAAGAACATAAGCAAGGAAACAAATAAATAAATGAGGTTAGTCTGACATATAACCTTTTCTTGATGCATATCAAACAATAGGAATAATCTTTAAAATTACTAAAAATTTATTAAATTTTACTTCTTTTCGTGAAGAAATTACCAGTGTAGTCACCAGTGATAATCTCTGTACCCCATGTTGTTCTACTGAGTATAGAAATATTGCAACAAATAATGAAGGGAAGTTGATGTATTGATAGGTTTTTGTTTGAAGTTGCACCTGTGTGAATATCCTCAAGCTATCCTGACCCAATGTAATAAGACTGAACTGAAGGAATTCCCTAAAATAGGAATTTAACATTGGTTTAACTAGGATCTCTGGAACTGACCAGAAAGTCATAGCTTACTGCATGTCAACAGAATGAGTTTACAGGAGAGATGCAAAATGTGAACCAACCTATAGGAAATACCTGTAATCTTGATGAAGAATAAGGCATCATATTTAAGCAAATGCTGCTCCTGTGGCACAACAAAAGCAGAGCATCCCCAGCATATGGCACTTGCCCTATCCTTGACTGTGTAGAGAGAGAGAAAGCAGGACTGTCACCTTTACACCAAGGCACTTTACCTGGGTCCTCTGTGCCCTAAACCAACACACCAAAACTTTCCTTTTTGTCCAAGGAATAAAGCACAAAGCAGAGTGCTATGCCAGTGCTATCAAAGAGCTCCCACATCCTCCCTCCAGGCAACTTAATGTAAATCCAAGCCCAGGGTACTATAATTTAGCCTAAATTCTGAGCTTTTTTTACAGCTGAACCTGGTGGCATTTGGGAAAAATGCAACAATGTCATATTCATCCACTGTGCATTGATAGAAACTGATAGGCATGGATTAGTCTTGACAGCAAGCTCTGAATAACTGAAAGCTGTGTACAAAAAAGCTGGATCCTTGCCATAGATTAAATAGGTACTGTGCATAGATTGATATGTACAGATTTTCTTTTTGCGGAACAAAAAAGAAAACAAAAAGGTGGCTTACCCAAGAACCATATGTGGGATGAATTGATTACAGAAGCCATCTTTAAGTAAAAAAATAAAACCATAACACACAACTTTGAAAGTTCCCATGTTTGTACATGCCAAATCCTGACATGTTTCCCTTGAAAGGTTGATGCATTTTATAATACATCTCTTCACAATGTCTCTGCACTTCTAGGAATACTGATGAGGCATCTGAGAGTTAAAACAAAAGCAGTGGGGCTGCAAATATTTTTCAGATTATTTTTATTTGAGAGAGGGATGGATGTGATAATGCTATTAAAAAACCCCAGCTAAATCAGGTATAGAAAAAACCTGCCATTTTGATTTTATAAAGACAAATTCTGACCGGGTATAATCAATAAATGAGAAAATGTGATGCTTTTGAAACACCGGCTTGCTCCCTGGCTACCGTAGAACCTACAGAGAGAGGGGACTGCCCTCCCATAGCAGTGCTGAACAATAACTGAGCAAATATTTGATCCTTTTCTGCCATCTTCTTTTGAAAGAAGCAGGGCACTCTACCCTCAAACTCAGAGGCTTCTTCTCTTCCAAACTGGCCAGAAACAACTTTATCTCACTCCAGTTCTGTATGTTGACTTGGTGACACAAGATTTTTCTCATTTTTCATATGTCTATGTTGGATTTGTTACAGACACCTTAATCCCACTACAAACCACTGCAAAGTCACAGTGAGTTGAAATCGTGGCAAGCACTAACACCTCCCTGTATATTCTTTCATGTAGCTGATGGTGTAAGGGCACAAGCCAGCTGGGAGATGGAAAAATGTGACATGGTGCTCTTGGCAGTGTATCCTCACAGGAAATGTGCCAAGTCAGCTTCTGTGCCAGTTGATGCCCTCATAAGTGAAATAAAAAGGAAGCATGTGCCAAGGGTGTAGGGAACAAGTACAGGGAAGTCATGAGAGGTTTATGTCTGTTTATGCTCTGGGTGCATGGTGGTTCTCTCCCCACATCCATTCCATTTTCCATCTCTTGTATTCCAAGAGGGGATGGAGCAGCAAGTGCCGGAGAAACATGCCGTGTTCATGTTTATGTTTGTGGCACAGTGAACATGCCACATTGAAACAACACTCCTGAAAGCTCCCTGGGAACTTTGTGGGTGCAGAGGAATGCTGCAGCTCTGAGCTGTGGAGGGGAAGGAACATAACCTACAGTGACTAGTCTGTAAACCATCTGTGGGACATTCCCTCATGATCCTCAAGGAGCTAATTGATTGCATGACATTACTTGCCTTTGCCTCTAACTGGGGGAAATAAAAGGAATGAAAAGAATAAATAATGTAAGACATAAAAGTGGACTGACATCCAAAAAACATAAACACATGCTGCACTACAACAGTGGGAAACATCCTCATTAAATATATTGCAATGTATTTTCATGCACTGTGGATTTGACCCATTATATTTATAATAGAGAGTGTGATAAGTTTATTTCCTGGATATGGGATTGCTGCAACTGCTCTGACGTCACTCTACTGCTACAGTTCCCAAGTGTTTTAAATAGTGACTATAGCTTTGAGGAGCACATGAATATATCTCATGAAATAAAAGGGTTAACACCAGCAACAGGCCTGCAGCTTGCCTGCAGCAACAGCCATGTTCCCCTAGGTAGGCTGCGATTTTGGGAGGGTCTCTTTTTCCCTAGAAAGATCTCCTGGGTTAGATATAGTCTGGATTACTTCTATTAAGGATTTGTCTCCCAGGTACATCTGAGATTAAGTGTTAGTCATACCTAAGCAATATCCATAAATAAGTTCGGGCTGTGGGATGCACAGTTTTAATTTAATTGTACATTCTTAATTGAGTTTGTATTTGTAATTACAATTTTAAATCACAACAGATATTTTTGGTAACAAACCATTTTATTTCCTGAAGAAAGATCTCTAAGGTATGCAAAAATAAGTGCCCTTATTAATTTGAAAATTAAGGATGGATAATGAAAGATAGTTAGCATTTTTATTTCATTGTTATTATTATTTGTTCAATATTCTATATTGAGATGTAATCTAACCCCCAAAGCTGCTACAGAACTTCATTTCTTTTATATATTTTTTTTGTATTCAATTAGATATGTATGACAGCTAAAGGATTTGTAAGCAAAGTATTTCTTTAAACTAAATCCATATTTTACTTCAAGTTTGAAAGAAATAAAAATTAAGTCAAGACTCAGATGACTACTTTAATTTAATTATTGTAATTAACTTTTGTAATCTTTTCTAGTTTTCCAAAGCTGAGCAGGTTAATATTTTGTGACTTAATACTCTTTATGAATACTGTTTCTAATAAAGGTCTAGGATTTACAGATCCACCTAGTTTTGGAGCATGAAGTGCTGTTTGAAGTGTGTGAAATTGTGTTTGAACTCCATGGCGTGTCGAATACATGAAAGAGGTTGTTAATTGCTGTCCTCATTAGAAGTAAGTTGCTAATCTAGAAATAATATCATTGCCAAGCTGAAACCTTGGCCTTGGCCTTAGTGACACATATGAGAAAAGGAATTCGTACTGAAACCCCAGACTACAGAGTGTTATGAGTTGTGCTAAGACCTTCAAGTATATGGAAATAAAAGTTTAAAGATTGACTTACCCAAACTGAACCAGATTTAAGCACCTCTGACAGGTCAAGGTCTCACTGTGTTTTCTACATACTATTGTGATTTAAGAAGAATCAGTGCTGAAACTGGTCGTGATGAACTTTGCAACACAGTAATGACAGCAAAGTAGCTTTCAAATTTACAAATGGCCCATGTTTGTATTATGTCACCTCAAAAATTTCAATACTGCTATGATCATTTCCTCGTAATGTGAAAAAAGATGGAAGAGGTGTTCCCTAATAGAAATACAGGAATTTATGTACCTGGTAGGTCTATCTTATGAAGTTATACTTATTTAAGATGTTGTAGATGTGGTACTGATTGCCTTTTTGTTGGAAGACTTAAGTAATACATATTGTCTTAAGATATAATGTGATGAGAGGAAATTATTTTTGTAGGTTTTTTTCACCTGGTCTTCTGATTTGATCCATCTTTGCTTTGGATTATGAGCCTGTTGTTTCTGAAAAGATTGACAAGTAACTCTCCTGCTGCTTATTTTTGGTTAAAAAAAATTACTGAAGCTGGTTGAGTTTGTCACTGTCCCATTTTCCCAGTGCCAGCATCTACAGGTGTCAAATGCATCCAAACCACTGCTATAAATGACTATGTAAAACTTGAGTCAAGGAGGAGTAGAGTTACTTGTGAAACACCCAACTTAATGTGGGAAAACTGAGAAAGCTTTTCTAGGTGACTGAAAAAACATCTCCTTAAGAAATTTAGTGATGAATGAGCTTTGTGCAAGAATCTAACATTGTTGCACAAAGAAGAGGGGGGAGGACCAAGTTTAAATTAGGTGTCTTGGAGAAAACCATACTTATAGAAGTGAAATTAAACCCACTGCTAAGAGAAGTAATGAACAACCAGGGCTGGTGGAGAGTATCCACTACACTTCCTTTCGTAGACAAGAAGCAGAGGCTCACCAAAAACCATGGAACAAATCCTTTGTCACGGAAGCACACTTATAACTGTGAGCAGCCTTCCTCCAGTGGTGTTGCCAGCCGCAGCTGCTTCCTGTCAGGCACTTGCAGTGGGAATCAAGTGCCTTTGATCCCACCAACCCACATTTTCGCCTCCCACCACAGCTCTGATTCTCTGTGTTCTCTGCTTTCCTACATCATCCACCAGGCCTGGGATTCCCCCTACTTCTCACAAGCCTGATAGTTTAAGCCTTTCATGGTAATGTGGCACCCACCTACAATGACATAATTGCCTTACTCTTTCCCCACCCTATCTGCTTTTCTTTTCTTTCTTATTATCATTCAGCTCTCATTAGATGACAATTAAATAATCTTTCTTGCAGTCCAAATGTCCAATGAAACAGTAGCCAGCCATAGCTGACAGAAATTGGCAAAGGGATATCCTTCCTAAGCTGGTGCCTCAGATGGCCGCTTAAAACCAGAGACTAGACAAGAATAAGGGAATAAAGGTAGGTATTTATTTGAAGGGCCTTCAAAGGTACACCCTGGGCAGGCCAAGGGCTACACCCAGGATGGACTCCGGGTCATGGGTTCTTCACACTTTTGTAAGTTTGGTTCATTTGCATATCAGGGTTAATTGTCCAATTATACCTTCAGTTAATGATGTAATGACCCCAAGTTTGCCCTCCTCTTCAGTGGCCCCAGTTTACACATTTTGGGCCTGGTGTCCTTGAGGTGGAAACCTAGAGAGGTTTGTTATGTCTAACCAGCATGAGAGAACAGCAGCTAACAGGCCACAAGAAACTTCAGTTACACACTAGGCGGTACAGGACTTGAAAAATATAAAAGTTAAAACATAAGGCATCCAAGTGGGGTGGTAGAAGAAAAGCTTGGATTAATGAGATCAATCTTCTCTGTCAAACTGACATGAGGTCAGTTTGCCAAAAGCCTAGAAGTAGTTTATTTCTGCTGATGTTGATAAATAGTTGATCGGGCCATGAAGAACAGCAGAGAATGAAGTTTTCTGATCTGCAGAGGCTGGAATAAAGGGTAAAAACCCCAGCAACATAGCTTATGTTATTACAGCTGGGGAAACCCATGATCATCTCTTCTTAATGACTTGTAGATCCTAGATGTTTGGGATGACATTTTATTTTTAGTGATGGCTTGTGACCCTTCATCCCTAGGGCAGTAATGTTGGATATGGATCTGATAAGAAATGCATATGGACCTCTTGCCCTTTATAAAAATAAAATACCATTTGCATATCAAGATGAAATTTTTATTGCCTGTAATAAAACACTTGGGAAGTAAAATATGCCTTCTAGATATTTTGACATTGGGGATCTCAGCTGTGCTCAATCCTTGGTATGTGAAATATAACATCCACGCAATGTAATAATAATTCCATGTTGCTATTTCCCCCCTTGGCATGCCTAACAATTAATGTCCAATTTAACATTCTGTATCTATAAAGGTGTTTATGTCAACTCAACTTGATCTTTTTCAAGTACTGGTTTCTCTGCTTCTTGTTCCACCCTACATAAAACTCCAAAACACATTAATCTCTTAAGCCGGATCCTTGAATTATAAATATTTATTTTTAGAAACCCAAGGGACTGAAGGTGAATCTTTCTGATGAAAGAGATTATTTTTTGTATCAGCTTTAGTATGGTACACATCTTGATATGCACCTGTAGCCATATGGCCATTCCCAAGCACTTTGGGTTAATAGTTATTGTGGCTTTTTTTTGGAGTATTTTGCTATGTGAGAATTTTATTATAAATAGGATATCTTTTCTTCTGCACAGATGTATTTCTCCCTGGAATTGTGCTGGAGTATCAGAGGAATCTCCAAGATGAGCTACCTGAAAAAAGAGATGTATTTGAAGGGTATGATTAGTTCTTGTGGAAGAGATGCCAAATTCTTTTTGTTGTGTCTGTCTTTATAGTAATGGAAACATTGGTTTAGAACACTGTCTGTACACAAGCACAGCATTTAGGACAACTCCTAACAAAATATCCAAGAGAGATTCAGGTTTTCATAACTTGCAGTCTATCTCTCAAATTTGCTGAGAAACCGAGATAAAAGGCATTACAGGGAAGCTTTTTTTGGGACAGAATTATTAATCTACATAGGTCTTTCCCTGTTAACACCCTTCTTGCCCACTTGCCAAAGAGGGAATTTAACAGGAACCAGCAGGCTCTTCTGTTTGCTGCCTGTGGCACTGGTAGCCATCCCTGCCTTGTGCTTTGGTCTTCCTGAGCAGCCAGTGGAGTAAGCCCTGTAAGCTTCAACTAATTCTGCTGAAGAATACACCTGATTCTCTGTGACAGTTTACAAGATACAGGGGTCAGATTCCCTGATTGTTCAGTGAGGGAGGGAAGTGGAAAATAACTCTGTTCATCTGTCAGCCTCACTGGAACCATCTGAGAAACCTTGCAGATTGCTTCCCCTTTGTCCTTCTCTTACAGGGTTTCCCATGGGAAAAGGAAAATCTAGCCCAAAATCCATGAATAACTTTTTTCCATTGACTTTGCTGGTTTTCATTATCTAGTAACTGATAATAAACACCTAATAAAAGTTTTTCATATTCTTTCGCAATTTCTTTGCCAAAGCAGAAAAGAGCAGAAAACTCAATAGTGAAGGGATAGGATGTTGCAAGGGGATTTTTTTAATATATAAACAAAGACTTCTTCCATATAAGGATAAGAAGATTAAATTTCTCTAATAGCTGGGGAAAGGCTTGCTTGCTTTAAATAACTATAGAAACTTCCTTTGTGGTGCAGCATTCCAGAGTGAGGCCACATAATCTCCTGGTGCATGTAAATTGCCGTGTGAATTATGTTCCAGTTATGAATTTAGAACTTAACTGTGACCGACTCTGAAGGGAGAAAAAACTCTCACTTCACACAGCTATAGAAGAATTACCAGGACCTTTAGCACTGGAACTTGACATGAGTGTTGGCAATGTCAAATACTTGGATTGTTCTCAAAACAAAATGCAGGAGAAGTGTTTATTCTGCCTTTCCATGTGTCAGCTGATGGATGTGGAAATATGATTGATTCCAAAGAGCAGTACTCCAGAAAACACTTCTGATTTTCTCCTGCTGGTCCTTCCTAAACATGAGTGGAGTCTCAGGGGTATGTTCCTGGCTGATTAAGCCAGTGGCTGCTGTGTCTCTTTTCCCCCAGGACAGTGTGCACATATCCCATATCCTTCCAAAGTCTAAGCCTGGAGGGATGGTTTATTACCTGTCAATTAGCAATTAATTAAAGTAATATTGTAATAGCTGAGATAAATATTTTGATAGTCACTTCATTTTACATTTTTTGTCTTCCTTTCTCATCTGAGTGGTCAGAAGGTCTGATTGGCTCTTGTTTCTTTAGTTAAGTACATGTAAAAAATTAATGTTGTTTGGTGTGATACAGCCTTCAGCAGTGTGGAGTTAGTCTATGAAACTAGAGGTGCTGCAGCTTCTGAACATGCAGTCTCTAATATAACTTCAGAACAGAACTAAATTTAGAAATATGGAACCTAGTATTTCAAGTTCAGCAGAAGTCAGTTTTGAAGAAAATACCTCATTCAAACGTACATCAAAGACACATCTGTGTTTTATTATGCTTTGAAAATAATCATTCAGTGCTGATGATGGGAAGAAATCTACTCTCTCTTCCTCTTTAGAAGCACTGTGTTCTAAACCATCTGCTGTGTCCTCTATGCAGATGCACGAAACACTTGGAAAATGACTAATTGGAAAAATTGGACATGGGCAGAGAAATCAGTAAGATTTTCAGCTAGAGATGAAAAATGTAAAATCTTATTCAAAAATGACTTAAAATTAAAAAATAAAAAATTACTGTAGCTCACTGCATCACTATTACAGTGAGATTTATGGCCTTACTATTTATGATAGTTAATTTTCTCATTTTAATATCTAAAAATATTATCTGTTATATTATTAAGGCTAATTTAACCCGTGTCTCAGTCCACTTGTGCAGCGGCCGACAGGAAGATTTTCATATCCGTTTTTGGTGTCCATTACAAGATCCATTTGGACACCCATAAGTGTGCTTGTGACCATTTTTGTAAGACTTACTTTAACTGGGTTTTACTGTGTGCATATTGTAGGAGGCAACGTGTCGTGATTTCACATAATTTAAGCTATAAAGAGGAGAAAAATGTGTATCATTAAGACTGTAACCACTTTGTAACTTACTCCTTCTCCCTGCAAATGGGAAATAATCCTTTTCATTAACTGTAGCTCATACAGTTTCAGTGCACTGTATCATCTTAGCTGAATTCTGACTGTAAACTCCAGATATCAATGGGATGGAATGCTATTCTAGATTTCTTTATCTATGCCAAATGTTTGCCTCAAGTATAATTTGTCCCCAGAATTTCTCTGTGTGTGTTTCTGCATACCATAAGCAATTTTACTGGATGTCTTTGAGACCTGTCCTGCTGAGTCAATCAAAGTTCTGCTTTGTCTTCAGTGGAAGAAGGAACTGGTCCTAAATGAAAAGGCTTTCCCCTGTTTGGAGAATTTTTCAGGATTACATTATCATTTTGTTCAGCTGAGCTCTGGCGTATGCAGGTCACTTCAGGATATTTTCATGCTTGGGACCAGATGGAAAATGTCTTTTGCAATCAACAAAAAGATTCCATTGTTGACATTTCAAATTTTTTTCTACAACTGTAACTAATTTGCTTTCTACAACATTTAACAGTGTCCAGAAATTATTACAAATACTTTGCAATGCGATTACTTTCATGGCTCAGAGGGTATGCAGTGTCATGGAAATTCACTTTATTTTGGTATGCTCAGATTCAGCTTGAGCAGAATCTGTTGCTCAGCTATCTTAACTGATACATTATTTGACTTCCACGTGGAATGACTTTATGTTTGTTCAGTCTACTAATGAATCTATCTGAAAAACCTAATCATATGCTGGTAATTGGATTTCTCTCACAAGCTCTTCCCTTCTTCACAAAATAATTGTTAAGTTATGTGACAAAAGGCTCCCATCCATGCAGGCAAAGAATAGAGGAAAAAAAGGTAGGTGGGGCAGCCCTCCAAATCTTGGTAGATGGACGAGCACCTTGATCTGCCTCTTCCTGAGGCTGTACCAGGAGGGTGGATGGCCCCACAGTCTGGGGGCAAAGCCCATCCTGATAGTTCAAAGAAAAGGCCTCCCCAGACTATCTTTGGGTGGTGCCTTAAAAGGGTAGAGAATGGGATGCAAGGGAAAACACTGGGGAGAGTTAATGAGGCTCAGGTGTCTGGTGCCAGCACCTAGAACAGCTGAGGGTCTGTATGCCAATGTGATTCCTGAAGTCACAGGAGCTCCAATCTGCGCTTATGGATAGAAAAATCCTTCACAAACCCAAGGAAAATAGCTGGTTGCTTTGCTGGACATCTCACCATGTACTTGAATAGACATTAGGCAAAGAAACGTGGGCCCAGATAATAGAATTGATGCATGAATTTATTTTTTAAAAAAGGTGTGTGGTAGGGAGAGTAGAGGGAATTATAAACTTATACAGTGTTTTAAGATTCGCTTATGGGAATCCTCCTGAACTGACAGCTTCTAAATCTTGAAAAAAATATAGAGATCCTTTTAAAGAGACATATTTCCGAAATCTTCTTCCAGAAACAGGCAGAACAGTTGTTTTGACGCTGCTATTTTTTTTCTGACTGCGGTAGGAAAGTACCACTGGCTTCGATATTCTGCAACGTGTGTCCAAATTGGTTGTCTCATTTTGAGAGTGAAACAAATGTCTTCTGTTTATCAAAATTGGTTGTCTTCAGTTTCTGAAAAATAACTAGTGGCTAGGTCTAAAATCAACAACAGTTTAAGATCCTTATTAATCAAAACCTGGATATAAAGACAGACACAGTGTCAGGAATTTCTCTACTTTAAAGTGTGGAGAAAAATTTGAAGCAGATGCTCTCACTTGAGAGATCAGGATATTTATTAGTTCACATGTAAGAGATCCTCCTGTTTTGTAATCCAAGTATGTATGTTTGAGCTTTTTCAAGGTAACTCCTGTGCCTTCCACTGTCAATGGTACAGAAGTAATGAATACGGGACCTCCTTACATTCTTCTGCTTTCCAGAAGACAAATGAATCTGACAGGACAGAGCCATCTTCATGCTCAGTGTACATAATTAATCTGTCCATCATTTATCTAAACTCTTTAGTAGTGGTATAGTGTTCACTGAAACTGAAAGAACCCACCAAAACCCCCCTCCAAAACTCTCTATAATTTTATTTTTAAAAGCCAGCTTTTGAAAATGCAGCACATTGAAGAGTTTTAAGAACCAGATTGCAGTTACCTCTGCAGAGGTAATTTTGCCTTACAGCACTAAGCAAGACTTAGCCATCAGGGCCAGGGCTGGAGGCTCCTGAAAAGTTCCTTGGAAGTGTTTTTCCCCACATGAAAAAGATTTCACTAAAACATTGTCTAATGATTTGAAAACAACTGGAAATTGGGACATAAAATTACTGTAGTACATCACTAAATACAAGGGTTTAAACACTTTTTTGTTACTGCTCAAGTTTCCAGGAGTTTATATGAGAATCTTTCACAGCCACGTGTCTCAGATGTGAAGTATTTCACAGCAGGCAGCAAGAGAGTGATGATTCTTCTCTGAAAGATGGTCAGCAGAGGGTGAGGAACACAGAGATGGTTTTTGGAAAAGCATGATATAGTAAGTCATTCCAGAAAACAGTGTATTTGGAGCTTAATAAAGGATTGGTAATTTTATTCTTTCTGGAGAGAAAGTGTCAGGGTTCCTTTGGTGATCCCTGACTTGAAATTTGTTTCCTGACTTGCTTGACTTGCTCTTGGAGCATTGTGATGCTTCTCTTTGAAACTGGGCAGGTGATACTGCCACAGCAGTTCTGTGACTTGTCACATGTAATTCAGCTTGTTATGAAGGGATAAATATATCTACATATATTTGTCTGGTGATTTATATGGCCTGAGACGTTTTAATGTTACCTTTTAAAGTTTGATTGCTCTTATTTACATTCACAACAAAGGAAATATTTTAGTGTTACATATTCAGTTGTGTTATTTTCCTGGTTATATTCTAAGATGAAAGAACCAAGGAAGTTGGAGGTTTGATTGTAATGTCAGTGAGATGTTTGCTCTGAATTAGCAAGTTGCACACCTGTAGTAATGTATTTAGTCTTGATCCTTGGTATGTATTTCAGATTATAATCCTGAGATTACTTTTGGTGAGGAAAAACAACTTTGGAAGTGACTGAGGGTTTACTTATATGGTTGAAAATAAAATTTTAATAATTTACATTCATTTTTTTAAAGGCTGTTTATGCCTAAGGCTTTTCATTCAAAAGGTGTGGTGACCCTCACATATGATTGAGCACAACACTGGCAACAGACTGTGGCCGATAGCCACAGAGGTAATAATGCTGCCTCTTTTTTTTGTTGTGTGAGTTTTGATCTACTCAGAAGAGAGTGCCTTAAATTATGGAGAATTTGGAACCCCTAATCAAGGAAAAATCTGTTTTAGCTGTCCTCAGAAATTTAATTTAGAAGACAAAGGAGTAAGAGAGGCTTAATTTGTAGTCAAGATTATTTTATGCCTCCCTAGATAAGCTGTGAAATATTTATACAGCAGATTGCTGCTTTCTATGGCAATAAGTTTTCCATAAATTTATGAATGTATTCAGTTGTACACCACCTTTTCAGTAGCAATCCCCAAGCTAGGACTAACCTGAGCTGGCACATCCAGGGGACACAGTGCTATGCCAAGGAGATACGAGCCTGATTTCTCAAAGCTGTGTAAAGCCTGAAGTAGTAATTACAGATTTTAAATAGCAATAAATAGCTTGGGTGTTGTACAGCTCTCTGTCAGTGTGCCCAGATTCTGGTTTGAGGGATAGAAAATCAGTCTTTGTAGAACGTATCATCATGTGTTTTGGCCTAGAGCTGATATGTCCATCTCCTCTGATTATCTGCTGCAAACTAATGTCAGAGATGAAAAGCAGTCAACAGAACAGACAGGGATGCTACTTAAAAAGTTTCACATTAAGATGAAAAATAAAAAAAACTTTTCCATCAAGTGGGGAAAAGAATTCTAATGCACAAGTACCTTCTTTTGGTCTTTTTCTTTTTTTTAATTTGAATTTTTTTTAAGGCTCAGTGTATTTGTTTTGGGATTTAGTTGTATTTATTTATTCCCCCATTCCTCTCCAAGATATGCCTCTCTTCTGGAAGCTTTCATTCCATTCCATTCCTCTAAAAAGTAGAAAAATTTCAACAACCTAAGTATCATAATCTGTTGCTCAAGGCAGGTGAAAAAGTAGAGGCCAGGGATTTACAGTCCACTCTCTGCAACATATTAACAACAAATTATAGCATAAAGATACTTGAAGTTCCCTTACATGTTTGTGTCTCAGTTAAAATGACACAGATCTCTAATTCTACCAAATTGGATTTTTTAATCTCAAACAAGAATATCCTTTATAAAGGATAGAAAAGTGTATATTGTAAATTTACATGGAGCATGTAAACAACATAACAGTTTCACTGTTACTACTTAGATTTGCTTGTTTTGAAATGAAAATTTAATTCACAAGTGTATACATAATGTTGGATTTGCAATATTTTTCTTAAATCCTTTTTTTTTTTTTTAACCAAATATGTGTCATGGAATAAAAGATTACTTAATGCGTAGTCTTTTTCAGACACTCTTGCAATACTCTTCATAGCTTTCATTTATGTAAGCTCTTATACAGTGCTGTGCAATAACATCAAAATTTCCAAGTTTAAAAATGAGATTTTGCAATTGTTTTTTCTTCCCCATGGAAAACATTTGGGACTAGAAATTTGGACAAAATGTAATTAAAAACCTTACTTTGTAGTTTTTCGTTTTTAATCTTGGTAAAGGTTTTTCTTAATCTTGATGTAATAACATATAAAAGTGTGTGTATGTTTTGGGATGGTAAAGCTCTCTCCATAATGAATTACTGGGTGAGATTTCAATTATGCACTTTTCACCAACTAATTCTGGGTGCAATCATTCCAGCTAGGTTATGATTGCTAGATGAGCTGGATGGAGCTGAGTCATCGTGGCTGTCAGATAAACTGCTTGAGGAAAAAAGGGCTCGAAGTGTGGAGGCAGAAGCACTATCATCACTCTTGCAGCCTGCCTCCATATTTTGACGTTGCCTTCAAATAGTGTTGGATCACTTCCAGGAGCAAAACAGTACAACAGCTGGTCCCAATTACTCTAACCACAGCGTGTCTACAAGCACAAATGGTCAGTTTTCTAATTTGACTCTCTGGTTTAATGAATTAATTATTTATTAGTTTAACAGGAATCCTAGTGTTGTGTTTAGCCGCTTGCTTCTGTTTAATCTTCTCTTTGTAGCTGTATTCATACAGCCCTGCTGCAATCACTGGCTGCTATCATAAGTTACGTAGATGAGAAAGCAAAATACATTGGCAACACACGGTATACAGTTGTTGTTTTTCTTCAAAAGACATACAAGCTGAAAATCTATTACTTGATAAGTTTTTTACTAACACTTAATACTTAAGTTAATACTAAGTTATCACTTAATACAGGTAGGGATACAGGATTTTGACCATCTTTTTCTTGTCTCTCAGAAATTTTAAATAAAAAATTAACATTTGAAAGACCCACATTCTGCTTACTCTTACACATTCATCCACTTCATGGGATATATTTTCAGAGACTTCTAGAGAGCTGCAGAAAAATGTACCTGTATGAGCACAAATGGGAGCTTGTTCATGCAAGTGGTGTAGAATGATGCACAGCTGTCACAGTGCGATAAGGTAGCACCAACATCTGCACAAATGAGAAAAGGTGTACATGCTGTGACCACACAATGTAAACCTGCAAAGAAATGGTCCCAAATATATTGAAAATTAGGTTATTCACCTATTTTTTCTCAGCACTTTACTCCTAATAAATCACCAAGAGGTTATAGTTACCAAGCAACCAAAACCTGTTAATTTATTGTGCAAGATCATAAATTCCTGCTGACTTGTAAGGAGGAGTAGGAATTGAAGGATGCAACTTGGGGAGAGGGAGGAAGAAAAACTATTTTGAAATGAGAATTTTTTTAAAAAATGTCACAGTGGTATCAAAGGAAGCAGCCAATTCACATTCCTTTTGCATTGTATTGCAGTGGAAATGCATTCGTTCAGGGAGGCCCCAGTGATTCTCTGATTACAAAAAGCCTTGAAGGAATTGAAAGTGGGGTGGGGAGGGGTGCTTATCTGTACTTACTCAGTGTCTTCTTTAGCCTGGGACTCTGTGTGGGCTCATGTTCCTCCAGTATCATAAAGTGAGAAAAACAGAGCAGGGAAGGTGGGAGTCATGCTGTGGCTGAACAAGACATTTACTGGACTAAGCTGGTTTGACACCATTTACTGATTGGGGACATTGCCTGTAAGGTTATCAAAATTCACTTGAACTGCAGGGATTTGCAGATGAAAGATTGAAATTGGATAATATGACATTTTCATGTCTTCATGACGTAGTTCTTGTGTTGAAGTTCACAAAATGTCATTTGAATTATGAAGCTTGAATTTAGTGTCTCTTCATTTGTAGTGGTTTGAACCTGAGTTGAGTGACAAAGTTCTGAGCCAATTGCTTCCTGCAATTTTGCATATCTAAAAGCAGCACAGAGGCGGGAAATTGGGCTTCTTTTCCGGTTTTCACTGGAGGGTGGCTGGCCGGAGCCCTCGTCGGGCCGGGCCTGGCCCCTGCCGGCCCCTGCCAGGCCCTGCTGGGCCCTGCCGGGCCCTGCTGGGCCATGGGCCCCCTGTGCTCGCTCCCCGTTGCCGATGGCTGCGGGAGGACCCTCTTGGAACCGCGATCAGCTGGGAGACACATCAAACTGCTGCCTCACCGAAAACCACCCGGAGCGGTTTCTGCTTTAAAGAGCTGATAAGTTTCTCTTCTCCCTCCCACACGGCTCTGAGAAAAAACCTGGCAGGAGCTAATTCCCGAAAAACATCGAACTAGTTAGCTGCATAAAGGAAATGAGGCTTTCTCCAATGTAAAAGCCCGAGAAAAAGATCAGCTCTTCAAACATGGAGGCTTCAAAGTCAGAGAGAAAGAAAAACTAAGTCACGTGAGTCAAAGCTGAAGATAAACTGAAAAAAGAGAGGGCAGCGGCGTTTTTCCTCGCGCGTAGCTTAAATTGATTTCTTGCATGTTGTGGTAGAGACTGTAATTTCACAAACTGTTCTATATCTCTCTAAGACATGGGGGGAAGGGAAAATTCTGTGTGCGGCCTGCGGGGGAAGAGATGTGGCTATGCCAGGCCACCTGGAGCTGTAAAAGACTTTCTAAAAATTCTGTGGAGCCGTTGCTTTCCAGGCTGGAGTTTTGCTTATCCTTAAAAAGATAATACCCCATGTACAGCAGTGTAAAAAACTACAGTGTTCAAGAGAGAGAGAAATGTTACAGCAGCAGGGCATTCCTCCGGGCGGGACTCTGTTTTGCGAGTAGCAGTTTGGAAAACCACGAAAGCAGAAAAAACCTCTTTTTTTTTTCGAATACAGAAAAGACTTTTAAAACCTGCATCTGACTGATATTATATGTTGTTGTCGTTTATGCACCTTAAGTAAAGTAAGAGGTACTAGAAAGAGAAAAAGAGGGTTTTTTAAATTTAATTTCTTATTATTTCTTTTAACTTTTAATCTTGTTAGTAATAAACTTCTTTATATTCTCTGAAGTTTGTGCCTGCTTTCCCTACTTCTAATTCGTATCTCACAAAAAGTTAAAAGCTACAAATAAAACCACTACACTTAATTGGTGTTTCCGCCCGGTTTCGAACTAAACCCGCTACATCATTTTAGAGATAATAGGAAAGATGCTGTGCAGTGTGAAAGTCAGATTTGATGCAAATTATGAGCTGGAAGCACAGAAAAGTCAATGGCAAACTGAATAATAGACCACATTACAATCCAAAAATAACTGAGAATTGGTTGCAACAAGGAAGAAAATTATTTCATCAGCAACAATCTTTTTCTCTAAAGAAAATACATAAATACAGTCTAAATATGCCATAATAATAATAATAATAATAATAAACACTTAGCCAGCAGTAAAAATAAGGAATTATTCCCGTAATAGAATTGGGACAAAGTTTTTTCTTTATTTCCAGTCTTCCAAAAACAGGTGCAGATAATTTCAAATTCCTTTCAACTTTCTCTAGTGCTCAGTGGAAAACAAATTTTGACCACTTACCTCAAAATAAGTATAGATTATGGAGGTATTCAAGGCTAGGCTTGATGGGGCTATGAGTAATGTGGTCTAGTGGAATGGGTCCCTGCTGTCAGAGACTGAAATGGTTCATGTCTTAAACATTGTTATGAAGGAGTTTTGCCCATTATAGCAAAAACTGAATAAAGATATTAATCCATTGGATTCTATGTTTTTTGGGGGGACCCTCACCACCAAGAAGACCAGCTGGAGAGGATCAGCAGAATATCGTTGGGATACACGGAGTGGTGATGTTTTCTTTAATCTGTCTCTGTCTCTCTTTCTGTCCCTCCACCTCTTTTCTATTTCTTTCTCTTCTTTTTTTCTCTCTTTTCTCTCTCTCTCCCTCTCATATTTACTATCAAATAAAATCAGTTCTGTTGTCTTTGGCATATGGTGTTTTTTACACCTTAATTCAGGCAGAGGCATTTCTAAAAGCTTTTAAAACCAGTCTGTAACACCTGCCCATGGCAGGGCTTGGAACCAGATGATCTTTAAAGACCCTTCTGGCCTAAACTCTTCTATGATTTATCCATGAGTTGTGTTGGTTATCAGAGCATTTGGTCCTAACTCATATTTTACCTGAAGTTTTTCAATTATTCAAACTTTATTTTTAAATGATTTGGGAGTCCTTACAGCAAGCTTGGCAGTGGGCAAGGCTTGTTAAAAGAAACAGTAGAAAATGTGTAGTGAAAACTTCACCCCTTATCTGTCAGAGGCACCTGGAGTCCCCATGGGCTCCTCTTTAACCTGAGCTAATATGCTCCTGGAAGGAAATGATTCCCGAGTTCTGCCCGTAGAGACTGCAGCAATTATTGGGTGAATGCAATGTCTATCATGAGCACATAACACATCCACACACCACAGACTGAGAGATCTTCTCACGGCGCAGGAAGCTCACAAGATCTGGCTTTCAGATATCTTTCTTGGTTCACCTTTTTGGATAACAATGCAAATTATTTCCTTTCCATCATAATAATGTTATCACCAGAGATTCGTATAGAAGATATCTGACTTATACCAATATCCATATAAATGAGATTTATCAGAGCTCTGAAACTAATACTGGAACCGAAGCTCTATGGACCCTCTGTTTCTGTGTAAGAATTTCAAGACTTAGAAGGTAAAATGATATCATGTCAGACTGACTGGCCTTAGGAACAAGACATAAAGTGCAGTCTAAAGAATTCTGCTGGTGAGGCTCTATATTCTTTTTGGGGTGAAAGAAAACCCCATATAGGAGTGTCACATGACAGAAATATTTCTAGAGGAATTAAAATAATGAATTAGAACTACATACTGAGGAGCTGGAAACATTTGTTTAGGAACAGACTTTTTTTTTTTGCCCAAGGGAAACACATTGTTCCAGCAACTGTTTTCTTTTAGAATGAGATAAAAAATTATTTTGAACATGTGGGCTTTATTGTGGTGGAAAAGTTAATTTTTATGCAATGGTAATTGGGCCGCTTGTCACTAACTTCAAAGCAGGGTTTGTTGACCACAGTGTGATCCAAAATGTGTTCAGATAATCTACATTTTTATTTGACTAATACACAAAAGCATTTTTCTTGTGGCTTTAGCATAAGCATAAAGTTGCCTTACATAAAGTACCCTCTTTCAGATTTACTAGCTCTTGCTTAAATGCATATTAAATAAAGCTGACTGTAAGAAAAAAATGATGAAACACCATATCATCCAGCCATCAACACAAGAACATCTAATCACGATTACCCAGATAAGCAGTTTAAATTCAGTTGTTATTGCTATAATTCATTCCTACATTGGCAATTCCGTGGGAAAATTCAAATTCGGCTACAAGGATGTTATTGGAAAAAAAAGTTATTTGAATTCTAAAGACTTGTAACGATTTGTAATTGTTACTCATAATTACAGGAAAATTTTCAGTGGAGAACAGTTAATGTTGATTTTTAAAGTTATGGATTGTACGGAGCTGTACACAGATATACATCACATAAAACTATCAAAAGAAGTCATAGGTTAAAAACTGAATTCTTTCTTTCCTATTATACTTGTGGGTTTTAGTGCTTCAAAGTAAAAATTTGTTAGTTCCTAGTGGAAGATGCTTATTCTGTTGAAAGCAAACAAAATGTCTTCCAGAAAGCCTAATATTGCATCTGTGAAGTCAAAGGTGGATTTAACGGTAAATTAAGTCTGCATTATGCTGCACAAGATTTAGGGAAATAGTTTTTGAGCCACCATCAGTTTTCTCAGGTGTGGCTACCAACATTTCACTGGGCAAATCATAGACTTAAGGTTTCCCAATGACTTCAAAAAAAACAAAAGTTTGTTTTGTTTTGTGGGCTTGTTTTTTTTTTTTTTAAGAAAATCCCCAAAAATAGCTTAAATATCAATTTTTACTTTAGTCTACTAAGAATTAGGCTTTTAAATGAAGTTAAATATTTAAAAAATTCAAATTTTAAAACAACATAGGTGAGATTCAATTCTCAGTAGAAACACCTAAATTTGTATTGTGTATCCACAATTAACAGCCTGAGTTCTTGCTGTGTCTGTGGTGATATTCAACTAGCAATTGACACAAAACATGCATGTGATTCAAAATTAACTCATAGTGGCATGTTTCAATTGATCTCAAATGAAGCACGAAAAATCTTGATTTTTTTTTTTTTGGTAGACTCAAATCTGAAATCAAAGCACTTAGGTTTTCATTCTAATCAGAAAAGCTAGAGACTAGGAAAAATGGCTTTGCCCTATATGTACCTTGTATCCATAACGGATGCATCACGTGATATGACTTTACATTCTGGGTTTACAGGTGGTTTACACTGGTTTACATTCTGTATTGCTGGCCTTTCAGTAATGATTCTTTCATTACTCTCTAGTACAGGTTACTTCCCTTGTTTATAAAAATAACAATGCAACAGCAAAACATACCACAGTTTCTAAAAAGAACATTAATTTTATGCTATTCTGTCACTAGCTTCAGATGCTCATGAAATCCATGGTTTGCAGCCTTGGAAATACTGTCAATGTTGGTGCTTTGGAAGATCCTGGATTTCTATTACCTTGTTCTTACCACTTTTAAAATTCTCTCTCTGTATCTCTTCTGGATCTTTTATGGTACTTTTTGTTTGTTTCTTAGTAAGGCAGACAGAACCAGAGAATCATTTAGGTTGGAAAAGACCTCTGAGATCGTTGAGTCCACCCTATGTCCAATCACCACCTTGTCAACCACACAATGGCACTCAGTGCCACATCCAGCCTTTTCTTAAACACCATCTCCCTGGGCAGCCCGTTCACTCTTTCCTTTCTCTGTGAAGAAATTACTCCTGATGTCCAGCCTGAACCTGAACCTCCCTGGCACAGCTTGAGGCCATTTCCTCTAATCCTGTCACTTGTTACCTGGGAGAAGAGGCCACTCCCCACTTGGCTACAGACTCCTTTTAGAGAGTTGTAGAGAGTGATAATGTCCTCCCTGAGCCTCCTTTTATCCAGGCTAAACACCCCCAGTTCCCTCAGCTGGTCCCTATGACCTGTCCCAGCTCCACTGCCCTTCTCTGGACACGCTCCAGCATCTCAACGTCTTTCTTGTAGTGTGAGGCCCAGAACTGGACATAGGACTCAAGGTGTGGCCTCACCAGTGCTGAGTACAGAGGGACAATCACTGCCCTGGTCCTGCTGGCCACACTATTGCTGATAAAAGAGATCTTCCCTTACTTCACTGAAATAAATAGTTACCCTAATGAATTAAAACACAAAGGATTAGCAAAATAGTTCATGTGTTCTGATGATAGCTTATTTAAGATGCAACACCTTACTACATTTATTTGTACCTTTCCCTGCATTGTTCCAGGTATTAAATGATCATTCAGACATTGAATTCATTGAAATGATCATTCAGGGAGATTGACTGAATTGGCCTGGGTTATTCAGAAAAATAGGATTTCTGCTAGTACTGTGGTATTTCTCAAAAAGCCATAGTCACTTGCAAATTTTAAATTAATCGTATTATGCAGGAGGCTTTTTTGACAGGACCACTGAAAAAAAGTTAGTGCAAAACAATACAGAAGGAGCAGTACCTCCTGACACTGCTGTCATAAATGTTTAAGTTTGTAGATATAGGTTTCTAGTGGTGTTCCACCTGGCTGCCAGATGTTGTTCCAGAGATAATGAGTCTCTTGGTTCTCTATCATGTTTTCCTCTATGCTGAGGTCTGAAAGAAGCTAGAACATCTCAGCCAGCATTAAATACCTATATTTAAGGAGATAAGTTGCTCCTATGTGTATTATTACCCTCGTTCTTAACAGGTAGATAGATACCTTATTGCATAGCAAAGTCTATTGTTGCAGTCCCTTAACCCCCCCTATAAAAAACATAAGCAACTTAGACCTCCTGTGAGCTTAGCTAAAGATAGTCCCCAAAACTGCAAAGGCAAACTGTGGCAAAAGAGATCATCTGTTCCTCTTCCAAGTGAAAAGACAATGCTGGAAGAGTCAGACTGTTGCTCCTATCATGGGTTTAAATGCGTCAGAGCATTATCTCTCACCACAGTTTGGTCTTCTGCCAAAAGTCAAACAAGACTTTCAAAACAAGAAGGCCAGTAAGATCTACAGATATACAGTAGCCCCAAATTTGAATTTTCATCTCCTGAATGTTGTTTTCTGGTGTTTTCCAAAGTCATTCTCATAACAATCTCCTTTGGGAGTAATGAAAAGAAACAACTGGAATGTGGTACTTTATCCAAATTGCCAAAGCCAAATACATTGGTATGTGGAGTTCTGCTTCGCACTTATCTCTGTGTTAGCTTTGAGTTACCACCTAATTTTGGAAGGAATTGTTTCCTGAAGCTCATATTGTGAGGGTCTCCAGAGCTCATTAAATATAAATATAATAAATGAAATCTTAGTAATTGCTACTACAGAGGTAACATTAATTATCCTTTCACAGGACTGGCTGGTAAGATCAGAAAGGCTTACCAGATATATCCTTTAGATTTTATCATACATTGCATCACACTTATTTTCAATTCTGTTACAATAAAATTTCCACCCATTCCATTATCTACTGCCCAAATATCAGGAAAGAACAAGCCTCTCCATGTAATATTCAGATCTGTGAGAAGAGAAAGTAAATTAAATCCTGTCACTGTGCTGGTAGCATCTTGACTTCTAAGGAGATGATTAGTGCACCAAATTCGAAAATGTCATGCGTATATTTCTGGGTGATTAGTGATACCTGTGTCAGCACTGCTGCAGCAGAGAGCCTCATAGCTCAGGAAAACTGGGGAAACAACACTGCACATATGTTTTCTTTATAAATTCTACTATATATGCAAGTCAGAACATTTACTGTTTTTTCTCCAAAATGTATGTACTTTTCCCAAAACATTGCTTTGGAAGAGCAGCTGAATATTGACCTTATGTTTATAAAACTCTCCTAATTACCTACTCTTCAATGTAGCTATGAAAATTTGCCAAGAATGTGCTTTTTTTTTTTGGTGTGCATATCTTTATATCCATATATTTACTATCATGTGCAGCAAGTCTAACAATGTTCAAGACTTACCAGGCTGCTTGGAGCTGCTCATTTATTCATCAGGATAAAATTTAAATATGCTATTTCTAATATCTTTTTATCTTCTGCATTCTCTGGAACTTATTAGTTTTGTATTTCTGAGGTGTTTCCTGGAAAAAGAGGTAGAGATATGACACTGCAGAAATGTCCTGTGCTTTCTTTCCAGCTAAATACATACTATTTGTAAATAATTGGGACAATATGGCAGAGATCACTTTGTAACTCTGGCTTGAGAAAATAAAGGCTATATATAAGAGAAGTTCTCAGGGTTTCAGGGGCATTTTAGGATATATGTCTTAAAATGGTGGTGGTGTGTGCATGGATGGCATATTTTTTAATTGAGATGTCCAGAAAGTATGTTAATTTGCAATAATGGCTCAGAGAAACAGTCTCTGATTTCAGCTTTGACTGTAACAATTTCATAATTAATTTGGCATTGACTTGCTTCTGCTTTTTTTCATCATCAGGTCAACTATCTGAACTTTTGAATGACCAGAGAAGGTTTTACAGGCACTTCTGCTCAGTGAATCTTAGGCTTATCTGCTCAGTGAATCTCAGGCTTATCAGCTAAAATGTTCCCACTACATTGTTACATGAAATGCAATATTGTTTACAAAGCTCTTCCTCAGAATCGTGAACAGAAGAAAAAAAATTTGATCTGGGCAAGGATCTGAAAATACCCATTATAGTCAGGACAGTGCATCCATAGGCAGTTGTTTGTGATCAGGGAAAATTAAATTCTGCACGTAATATGGCTTCAGAATTTGTACCTATGAATTTTTGCCTGACAGCAAGTTCCTCATAGCTCAGAACTGAAATTCTTCATGTTCTTTAAATGTATTACTGCTCTAGACCTGCTATCTGACAACATAGATTGAGACCCCAAATTACTTTATCTTCTTATTCTAATTCTTACTCCCTTAATCAAAGGCAAACAACATTTCTCATAGCCTATATGAACAGTCACATTTAAAAAAGCAAGCTGAAATATTATACATTTGAATGTCAGATGCTCAAACAAATGCTTTTTTTCAGTCTAAAGATTAAGAAAAATAAAAGGCCGTGCCAAATACAAGTAACTTCAAAAATATTTCAAAACATTCCACTAAGAGAATGAGGCATTTAGTTTGAATTTTATGCATAACCACATGTGTATTGACCAAGACTGAATCCAGCTAAATATAAAAAAAAAAAAAAAGAGTAGCATTAGGGATTTTGAGACAAAATTATGGAGCCCATGTAAATTTTTCTTTCAGTTCTGTATGCATAACATTTCAAGTCTATCTGTATAATTTATAGTATATACTCTGGTTTTAATTTATCCAAACACAAGATCTGTTTCATAAACATCAAAGATAATGAAAATGCCTTTTTAATTAATCTGTTGGAATCTACATGTTTATTCCACATTAACTTCCTTTATTTGTCAACCTCACACATGAGAAATGACCCCTCCTGTGCTGTCTCTGCTTAATGTCAAAGCCGTAGGGAGTACTGTTTATAACATTAGCTGCATTCTCTCACTGATGTCTGGCAATTATCGCTGCATCTGGAATCAGAAAACTTCAAAATGTCTTTCATTACTACCTGTCTGGGTGGCAGGGAGGAAATGAAAAGAGGTTTTTTATTCTTGTCACATATAGTTGCAGGATTTACTAGAAGCACACCTTGTTCCAGTTACATGGAGTAAGATTATACCAAAGCTGCTGATCTGTTTTCAGAGGAATTGTTACAGCTGGTGAGACAAATAGCTGGGAGTAATAGAATTTTAGCAGAAATGAATCTGTTAACAGCTAGGAACAAAACTGCTACAGCCAGATAGACCTATGGTGTCACGCTTAAAATTTCAAGCATGGTAGATAAAATTACGACTAGGAGGTGGGAAAATATATTGCAGGAAAATTCTTCTAATTCAAAACTTAAGTCCCTGTGATTTGCCTCATCTTGTGCTTTTGCTGATAGTTCCCATCATGTGGCTGTTAGACCAGGGAATGAACCTCTTTTTTAAGTCGCTTTATGCTCAAGCCTTCGTGTATCTTTGCTAATCCATGCAATGAGGTAGGAGATATTTCATACTTCCCTGCTACAGCTTGGCAGAAAGCATTTTACCTGCTGGGGCCAAATCTGAAGACTCGAGTCATTGATAAAAGCTAAAAAATAAAAAAGAGGGCGCTTAGATGTCACTTGGATGAAGCACTTGAATTTGTCGCTATCCAGATTACCAGGGAAATGTTGACTCTGTTTTCTCTTGTTGTTAATTTCTTTTGGGTTTACACAAATAGCCTTGGCATTTGAGGTGTTAAAACAATACCTCTAATCCAAAAGAGATGGTGCTGTGGCGGTGATAGGTAATCTAGCATGCCTTTGGTATGTCAAGAGATAGTCTACTTCTCCAGCTAAATATTTTCAGTTTTAACTGGTGCTCGTATAAAAAAACAAAACCAAAACTGAAGATTATATTTTCCTGCATATAATCTCTAAAATCAAATAACACACCTCAATTATGTTGTTTGGCAAAAGGAAAGGAAAGTAACAGTTATCCCTTTTGCTCTTGAAAAATGCACATAGACATTTCCCAAAATACCTAGTTGAGCTTCATATAGAACATAGCACACTATGAAGGAAGATACGGGCTAAATCCCAAACCACAGGCGAGTTCACTAGGATGAGTATAGAAATTTCTAGTTAGCAGACAGTGAGTCACTGACTGATGTGCCCGCAGAGATGCAAACATGTAAAGCCAAGAGTGTTGCCTCAAACCTTGTGCCAAAATGGATGTGCTGCCACAGTCTGTGCACACCAGATGTGGTATTGACTGAGTTATATCCACAAACATGGAAGACCTGAGCTTCTGATACATCTGATGATCAATCCTTACATCACAGAAGTCTAGATAGATTGGTATAGATATATTGGATTAAATATAGAGATGGATGATATAGATAGCTATAGATAGATAGAGAGAAGGAAATGGGGCTAATTTTCAAAGAGATACCTAAATTTTGGTGGAATTCAAGAGGAAATCAGTAATGTATGGTTGATGTACACAAGAGCACTGATGATTCTAACCTACTTTCATCTTTAAAACTGCAGGGATTAATGGAACTTCCAGTCAAAATATTAAATAACTTCATATCTAAGATTTTGGGTTTGGGTGAAGATGTTTGCTTTATCTTGTGTTTGAAAATGTTCTTAGATTTTCCATAACATTTTTTTTTAAAATTGAAATTGTGCAGGTCCCATAGTTAAAAGCAATACAAATGTTAAAGTGGAAAAAAAAATAAAAAAAACAGATGACAGATTTCTGGATCCCTAAGCATCCCCAGCTGCTGTTTGGCTGATAAAATATCCACACCCTGCTGAGTGGACATGAGCTACGTAAACAGATATTCTTAAAGAGAAATGAAAATGTTGAATAGCTGACTTACTTTGTTGCAGTTCTGCTGCTACTGACAGTTAGGGCTTTAAAGGGTGGTTGCTATGACCAGCAAATCCAGCCAGGATTTACGTGCAGCTAAATCCAATAGAAGCTCTCAACTTTACTCTTTTGCCCTAGCGACAGCTACAGGTCAATAGTTATTTTCTGAGTTTTTTGGGGCTAATCAGAAAAGCATGTGCAGATGTTGAAAGATTGAATTTATATCTCTGGAACTGATTCAGCTGCTTTTAAAAATATATTCCTTTTTAAAAATTATTATTATTATTTAAAATGGCACTAAGACTTTGGCAAATCTTGCTGATTTCTGAATGAAATTTAACTGTTTGTTGACTTTCCATGGACTAAACAGAAGTATCCTGAGGCACAAGGAACAAACCAGGATATTTATTATTTAGTCAATCAATACTGCTGTACTTTTCTGCAACTCTGTTGTAATAAAATGTAGTGTTGCCTTATAAATATAACAGACACTGCCTTGCTCGCTTGCCAAAGCGAGGATTTACTTCAGTTTGAAAATAGTTCTTTTCTTTTCTTACAGAAATGCCTGCTTTTAGAGAAGGCAAATCAAGTTACAAACATGTTCTGTCTAAATAATTCAGAAATACAGCAAACCTTATCGTAGGCAGCCCTTAAACATACTCCAGGTGGACACACCTTCTGCATATTGAAATGCCCTATCTCTCTGACCCTTACAGCAGAATTCAGTCATGTCTTTTTTTTGTTTAACTGAGGGAGTCCTAAGTGGTTGCAGTAGTACAGGGTGTATTCATTCTGGCACACAAAGCCACTTGGGAGTGCATTTAGCCAGCTTAAAATCTTGGGGAGGGCGAGGGGCAGACAAAGCCCAAGCTGCACTTTGAACACAAATGCTGAAAACTTTGTCAGCGTTTTAAAATTAAGTTTCAACTATTCATATGTTAAGACTTTAGGGAGATGAATTAGGACAGCTGAGAAACTGATTACAGCCTCATGCTGCATTTTTTCGCTTTGCTGTTCCCGTAGCCAAGTTGACACGGCCCCTACTGAAATACTTCTATCTCGTGATACATGTATCAAAACCGAATAGATAGGATGGTTGATTTTGTGCCTTTCTTGTTCTGCCACATGCTTTTACTTTGAACCACATGTCATTAATAGAGCTAATGGGATTTTGGCATGGAACCAAAGGGGTGGGAGGGGAGAGCGGAGTGAGGGGGAGATGGATGGGAGCGAGATGAACTACTGAGAGAAGCACTGCTGCCTTTCTTTACATTAAAGCAATGTCAGGTTTATTAGGCTTCCCTTTAGTCCTTCCTGACAGGACTGGAGGCACTTCTCTATACTTGTATGTCTCATGCATTCATGAGCCTCTTTGACACTATTGCATCTTTTGTTAGAGCTGAAAATGCAGATCATTGCTCTACCCTTCCTTCAGCTGCCATATGGCATTGTGGAAAGGAGCCCACAAAGGAAGGAGAGGGAAATGGAAAAAAAAAAAAAAAAAAAGAAAAGGAGGAGGGGAAAGAAGAAATGAAACTACCAGCAGATGAAATTGATTTATTTTCACCATTAGGGAGTAGGGGGATGGAAGCCTTTTGGAATATGAAACCTTCTCTCAGAGCAGGCAGGCAGGATGCCTGCATGACAGCTCTGGTACATGTTAAAAAATAACATGGCTTGAAAATAGAAGCACCATTGTTTTCCTTAACCACTGTAACAAATTTATATGAAATGGAATGCATCATCTAAAGTAAACTGCCAAAGTTGCAGACTTCTATTTTTCCCCCTTCCTGCAAGAGGTAAAATCCATGTAAACTCAAATGCTCCATAGGTGTAACAGTCTGGCATCACTGTGTATTTTTCTAAAAACTCTCAAAATATCTTTGCTATAGTCTGCATCTTGCAGTGCTAAACCCTTCCTAAAGTAAGTAGCAATTAGAGCACTTTATATAATTGCTTTAAAAACAAACCAAAAATGTATTGGAGAGAAAGAAGCTTCATATTTCAATTCTTTGGTTAGTTTTCTGTGAGGTCCTTGCTTTATGAAACACTAAATAAAATGTTTAAAAGAAACACTGCAGCATGTGCTGTGTATTAGCTGAACTTGATACTCTTGCTTACTCCACCAGGTTTATATTCTGTTCTTATATAAAAGCACAACTCAGACTCGGGTGTAAGCAAATTGTGTTTTTCTAAATAGGTTTTACAATATTAAAAACTTAAAACATTACTTAGATTAATCTAACCATTTTAATGAATTTACTTCCTCATTCCTGTTGATCTTTTGATTTTAAAGTGGATGTCAGTAAAAAGGTGGCTTTAAAAATTTCCATTGTGTCAGAAAAATTTGTCTATATTTTCTGAGGTTTGCTCACAAGATCCTGTTCAAGAAGTTATACAATATCAATTTAAATTTACGGATGTAAATTTGCTCCTTTGCTTTCAGTAATCTCAAGACCAGGTAAGTGATCAAGAATCTTGCTTAATCAAGAATTAGACGCACAGATTCTACAGTTAGCTCACTCATATTTGGAACAGTGTTTTGTTTTAGTTGTTTGGAAGGTCCCTTTTGATGCAACAATTTACCTCTGTACTGAGTACTGTTCTTCTGGATGTGTGATCTGTGCTGCTTCTTGGGTGAATATTTTCTTGTGTGTGTATGTAAATATTCCTGATGAAAATAATACACTGTTCAATCTATTCCATTCATAAATGTCTAACCACAGACCTTTCACGGAAACAAAGCCTGTGACATATGTTGGCAGTTGTACATGTTGTATTCCTGCAGAACTTAGACATTTCAGATTATTTGCAAGAATGAGGTTCAGTTGCTGCCTCTACATAGCTGTGCCGAAAGTGCTAGTTTTTCTAGTCTCTACTTGAAAAATGGAGTTTTTCCATTCTTCCTTTCCTGAATGTATAAGGTACTCAGCCTTGTCAAGGACAGAAAAAAAGACACAGGGAAGCATCTGCCTTGCAGTTATATACTGCAGTCCTTACCTGGTCTCTCTTCCTCTCTTCCATTGAAATATCTATCCAAGACCCACTGCACTTCCAGCTTACAGAATTTCTATGGGTGGAAAGCTAATAATGTCAGGATATAGTGAAGAAGTAGGCAGATACTGTGTATGAGTGAGCCAGTTCCTGGATATGTTTACTGGTGGCCTTGGAGTCCCTGAGCAGGTGCAAGCCTTGTCTTTACATTTTATACCATGATTAGGTGATGAGGTCTTTCAGGAAGGCTTCCACTTTAATTTACTAGTGCTTGTTAGTTAACAAGAATGCATCTTATGGATGCCTAAGAAGTGTGATGAGGAATAGACTGTCTTTTGGTTTTGGCTAAGGCAATGACTCAAGTCACAGAATCACTAAGATTTTATTGCCTGGGCTGACACTGATTCTAAGGCCTTCTTACTAAAATAATGTTTACACTGTAGAATTGACCAGAGTGTTGGACCCAGATTTGATTGTTTGAAGCTTGGAGCTGTGTTATTTGTAACTCACACACACGGTCTGTCAGCTGCAAAGTACTCATGAATATTTTCTTACATAGATGGATTTTATTGCGAACTTCTACAATTTCAGACAGGAACTAGCTTATTTATCACATTTTTATTGAATAATAC
This sequence comes from Oriolus oriolus, assembly GCA_013400235.1. Lineage (NCBI taxonomy): Eukaryota > Metazoa > Chordata > Aves > Passeriformes > Corvidae > Oriolus > Oriolus oriolus. The sequence goes on along the minus strand of VXBT01003862.1, from coordinate 11,983 downwards.
TTTTTTCATTGGTAGAACAAGGAACATATTGTGACTATCAGGGAATAATCCATACCTTGATAATTATGCATGGTAAGTATTCATCAGCTTTTGCTACCGATCTGAAAGCATTCATAAATGAAAGAACAAACTCTATGGCAAATGTTAATCATAAAAATAGTCTATTACTAATAACATTTAAAAGTCTATGTTCATCATCAATAAAAAAAGCTTAGAAATTATTTTGTCTATAGTCCTCATCCATTCAAACTTTTATTTGATGTTCCTTATGGCTTAGGGAGCAGGACTCAAAGAGGAGACAGTGTGGACAAGGTTGAACATATGCATATAATATTCTGTATGGGAAGACTGGGCATGGTCCCAGCTTTAAACAACTGCTTTTGATTTTGTTAAAATTTTCTTTTGTGTCAGTTTTCTTCAGAAACAATGAAGCTGTCAGCTTCATGGGTAAGACACAAGACACTAGGAGGTAATATTTTGAGCAACTTCCTCCAGACTCGAGAATTTCCTTCTAAATGTATGACAAGTGTGGTTACACGTTTCACTTTTTTCAAAACAGAACATGAAGCTCTTGTCATTGGTTTAATCTTCAGTTTAATATCACAGTAAAAAACCTTCACAGTTGAAAGGAAAGACCATGAAAACACCAGTCCCACCAGTAATTTTAGAGAAAGAAGGGACTACACCAAATCCTACCTGTATCTCTCTGGTATGAAAATGTTCATTTGTAGTATACTCAGGTGCTGATTGCATGGTTAATTCCAAACACCAGTTCTCAAAATGCATCTCAGGATGAAGATAGTGTGCCCGTCTGAAGACCATGCATTGACTAAAATAAAATACCCAGTTTTTGGGGGAGAAATATAAAACTCACAGTCCCTACCTGGAGGAAAATTGTCACAAATTAATTTTATACTAAACAAAATGGTGAGTAGTCAAAACTTTTCTGTTGGGAACATACAGTTAACACTTTGGATTGGCAAGCAAACATAGCTTCATCATGACTATCTGGTTAAAGCACTCCAGGCATGAGAAAGGGGAAGACAGTAAGGATTTTTGAATACCAGACTGTCTTGACTGAATGTTTTTTGCATTAATCACTGGAAGAAACACAAAACCTGCACTGAGGAGAAAGGGGAATATAAGATGTGTTCTCAGAAAAGTTTCCTAGACATTCATGCTCCAGTTAACTATTTCTCTTCTACAAAGTGGTACAACCACAACAGGAGAAATAAAGATTACCTCCTTGCAGCAATTATAGGTATTCCTTGGAAGTATGAGTTTGAGTTCTGCAGGGTGAAGAGAGCATTGTGTACAGGACTCTTGACCCCCCTGGAATGATTTAGCAAATGAATAAAACAAAAGTGGATGTAAGTGTAGGGACAGAAAAACACCACCACTATGATTTCTGATTGTGATATTTTAAAGAAACCAGCTCCTGTAATTTTCAAGAGTGGTACAAGACGAAGAATATTGAGGCATTGCCCTTCTAGTGACACATCAGACCACATAAATTTTCTGTCATTTAGACCTTTTTAGTTCACCTAATCTCAATAACTTTGGTGTTGGTTTTATAATTTTACTGAAAGACTATCACAAAAAAAAAAGATATTATGTTGCTGATAAACATTTATGCTACTGTCTACAGAAAGACAGATGCCATTCCAACTCCTCTTATGTGCCTTTGTATCTTATTGAGGTGTCATAATTTTTATACTCATTTCAGTGAGTTGAAGGACTGATGTGCAGATTCACGATGTTCTCTTGTAAAACTGGAGCTCTGAGTACAGATATGCTCTGAACAGGTAAAATGTACAGGTTATATAGGATTATTTAGGCTTAAGGAAATCAAATTAAACTAAAGTATTTCAGAAGATACAAAGCAAGATCTAAGAAACTCTTATAATTTTTGCTTCTAAATGTTTGGTGGTATGCATGTAAAGGGTTAATTTGAAATCCTATTACATCTGAATGTGATGTAGAAAAATGGATCCAGGAATTTTTCTCTGATTTATTGTAAATGTCTGTCTAGTGTACACAGAAAGGGAGAAAAGTATATGTGTGTGGAGGAGGAATGAGACTAAATGAGGATTGGATCAATAAGATTTGGATGGATCCTGCAGTGGGTAAATATAGCCTGGATTGAAAAGTGGAATAATTACACCAGCAATGTCCTGAGTAGAGGCTCCTGCTTTTATTTATCTTTCTATTTTGGCTATTGTACATCTTTACATGTAAGTTTATTTTCTCAGTGAGCAACTCTCATCTTCTTTTTTCACTTCTGCTAGTTTGTTTGCTTTTTTTGCATATTAGTATGCTAAGCCACCACAGAAAGTGCTTTGAAAGTAGAGATCTAGTGAACCACAGGGTTATTTTTCACTAGACGTTATTTGCTTATGTTTGGCCACTACACTGTTTTTACTGGATGTTAACAGGAAATCTATTGCTGTGTACCTGACAAGGGGACAAAACAGTCTCAATGTCACTTAAGTAACTGGCCCACGACACTCCAAAGCCCCCCCATTCTAGCAGAAGTTGTAAGGATTCCATGTTGCAGACTACTAGAAAGTTCCTAAAAAAACTTCAGAAAGTGTAAACTTTAAGAATGTTATGAAAGGCTAGTTCTTAAGAAGCATATCTGTTCAAATGCAAATTATAAGGCAGGCCAAAATGTGTATTTTGCACTTTAAATAATTTCTTCTCCTTAGCTTGAATGAGAAGATAAAATTTCCTGAGCTTCTCTCTTAGAGGCCTACAGTAAGAGGACAGGATGTGTCTGGGAAGGTGGCATGTCCGGCCTACCGACAGATGACCAGCCAGTATCAGCAAGTAGGAACATGATTTGACCTTTGCTTCTGATGCAACTTTATATCAAAAGATTAACCAGGAAGGAAACGACCATTCAAGGCAGGTTTCTGACTTAGCCTCAAGTTTATCCCCCCTTTTCTCCTTCTCTGACTGAGGGATTTGTGATCATAACTGAAGCCTGCTTTAAAAGTCTTGTCGTTTTAATCTTTTGAGAATTCTGACATTGAACAGACCTGGAAAATTTAAATAAAAAGAGGATGAGAATAGATCCTATACCAGCTAAACCTCTGGAAGATATTAGATCACAAAGCAGTAGGAAAAATGTAAAAAAAAAAAACCAAAACATTCACATCTTTTATGATCTGTAAATGCCCTAGAGTGGAAAATGTTGAAAATAAGAGGGAGACAGATATGGTGTGATAAAAGGAATCAATGCTTGAAAACATGTAGAGGTTTCTATTATAATAAATGAAAAAGTCACACAACAAAACCAATGAACTTTCCGTCTTAAAACTGGCCAAAAGATTTTATAACAGCATTTTGTTGCTTACAATCAGTAGGCTCCATGCCATTTTTTTCTCTCTCCACTTTGCCATTAACTAGAAAAAGTCACCCAGGCTTATGGGTTGCATAAGGAATCTACAAGAGGAATAATGTCCTTACACCATTTATTTGTATACCCCAATTATGAAATTTTTGCCTTCATGCGAGTGACTAGCCACAGTAAGTGTGAAATTATTGGTATATCCTTTTCTTTTGCTCATAGAATGTCTCTTTTTGAGATCATGCCATATACCTGTGTTTGCATATTTTCCGCATAACTGGTATTGCTAAAAATATTGCCAGTAGTGTTGTAGATTAGAACAGCAAATACACAATGCAGTTGTGTAGATGCTCATAGCTTTGAAAATCAAACCCCCTTGATTAAAGCGTTTAGGAAAAAATCATGAAAGTCTATCAAGAACTGTTAGGAAATATATGTCTACGACTCAAAGTTAGGAAGTCCACAGTCTTTAAAATGGGGATCATATCCTCAGGAGCATCGTTCAGTTGTTGATAAGCATTTGTTCCTGACCACTGCCAGAGACATGGCACTTGATCAAACACATGCATGTGCAGATTGAGCTTTGGGTAACTTATAATTTTGAGGAGTTACTTTCAGTATTTGTGGTGGTGTTTTGGTAGTGCTTTATTGTTGGCTGTTATTCTGTTCCTGAGACTTTAATAACCTGTTATAAAGGTCAATAACTCATAATACTGGTCAATTACTAAAGTGAAATCATGCATCAGTCCATTAAAAATTTTTCTACCACAGCAAAACATGCAGAAAAAGACGTTTTCTGCATGGGGGAGTCATATTCACTGTCAAAAGAGCTTTTCATTTGAGAGCTCTGTTGAAGTACAAAATATCCACCAAGATACTGCAAATGTCAAAAATTATCTTTAAAAAAATTTCATGACAGTTTCCTAGGCCTACATCAGTAGCAGGAATATGTGTGTTTTAAGGAAGGTTATAATTTTTTGTGCATAATTAAAACATGCAAGGATGGTTTTTTAAGTTACAGATTTTTTTGTTAAGGATAACCAAAATATTAGCTGCATTACCTAAACAAAAGGCCTTATCAACCATTTTTGACAGGATTCCTGAAAAAATCAAAGAAATGAAATACATTTAATACATCTTAAGAAAAAAACTTACTAAAAATTATCTTTCTTTTTTTCTTTCTTTCATGAATATCCCTCTCTTTTCAATGTTACTGGTTCGAAATGATTTGCCATTGAATATTAGCCCCTGTACACTGTGTATTTGGTCTCAGGTCCCTTCCTTATGCTGAAACAAAAGCCCTTAGATTTAGCTTTGAGCATGCATATATCTGTAGAATAAAAATGCTTTTGTACCTGAAAAATGGAGCAAAATGGGAGACTCAATCATTATAAATTCATGCTTTATACAACCTAGAGAAAGAAAGTACTTCAAAGAGTAACACTTTTAAAGCTAATTTTGCTTTATGTACATAGCAGTGGTGGAATTATTGTGATCCTGCTGTAATGTCTTGTGAGAAAACATGTGGGATAATGCAACAACCATGAAATTAAAATGGACTGCTTCTGTAGGGCAGACCATTATTACATGGTGTCTTATTTCTCAGAGGATCCATTATCTCTTCATCACCAGAAAAATCAGGCTCTTCAATGAAGGGCCACAGACTGAGCATTTGAGGAGGCAAAACAGTAGAGGAAAGGCCATGGGAGAACAGAGTGTGCCACTGTCACATCTCACCAGCCTGTATTTAGTGATCTGAATTTTCAAATTCAGCAGTTTTAAAAAAAATGTGTCATTTATAAGTGCCAGCTGCTGAAGAAGATAAGGGAAGAAGGTAACCTGTTTAAAACTGAAAAAAACCCCAGCCACCAAACCTCTATACCTGAAAGCAGTTTATTTTCCAGCACAGCCCTTGAATTTTAATGAAACATTTGGGGAAACTTGTAAATGAAAATGGAAATGTTGCTTTCTGAGAGGCTGGCCTGGCACAACACATGAATTATTTAGAGACACCTTATTTTCTTTCTGCTTTTAAAGAGCTAAGAAAATATTTGTGGGTTTTTATTTTTTTTCTTGTTGCCTTAGTCTTAATTGATTTTATTTCCTCCTCACTTAATTCCAAATTCTTAATTCCAAAATCTTTTCAAAACACAATAGCTGTGCCTCATAGTAATAAAATAAAAGTACCTAACATAATAGTATTAATTAATTTTTACCTGCTCATCTGCAACTAAGGAGAGGGAAATTAAACTTCTTGATAATCCTGATTGCATCACAGATATGTGAAAGGGCCCAGATTACAATGTGTCAGTTCTAAAATCTTGCCTCAGACACAACCTCAAATACCCAAAATGCCTCAAAAGACAAAACATGGAAAACTAAAGAACTACTAGTCCAAGAAGCAAAGTCTGTAACTGCATCAGTATCTAGATGTTTTTAAAAATTTACTTAATTTATGATTTGCTTATGCTTGTTGGACTTTAGGCCCAATTCTAAACAACTTTATCAATGATGTTTCAATAGTTAAGTAGAAAAAAATCTACATATCTGGGATATTACGCAATTTAAAAAAATTCTATTGGTTTAAAAACAGGCTTTATCTCTTGCTATTTTTCAGACATTTAAAATAAATCTAATACTACAACAAGTAGGCTTTCTCTTATTTTTAATTTACATTATTATTAATATTTTGATAATATATATATATATATATGCACCTACATACACCATAAATGAATGGAATTTCTTCAAATGTTGAAGGTAACTAATGATATTATGACCAGGAGGCTGTATTCCAAGTGATACTTAACATTTGAAGTATTTTGCAAAAAATGGATGTACTATCAGTAAAATCAAAGACATCACAGACCTATATGTACCTTATACTTGCTCCATTTTTAAAAACCACTGGAGAAAGGTTTCAAATACATTTAAATTAAAGAATTACAGAATCATTTAAGTTGGAAAAAAACCCTGAGATCACTGAGTCCACCTTTGACTGATCACCACTTTGTCAACTAGACCATGGCACTGAGTGCCATGCCCAGTCATTTCTTGAACATGTCCAGGGGTGGCGACTCCACCATCTCCCTCGGCAATCCATTCCAATGCTTTGCAACTCTTTTAATGGAGAAATTCTTCATGCTGTTCAGCCTGAACCTTTCCTGGCCCATCTTAAGGCTTTGTTCTTTTGTCCTGTCACTGGTTACCTGGGAGAAGGGACTGACCCTGTCCTGGCCACACCCTCCTTTCAGGGAGTTGTAGAGAGCAATAAGGTTCCCATTGAGCCTCATTTTCCTCAGGCAAAACACCCCCAGCTCCCTCAGCTGCTCCTCATCAGACTTGTGCTCCAGACCCTTCCCCAGCTCCATTGTCCTTCTCTGGACATACTCCGGACCCTCAATGTCCTTCCTGAATTGAGGAGCCCAGAACTGGACACAGCACTCAAGGTGTGGCCTCACCAGTGCTGAGTACAGGGGCACAATCACTGCCAGGGTCCTTCTGGCCACACTATTCCTGATCCAGGCCAGGATGCCATTGGCCTTCTTGACCACCTGGGCACAGCTGGCTCATGTTCAGCTGATGTTGACCAGCACCCCCAGGTCCTTTTCCACCGGGCAACTTTCCAGTCATTCTTCCCCAGCTGGTAGCACTGCCTGGGGTTGTTGACCTGGCACTTAGCCTTGTCAAACCTCATGCAGTTGGCCTTGGGTCATCCATCCTGCCTGTCCAGATCCCTCCGCCTTTCTGCCCCCAGGCAGATCAACACTCCCACCAAGCTTGGTGTGGTCCATGAATTTACTTGATCTCCTCAGCTAGATCATCAATAAAGACATTAAACAGGACTAGCCCCAGCACTGATCCCTGGGGGACACCACTAGTGACTGGCTGCCAGCTGGATGCAGTGGTTCACCACCACTCTCTGGGCCCGGTTGTCCAGCCAGGTTTTAACCCAGTGAAGAGAGTACCTGTCCAAGCCGTGGGCTGCCAGCTTTTCCAGGAATATGCCATGGCAGACAGTGTCAAAGGCTTTTCTGAAGTCCAGGTAGACACATCCACAGCCTTACATGCATCCACCAGGTGGGTCTTCTTGTCATAAAAGGAGATCAGTTTGGCCAGGCAGAACCTGCTTTTCCTAAAACTGTGCTGGCTTTGCCTAATCTCATTGTTATGCTGTAGGTGCCATGTGATTGTGTTCAAGATGATCTGTTCCGTAACCTTGCTGGGCACTGAGGTCAGGCTGGCAGACCTATTGTCCTCTGGATCCCCCTTCTGGCTTTTGTTGGCCAACCCGCTCGTGTGGGGCCTCCCCAGTTAGGGCCAGGACTTCCAGGGATGAAGAACTTCCATGATTGAGCCATGCTTAAAGGAAGACAGAAGAGACATGAGTAGACTCCACTGACTCCTCCTGTTGGCTTTCTTGTGTTACCCACACACAGGGACCTAGTAAAATTTGAGACCAAAAGTACACCAGTCACCTCTATTCCCTGTATTGCTTATGCCAGTTTCATGCAGAAGCCTTAGGTAGTGCTTGGCTCTAATATTTAGGCAAATAAGGTAAGTTCTCAAAGTAAATCAGTAAGCTTTTTTTGCTTATGTAACTTCTCACCCTAGCAATAAAGGGCTCCGAAGTATAGCTTTCAAAGCAATAGCACTTGCAGAATCCTCAAGCGGCCTGGTAATTGAAACTCTGGGATGTTCTTCAGCGAGAGATGGAGCTGCAGAAGTGCGTATATAGCCCCAAGTTTATAGATCCCCCAGGTTCCTATAAGCACTGGGCGATATCCTGACATATTTGAAGCTATAAAATTATAGCAAGACTATCTATTTATTTATTTATTAGCAACTGAGCATAGAACTGTTGGGTTTAAGTGCTTTTTGTTTTCCTGGTTATAGAAGAATTATAGCAAGGCAAGACAGAGACATAAATATCCATTCTTCAGAATACATACAATAAGGAAAAAAAGTGCACTCATTTGGGATTTTATTAAATAAGGTTTTCTGGTAGAATAAAATTGTACTGATATTTTTAACTGAAGATTGAAAGCTTAATGCTTTATGTTTTGGAAAAATTATGTGCTGATAAGATTATTTCTCACACATATTGAAAGATCAGTCTCTCATTTTAGTGAGTAAATTGCCTTATACCACCTGCATACCCCACAGCTTTCTTCTTCATGTTTCCTTTCTGTTTTCATATCTATGAGAATGGAATCTGCTCTTCATATTCAGCAAATATACCTCCTGCTGCTGCCTCTGCTGCCTTAGATTTAGGCCTGAGTTACCATGTCCTTTGCAATGATGCTGAACCATCAAGAGCCTTTTTTGCAGTCTGGAGATTCTGGCACAATCCTCCCTAAAATGGGTCATCTCACTGTCTTCTTTCTAACTCATTTCTCACTGGATTTTTGGGTTCACATAGACCCATTTAAATGTACTTATGACAGAATACGTCAGGATAACTCTGCTCAACTCAGAGAAGTTTCGATTCATATAAAGATGATCAGAATAGCAGGAATACATGAGATAATGCCAAGTTGCAGGGATTTTTTTTGACAAGGATGCTCTACTTCTATGACATTTCTAACTAATTATTCCTGTTATAATGCAGATAACATTCCTTGTTCTTTTCAGTTTTTGTAGGTCAGAGATGTTTATCTTCAGTACCCTGTGACAATGCATGCAGAATAACTGTCTATTTGATTTTTAATGCACTCAGTAGTTACAGTGACACTAAGGACTAAAACCTACCTACAGAGGATCAGAACGAAGTCTGAGTTTTCAGTGAATCAGTTATGCTTTGCTAATGCCAAGGAAGAGAAATGATTGCTCTGTTTTAGATATACTAAAGGAAGATTGTAGTTTCAGAACCGCTGTCTCCAGCTGTCTCCTGTTTATAGTCTGTTTTGTTCTTTATCATCTGTACATTCTGAATGTTTTGCTCTCTTGCTTTCAATTTAAACATGGTGCAGATGGCTTACAGCATATTGTTGGATGTGAGGCTTTAAACTGACAACCCTTTCATTGGATTTCATGCTTTACCTTTGCAAATATTTGTGAAGATCATAAAGAGATCAGGGAGAGAAATGTTCCAGATAAATGAGACCAGTAAATTTTTTCAGCTTGTGATTTGTTCTTGGTGTAGTCACCATCTATTTCACATAAAGTAAGAAAGTCTGGGCATTATGAAGCTTACACAGAAACCAAGATATATAATATTAGGAAACTTGGTACTGGGTGAAGTAACAAACAATGAATGTGATGAAAAGTGACCACCAGTGATAGAGGGCAGGAAATTAAAACCATTGATACCCCAATTGGTACTATGTTCAGTATGACACTGTAAAAGAGGACTGATGTGATAACACAAGAAAATCAGTGTGATCATTACACTTGAATCTAAACCTACCTCTGCATCTTGGACCAGTTTTTACTAAATGTTTTCTTTCCTGAAATGTTTTAATGAAATATGATGGTTAATCCAGTAGTCTACAAGTATATTTTCCTTATAAAAGTTACAAACACAGAGCTAATGAAATAAAAGGTTATTTTATCAGAAAATGAAAGTATTGGGAACTGTAGAAAATAGGATGTGTAGGCTGGAGTCTCAAGTTTAACGAATTCATTTCACACAAGATTTTCTATAACATGGAACCAAAGCAGTCAGAGTGCAGCACTGCAAAATTCCCAGTGGGTAGGGGCATGATCACAAAGCTGGTAAAGGCGACTGTGTCAGAAGCTCTTGTATCTCAGGGATGAAAAGAGATCACAAAAGGAAGAAAAAAACACTGAGAAGCATGATACTGCATGGAAGATCCAGGGCTGTACAGCAAGAGATGGCCTCAGAAAACTAGGAGTATAAGGGTTATGGATTCAAATTCATATTTCCTTTCTTTTTCTTATTCTTGTAGTAAGGAAGGCAAAATTATCTCTACAAAAAGAATGTTATTGCCTATTTTGGAGGATTTCTTTTAAGCTGAAACTTTTTTAATGTTCGAAGTCATAGAAAAAATTGTATTTTGTACATTTATAAACAACAGAATTAATCCCAGTGCCTTGGTTTGAGACAAATTGGGAGGAAATGTCTGAAATGAATATGTTCCCTAATAGAAGGCAGGTTTCAGCAGCCCCTCCTCCACTCGGGTTCGGAAAGAAATTTCTTGGAGGAAAGGGGGGAAAAAACCTGTTTATTTAATAAGCAAAGTGCACGCAGGCACAAAACGAATAATGTGAGATAATAAAGCTTCTCATTGTGGAGAAGATCTGGGTAGATTCAGAGTCCTTTCTGTAGGTGTGGCTCTGTTTTCTCCAGAGCTGGGGTGTGGCATGGGCCCCTCCGGGCCTCCGGGTGATGGTATTCTGGACCAGAGCAAAGCTGAACAGTTCCAGGGGAAAAAGAAGCAGCCACAGTTCCAGCAAAAACTTCTTGCCTCAGCTAATGAACGAGAAGCTAGCTAAAAAGTAAAAGAATACAACTCTCTTCCCTGCTGCAGAGCCGAGAGCTGGAGGGAGAGCGAGCGAGTTATCCGTGTTTTTGAACACAGCCGCCAAAGGGATTCCACCGCCTTCCCCCCACCTCTCTCTTGGATCTGGTTTAAAGACACAGAACTCATGTCTGGCATGGAGCAGGCGATAGGGGATACAGCATCATAAAGTCACCCCAAGACATTCAACCCCTTATCCCATATTGTCAGCATAATGCCCAAAGTAATATATTCTAACTCTACGCACACACAAACATATATACATATATATACACCTATATAGAGCTGTGTACAAACAGTAGCAATGACATTCAGCAAGCAGTGGTATATAGGCATTCCAACATTACAGATGGTTCTCACCCAGCTGTGGGAAGAGATGGGATGGAGTTGAGCTGCGGGCTGTGGGACACACCTGCAGAAGCACATGGCAGCACAAGGAGCACATGGCAGCACAAAGGAGCACATGGCAGCACAGAGAGGCTTGTCTCCGCTGGACCCTGGGCCCTGCAGAGAGGAGCCTGCTGGAAGCTGCTGGACGGGTGGACAGCGCTTGACCACCCCCATATANTCAGCACGTGATCACCCCATACCAGGACATTTAGAAAGTGCGCTGCTGACGTGCAATGTGTGATAAGTCGCTTAGTGAGAACTACCATGTAAGGAAATACCGTGCCTTGAAGAAGTGTATAAAACCAGCTCGTTTCTTTGAATAAATGATTCAGATTCCCTGCTGGTCTGGGTCTGTGTCTTAGTTGTTACACCCAACAATCAGATCTCCCTGCAGTACACAACATGTTGTTCCATCTCCCTGCATTACCATATGTAACCAGGTCCCTGAGAAAAGACAACCCCACAGATGGGTTTGTCTGTACACGAGGCAGCAGTAATCCAAACAGGCTTTCCTAACAGTCCTCTGGCATGCACTACTGGGACCTTGTCTCCATCTACTGCATATAGGGGCTCAGACTGGGCTGGACCAGCTCTGTTGGTGGAACCTCGGGTGTTAACTAATCAGGTGGTCTTTGCTAAATGCAGCTCCCAATTTTTGAAAGATCCCCCACCCAGTGCCTTCAAGGTGGTTTTTAACAATCCATTGCACTGCTTCACTTTGCCTGCAGCTGGTACATGGTAAGGAATATGGTACACC
>VXBT01003861.1:54650-72366 GCA_013400235.1 Oriolus oriolus | reverse complement strand
TGTTTCTGATTATCAAAAAACTTGGGCTAAGGGCTACTGACTAACTAAATTGCACTTCAGTCCCAATTTAGCACAGTAAACAGGAACCTTGTACATAAATTTTGGTGAAGACAGTTTCATGCAAACATATTCTGACTGAAGCTCGCTACATGTAGCATCTTTCTAATGCAATTTCAATGTGAATAGCTATAGATTTTGACCAAGTACCATGACTGTTCTGAAATACAGATAATGAAGTCTCAGGATCCAATCTGCCACAGGTCCTGTCTTGTCTTGTTCAGTCAACACTGAATATTGTGCACAGGTCACCAGAAATTATCAAGAGGCTGAGGAGGTGACTTCACACATACTTGTCAAGTGGTTACAGTTTTTAAAACCTTGATCCGAACACATGAATCCTACAGTGTTTCTTAGGGTGGGATTGGGGGAGGGAGCTAATGAAATACCATTAAATTTAGTTGCCTGAAGCCTTGTCTTTTTCCCTCTAGTCAGATGTAGTTAGCTGAAGTCTAACAAAGGTTTCTGTAGCAGGTATTTCATCTGTCATATCAAAACATTTTCAATACCCACTTCCAATACGACACTAAATTTTGGTCTCACATAAATGTCAGCCCATTTATAATTTTGGGTTGCAGTACTGCAAAAGGGAGATGACAAGCTTGTATTTCACACTTGCTATTGAAATGAATAAAAATGACTAGTCCCTTAAAAGAAATGCTTTGAGGAGGAGTTTGTGTGGGGTTGTGTGTGAACGTGTGTGTGCTCTGGCTCGCTTGTGCTTTTCAGACAGAATATTCTGGCAAGCATGTGGTGATTTGCAAATCCGTTCCCATAGAAATTTCACCCAGGGTGCTTAAAAGACTAAAGCTGGGCTATCTTGCTAATATCCCCAATTAAGGTGTGATATTAGCAGCCATGCATACTTTGGTTAGAGGTACTGGTGTGAATAAGAAGGACCTAAAATGGATGAGGAAACCTGAATGCATTGGCAGGGATAAGATCAGGGATAAAAATTAATAGGAGATGGAACTCTCTCTTTAGGTGACACAAATGCATACTGCTGGAAAAAATAGCAGGCACTCATTCATAATGATCACCACCTAATTGGAATCATTCTTTTGGATACATATCTTTAACAAAATGGTATGTTTAATAGAGATGGTAATGCAGTGCAGGATGTGAGACCTACTAGTCTGACTGAGCATCTTATCGAGCTGCACAGAATGCCATGAACACTTATTTGGATTCCACTTCCACGTAGACCCAAAATAAACTCTCAGAAGTCAATATTTTATCACCAACCCCTCTGTCCAAAAAAAAAATTTAAAAAATTAAAAGATAAAATAAGATAAATTGATAGGAAATGTGCATATTGTATTTATTTTCTCCACTTAATGTGAAAAAAGAAATACACAGATATGTTTTTGACATTTCTAATTAAAAAACAAAAAAGGGGTAAATAAAATGTCAGTATATAAAAGTATAAATGGATTTGAATTTTTGAGGTGCCCTTGCCCCACAGAAGGTGGGGTATGGAAACTTTTGTGACTCCAGGGTGGTATAAGGATAGTTTTTTTTGGTTGAAGTTTAAAGTCCAAAACTAGCCCTCATTTCCCCAGTTCTATAAGCCACAATGCATATGTGACAAGCAGGTCTGGGTATCAACTCTGGAGTATAATAACAAGGAGATAATGAAGCACTCATTTAAGTAAAGTACTGTGGTTCACATTTTGAAATGCAGTATGATTCACATAGAAAAATGTTACATTTTTGAAAAAGAGATAAAATATTTTGGATGTTTGGTTTGTTGTTTTAGAGCTTAAAATTCCACAATTTTGTGTGTTTATTTTTGACAAGGTCTGATTTTGAGAAAGAAGAAAAGAAATTATTTTTGACTACACATGATACATTTGGTATGATGACTGCTTCTATAAAACACAAACCCAAGCTGGGGAACAGGGATTGGAACCGACACTCTGACACACCAGCTTGCCTAACAAAATATGTTACATGGTCATTCTCTTTCTCTGAACCCTTATTTTTTCCAAAGGTACCCAGTTTTAGTAAAAGCATTGAAAAACAGTCATCCCAAGACACAATCTCAGGAGAAAATTGAAACCAGATCTCCTACTCTTGTATTTATACCCTAATCCAATAATACCTGATCTATAATACCTGATCTAATTAAGGATGTCCCTGCCCATAGCAGAGGGGTTGGACTAGATGGCTTTAGAGCTCTTTTCTAGTCCAAACTGTTTTATGATCCGATGATTCTCTAGTTGCTTATTCTAGAATAGATGTGCCTTATTTAATGTCGATTTCTAAAGCCAGCATATAAATTGAGATGCAAATAAGTAGAGGTGAATTTGCTACACATCTTCACGAAAGAAGTGTTTGTTCCTTTCCAGTGATCATTAAGAATGATTAGTTATGTGCAGTGGGTCTACACGCTAGGTGTCTGGAGCTAGGTCAGACAATCTTTGAGCATCTAGGTAAAAAGGGATTTAACAATTACCATAATTTCTGTCCCTAAAAAGTGGTCTTCATTTCTCTTACAAAACAATAACTTAAGCACTCTACTTCAGAAGGCAGTTCTGACTAAGGAGTTGTTTTCCTCACTAGGAAAGTTTTCCTTATTAGGAGAGAATTGTGTCTTAGAGTTACTTTTACACTTAAAGCTGCTACTTTTCATTTTAGATTTGGTGTCAAATTTGCAATCCAAATAGCCATAAACTTACACACTAATTCTGTCTCCATCTATATCAGGAAGTTGTGTAAGTCTTTCAGCTCTGAGGTAGACCAAAACCCACTTTTTTAAGTAAAGAGACTGTTTTGACTAAGCAGTGTGAACACTATGAGAATAATACATTTTGATGAAAAAAGCCATAAATATACCATATATATATCTGTGTTCATATAAATGGGTTTATATCTCTCCATCTATATATAGAAATATATATGAACATGAAAATGTCATGATTGTGAAGAAAGAATTTTTTTTATCCATCAAGGATCTTTTATCTATCAAGTTATGTTGGCAGATGACTGATCCTTGGCATGCAGTTTATTTCTTTGAACAGAAGATGAGAAGTTACTGGACATAACAACAGTAATCGCTGGATGTAAAAAACTGAAGACTGAGAAGCTGACAAAGGTACAGCTTGTGATGGTGGCGTGGCTGGATTTCACAGGCAGTCAGAGGAGGGTTGTAGAGAAAGAGAAAATCCTCACAGAAAATTGAAGAGGAGTTCTGGAGACCTTGTGAAGCCTAGTCTTGCAAGTCCATCACGACTACTAAATTAGGCCAAGATGAACTTAGTAGCAAGAACAGAAACACCAAATTTAGATGTGAATGTCTCAAGCCTGGATCCTGTGAGGAAAATGTAATCAAGAGTAAGATGATTTGGAAGGGGACTGGAACGGAAGAATAAAGGGGTCAAGATAGATGTCGGAAGAAAAGTTGTGCAGATGAGCTGGACAAAGGCACTGCTCCCTGTCTTTGCTGCTCTGTGTGAAGTGCATGTACACATGTGTATGTGTTTGTTGGGCCCACATGTGAACCTCTCTTACCAGCCAAGCACACAGGCAGCTGCTGCCTGGTTTCTAGAAGAAGGAGATTATTTGTCCTCAGGACTTGAAGTTCAGAAGATATTTTAAATCCACTGTGGTTTTTAGTGGATAAATATCTTCCAGTTCTAAAGGAAATTAAGGGAAGGTGAGAAAGTGAATCACAGAACAATTTAGTTTGCTACATTCTTTTTTTACACTCACTGCATTTGTCAGCTGCTGCTTGGTGACCTCTTGGTTTACCTACACTGTTGCATCAAAGCTATATTTTATGTTCCTTTGGAAAAAGAGGAGCTGTCTTGTTTTCCAGAACACATTATTTTGAACTTTGTTCTGACACTGGGGCCAGTAGCGTGAATTAATTTGTTCCCTTAATCTCTGAAGCTAGTCCCTCTTCCTCCTTCGCTTATGTTCAAGTAAATCTGAAGTAGATGTGTGTGCCTCTGACTCCCTTCTATTTGTCTCTGGAGGTTTCCAAAACCCTTAGGAGGACTGGACACAGAATTAAAAAGAATTTTGTGCTCTCTGTATTTATCTCCTAGGAACACCAGTGGACAGCACTGTTTGCATGACCTTCTGAGGAAAGCAAGTGGAGACAGGAAGCCTGTCCATCTGTTTTCCTCTCCCCAGGCAGAACCCATCTTAGACACTGTTCTTTCCCAGGCAGATGAAGTACAAACAAACAAGCATGTTTCTATGTAGCTTTCTCTCATCTGGCTACATGGGAAGTAATCCTACAGGCGCTGCCTCTGTGTTGATTGCAGAAAGGATGTCCATCATCTTCCATTAACAGGGCAGCTGGCAAGGCAAGGCCTAGAAGCTACTACATTTCCAAAGCAGATTTCCAGACATGGAAAGAACACAGGTGCTTTCTGCCTCTTTTGGATCTTCCCAAACAAGGATGTTTTGTTCCAACCAGGGTACTTCCATCATGTCCTGGAGAAGATCTCTTAAGGGTGCGATCAAGTGACGTCCGTGGCCACGAGTGTTCGCTCCACCTCACAGCCCTGTGTGCCTTGAAGATTTTCCTGCCCTGATGGCATCACATGTGCATAACTAGTCCTAATTAACATAGGTGAAAATGAAAGAGGTTTTGCCTCACTAAGCAGGAGAGAACAAAGATTGAGCCTGACTTGTGAATGCATCTTCTCTTTCAAGAGTAAAACATAGAATTGTTCAGTACACCAGATGAAATTATCAGCCATCTGTGAACTGAGCATCAAAGACACAATTAAAATACCAACATGAATTCTCTTCAAATAATTTATAGCAATGCTTTGTGCACACATCTCTGTTCTTCCCTGAGCTCCAGACCTCTCTGCAGTGATATTTTAATTTGCATCCAGAATATTGGGGGAAAAATAGTGCCAGTTAATAATAATAATGGAAAGAAGGGTGAAAATAAGAAGGAAGGCAAAAGTTTCAAGTACATTGTAGGTATCTTGATTTTCATTTCACTGTTAGATAGTGAAAAGCTCAGTCTCAAGGTTACAGAACAGCACCTGTCATCAAAAATAGCAATGAGAGCAACAAGGTCAAGGGCACTAATGGGTGCCCCAGAACTTTTCTGTTTTCAGGAGATACTGGCAGTGATGTTCACTCAAAGCAAAAAAACTTTCTTCCTCTCTTCCTCACTCTCTTTATCTTCCTCCACAAGTGAGAATTTATGAAAATTATTTCAGGAAAAAAAAAAGAAAAGGTGGAGAAGAAGGAGTTTCTGGCACAACTTTCTGGTTATACTGACACAGAAATCAGAAACAGGAAAGAAGGGAAACAAGCAAATGCATAAAGATGCTGCTTTCAGCCATGTTGTTGGGTAACCGTGGGTTTATCAAATATTGACAAACATGAAATGATTGTAATCAGTCACTGTCAGAAGGGAACAGGTACCCTCCTCTCTTTTACAAATGATCCAATTAAAGGAAACATGTTGGCTATAAAAGTCAAAATCAACAATGCACTGTACGCTGACAGCCCATCCAACATATAAAATCAATAGTGCATTCTTCTTCTAGCCAGCACAAAGCAACAGTAGCAACTTTCCCACCTCTTTAGTCAAATATGACACTGTATCAATCGATCAAAACTTAGTATTTATTGAACACTGGCTTCTGAAGAATGCAAAATGTATTGTTCTTTCCTTATTTTATTTCAATAAAGTTTAACTTAAAGGCATAACACTTGGGAGAGCCCAACTGTTTTATTGTGGTTAGATATAGCTATAGCTAGCAGGATAGATAGATCTAAATGTATTAATACATGGTTCTGTGAAATAGATTACATTCTTTGCCTGAATGAGAATAAAAGTCTTTCTGATGCTGGTTTGCAAGATCCTTCTTTTTTTTTTTTTTTTCCCCTATTTTCTCCCTTGTCTTTTGTTTGCACCAAAATTTAGCTCTGTTTTGAAGTGATGTTTCCATGGAAGAAAACTTTCTTATCCCACAGAGATTGCATCAATACAGGAAGACATGATAATTCTGCTGAAACTGAATCTGTGTTTGTCATTCTCCACTGTCCTTGACACTGGGGAAGAGTGTTAAACATGACTGTATGCCAGCATACGGTCAAAATTAAGCTCATATCTAAGTAAGGTCCTGATAAGAAATACCTTAAGTATTTGTTAATAGCTTTTGGTGACACTGGGTAATTAGCCTCAGTTAGAGATCAACTAAACATTATTTTAAATAACTCCTCTCTGTTTAAACCCACTGGCAATGGCTCTATACTTTTGTAGCTATTTTTCCTTTCTTTTCGATGGGGACTAGGAATTCCCAAAGACAAGATTCAATTAAAATGTTTCAGCAATTAAATGAACCAACAAACAAATGAAACTCTCTAAAGCTTTATTTGAATAGATATAGAGGGGGTGGAGGTTGGTTTCTTTGTTCTGGTAAGTTTCTTTTCCATTTTGGTTTAAAAAGACCTTTAAGATCATGGAATCCAACCATTAAACCAGCACTGTTTAATGCTGTTTACCACTAAACCATGTCCCTAAGCACCAAATCTGCGTATCTTTTAAACAGTTTTCAGGGACACTGACCATGCCATTGCCCTGGGCATCCTGTTCCAATGCCTGACCACCAGAGAAGAAACTTTTCCTAATATCCAGTGTAAACCTCTCCTGGCACATCTTGAAGCCTTTTTCCCTAATTCTATCACCCTTTACTTGAAAGCAGAGGCTGATCTCCACCTAGCTGCAACCTCCTTTCAGGTCATTGTAGAGAGCAATAAGGTCTCCCCAGAGTCTCCTTTTCTCCAGGCTGAGCCCACCCTGCTCCCTCAGCCACTCCTCACAGGACTTGTGCTCCAGACCCTCCCCCAGCTCCCTTCCCTTCTCTGGACATGCTGCAGCACCTCAGTGTTCTTCTTGCTGTGAGGGAACAAAACTGAAGACAGGATTTGAGGTGTGACCTCCCCAGTGCCCCCAGCACAGGGGGATGGGCACTGCCTTGGTCCTGCTGACCACACCAGTGCTGACACAAGCCCGGTGCCACTGGCCTTCTAGGCCACCTGGGCACACTCCAGCTCATGTTCAGACATGGACAACCAGCACTTCCAGGTCCTTTTCTGCTTTCCAGCCACTCTATCCCAGCCTGGAGCTGCAGGAGGTTGTTGTGACCCACAGGCAGGACCTGGCACTTGGCCTTGTTGAACCTCACACACTTGGCCTCGGCCCATGGATCCAGCCTGTGCAGATCCCTCTGCAGAGCCTTCCTGCCCTCCAGCAGATTCACACTCCCACCTCGACATCATCCTTTGCCCTCAGGACTGCCTCCAAGGGGGTCTGTCATCAGTCTCCTAAACAGGCCAGATGCTGCCCTCCAGAAGGCCAAGGTAACAGTTCTGCTGACTACCCTCCTTAGCTCTCCAAGAATCAAAAGCTGTGTAATTTTGTGATCATTATGCCAAAGACAATCTCCAACCAGCACATCACTCACAAGTCCTTTCACTGTTCAGAAACAAGAGGTCCGGGTAATTCCTGATTTGAACAGAACAGGTCTGATCTGCAAGCTACCAATATCTCTAGAAAAACACTTCAGCTAGGTTCAATCACACCCTAACACAATCAGACTTTTTATTTTCTTTGCTGAAATTCAGAGTTCATAAATTATGCACATCTCTGATATAATGGACATTGCCTAATTTCTCACATTGGCTGCTTGATTGTCATTTTACTTTTAAATCACTAGCTTTCCCAATTACAAGGCAAACCAGTTCATAAAATATTGACATCTCAAAGAGACCTGCTTGTACCAGTTGAAGAAATGTGTGTCTAATTTTAATATGCCACTTTCCCCTTTCCTAAGAACATGAACAGTACCAAGAAGGAAAGTGAATGACTTTTTCATCCTTTGTTCTTGTAAAATGAAGTAATAAGTTGTACATGTGTCCATATTAGGTTTATATCTTATAAATAAAAATTGCAGTTATAATGGGCACTGTCAAAGACATGTTTTTAAAAATAAAATTTGTCCTGTAGGTATTCAGTAAGATCAAAGGCAACAGTTACTTTGACAGAACATAGCTGATCTCTCCAAAATGTTTTATTTCTTATTATTTAATTGTTTCTCGAAACATTGGGATATATGAGATGTCCAGGGAATGTGTAGGATAGACAAAAGCCTGTTTTGCATCTTTAAGTTTTAAAAATTTAATATGGAAATTTAACAGCATTTTAAACAGCCAGCATCAAAATATTTAAAATCCAGGAAATTGTTTCTTATTTTTTTTTTCCTTCTGTGAAAAGTGCATCCATACTTTAAGACACATCATGTATTGTTTTAACTATGCTAGCTAATTGGTATGGGACAGGGTAATCTTCAGAAATTATCACTTTAAATGCCAGCTGTGAAATTTATGTGGTTTAATAAACATCAGTGAAAAATGTTATATTAAGAAATCACATATGTAGACCTTAACAACAAAAAGGAAAGACTTATTGTAAATAACACAGAAGCAACCAAGAAGAAAGTTTTAGGGTCTTGGAAGATAATCAGTTAAATCAAATGAATTCAGTATAAGGTCTTGTGATACAATCAGATGTATCCTAAAATAAATAAGCTGTTAGATGTAAATTCTTTCTTTTGATGTAAATGGAAAAAAAAATTCTATAAAGTACAGGCAAGACAGTAGCCTGTCTTCTGTATAAGATATTTAAAGATTTGACATTAGAATATGATGTCTACTTTTAGTGTTCAAGATTCAGGATGTTGAATTAACAAAAATAGTTCAGAACTGCATATAGAAATTAAAACATCCAACAGATTGGAAAATGAAATCCACAGTATGACCAACAAGGACTAAACTTATGCAATAAACTGAAAGAAAAGCAACGACGTGATGTGCAATAACTTCACACGTACTTAAAACTGGAAAATATCTGTGGTTTAGACAAAGGTCAGAACAGCAAGCAGAGTCTGTTTCTGATGTGAGCAATATTGTCCTCGGGTCTAGTTAGACCCAGAGAAGTGTGCTAATGCTTGCCCTGGAGTTCTCGTATCATTGCAGAGATCAGAAGATTGCTGGATTATGTTAGGACTCTCATCTGACCTTTGTTTGGAAGCCACAGTGTGTGAAGGAGCTGCTGTCCTCCTGCGTGTCTCTCTGGCAGGGAATGATGGTGCAGACAAGGTGTGCACCTGAACGCAGGAACTCAGAAATGCAGAGTCAGTCCCTCAAGTGTGTGAAAGTTTAAAACAATGTCCCATTGGAAAAGGTTGGTACGTTATCAGTTCAGGAACTAATGGTCATATCAGATTTAGGGGTAAAATCATTATTTCTGGAAATCTGTGGGCTTCACGTGTTCATCCACTAGTTCCACGAGCATAAGGAAATAATAAAGTCTGCGTTGTTTTAAGTAGGCTTTTAATACTCAGAATCCTGCATAGATATGTTGCTAGTAACAAAACACATCATTATGGACAAATACTTGCCAGAGTTAAAAGGATTTTTTCCTCCAGTGCATCTCATAATTTCAAAGCATCTATTTCACAAAAAAAACCTAACCAAAACAAACCAAACAAAAAACCTTAAAACAACATAAAAAACACCAAAACCCAAAAAAACCCTCAAAAAAATCCACAACAAAAAACACAACAAAAAAGAGTAAATCCCCTCAGTTTGAGATTGATAATGAATAAAACACTAATATTAAAAGTACTTAGTGACAGAGAATACTTTCTAAATCAAACTTGTGGAAAAATCTGATATTAATACTTGGGCTCTAGGCCTCCTGACTTCAGCAGCAATAATAGCATTAAAATAACTTTGATTGCCATATTAGCAAGTTAGCATTATTTTGACTTCATTTGGCAGGCAGCAGCATTACTTTTAATATTGCTTTAATGTTCTTCTGTGTCAGTCACATATTCTAATAACTCATATGTATGTACATAGATAACCTCTCAATATGATCTATTCTAGTCTTTATGTATGGAAATTTTAGATATAGCTTAATTGCTGTTTGTCTTGTTTTGAAAACTCTGCCAAGTCACACTTCCACATCCAGAAATGCAATAAATGCAAGACTGAAGTCTAATCCTAGAATTTAGATGAAAACCAAAGATGGAATTCAGACTCCACAGATTACAGAATTTCAGCCCATTACTCTGTGATGAAGGATGCAGAACATTTTTAGAGTTCATTTATTTCCTCATGTACTGTTATTTTCAATCCCTGTATCTGTCTGAAAAACACTCTACCTTTGCTGTTCCTACTTTCAGTTTGTTTATAAATAGCTGTTTGGTGTTCTGTTTTTCCTTTTAGTTCCCCTAAGATTACCCATACAAAAAAAAAGTTTTCTCAGCAATGAGAAAAGTTAAACTCTCAAACAGGTTTTCAAATGATATTGTGAGGTCTCTACCAGATTTTTAAGGAAGTTGAATAAAGTTTAGATCAGTAGTAAGTTAATCGTTATTTAAGGACAGAGGCATAAACCTTATGTTCCCTGATATTGTTTAGCTGGGGGTTTTTTTGCTCCAATAGCACAGGCCCCACATGGTGATTGGTGTACTAATCTAAAACCATCTAAATACCAGAGAAAAACACTTTCAAATTCCTTTCCTATGTTTTCATCCTGATGCTTCTTTTTCTCTTCACACTTCTTTTCTTCTACTGTTTGAATATTATCTGGACGTCTTTAAGCATGTGATTTCAATCTATGAATCAAGGGAGTATTTGCTCAGTTTCGTACGTATATCCACAGTCAACGATGAAGTGGGCTTGGGTTTGTTGGGAGGACAAATTTTACCCCAAGAATGTGGCTGAGTCTGCTTTTGTTTTGTTAAGACTTGTTTGCACACATTTTGCATGGTTTAGACTCCAGACAAATATACATGGATTGCAGAGATTTAGAGAGACAGAAAAAGATCTTTTCTGACCTATTCTTGGATGTACTTGCAGGTGCAGCTGCTGTAGCTGCCTTTGTTTATCTTGTCTCCGCATTAATTACCGTACTCTGGGACAAAAGTTTCCTCATCTCTTAGTCTCTGGTAATTTAGTCAGTTAATTCAATGTTCTTCTCTTTGATGCCTGTCCCCCTAGAGAACAGCTTTTTATTGTACTTACCATACCTGTCAGGGCTGAGCTCATGCCAGAGTTACTTCTGTTGAGAGAGTGTACATACATAGATATGTAAGCATTTCTTCTGCTTCCTCTCATTCTGTGCAATAGAGCCATAGAATCCTAGAATGATTTGGATTGGAAGGTGTCTTCAGAGGTCATTTAGTTCCATCCCTTCTGCCATGGGCAGGCACACCTTCTATTAGATCAGGTTTCTCAAGGTGCCATCCAACCCTTTTTAAGTGAATTATTTAAGATCTGGTGGATTTCTACAATGGAGTGACTACATCAGTGGAAGCGTTTGATCCGTGGCCATAACGTTTAGGGTTCTGCTCATACTCAGGTTAGAGGCACTCTACAATGCTCAGGCATAGCGACATTGTGAATTTTGGCCATGACATTGTGGGGATGCCTTATATTGTGGGGTCTACATGTGGCAAATGCTGATAATATCTGGGCATGCATTCAGACTGCAGAAAACACATTCCTTTTCAGTATTTGTGTATGTGAAAGGTAATGAGTTAGATACCCAAACATGCTTTTAACAACAGTGAGATCATTATTAGACCTTTTCTTTACAGTTGAGTCACTTATAGTTCTACAGGCATAGTTATTACTAATGAAATGTGAGGCATACATGCCGTTCTTTCATTTTTTTATAAATTTAAAGTGACAAATATAAGCTCAGCCTCAGAATTCATTATTCTAGAACTGAATAAAATGAGTACGTCAAAATAGTCATAGTGTATAAAACCAAAAGTGAGATAAGCCTGTATCTTCTCTGCCAGAATGACTGGTCAGGAATATATGGGAAAAAATATTAAAAAAAAAAAATATATATATATAAGCATACACCTTCATTTAATCTGTAAATCAGTAGTTTATCACCTGTCTGTGATTAAGATTGCTTTTTAATCATCATAATTAATTTTTACTGATGGAATTCTGCTTATAGGAGTTTATGTAATCTGGTTTATGGTGGTGGGGGAAGGGGCATAATGATTTCTACAACAGTTGATCTCAGTGAGTCCTACAATTTATTTTTCCATTGATAAAAACCCTGTTTGGTTTGCTTTCAGACAGGTGGCCCGACAATTCTTTGACCTGCTCCTCTTGCTGCTTGGCCAACCCTTCACTCATTGAAGTCAGTGAAAGGATATAGATGCCTAATTTAGGCAGTTTACATTTATGTCTGCTCCCACCTGAAGATGCCATTGCAGCCACTACTGAGTCACTATGTTCTCTCTAAATCAGACTTAATTTAGGCCCATGAATAATCTGATTGCAAGTTATGATCATGCCTTTGCACCCCTTTTGGAAGCCAGGATAGAGGTGCAGTAGGCAATATTTTAGAAAAAAACCCCAAATCTTTATTTTCTTATTCACTGCCTGCAGTGTAGTAGTCCATTTAACATCTATGGCTAAAAGTTAAATTTTTGTCAGTCCATCAGACTTGCGTGCCTGTGTCCAGAGCTGCCCCATACAGAGCCCCTGGTCTTCGTAGCTTGGCAAGCTTGCAAGAACTCATCTGTAGCAATCAGGCCTCACTCAGTCAGGCTGTGACTTGGTCTTGTTCACTTCCCTGCTCGAGTGCATTTCTCTCTCCACGCTACAGGGAAAGGAAGTGTGTTTTGCATAAAGGAAGTGTGTTTTGCATAAAGGGTCAAATGTGCTGGTAAAACAAGGGTTTTGGATTAGGAATATAGAGCACCTGAGCCTAATTCCATTTTAAAAAGTCTTTGAAATCAACACAGTGGCTTCTTATAAGCAAGAAAAATGTTGAACTCTTATGGGGATCTCAGAAATCCAATACATACAGTATGAGATGTGTTGCAGCATTCAATCTTATGCTAATTATTATAGGTCCTAAGACTGCATGCCTCTAGGTCAGAAAAATGAAAAGGACTGGCATACTGGGTAACAGGGGCTTTTATATACCACTGTAAAAGTGCAGTCTTATTGGCAAGAACATTAGAAAATGTAAAATACATATTTATCCATCCTTTATGTGGATAAATAACTAGGTTGAATAGATGAGCAGATTGTTAATTGCATTGAAATAATATTTTCTGTGAGGAATGGAAGAAATAAGGGAGAAAACAGGAGAAATCTAACCACTAAAATCTGAATACAGAGGACAGACGGATGATTTTGTTAAGTGCTATGCTGAGCCCATTACTGTAGTCTTCTTGTAGCAAACAGACAAATAAAATGCGGACAGGCATTGCTTTTAGCAACCCAGATAAGCCCTCATGCACACTGAACATGCCTAGCTTATTTCACACCAGTCTTTAAGTTTGCTATACAGATTTTAAAACAGAATTTATGTTTCTAAATGTAGCTATTAAAAATAAATCTGAGGTAATCCCCTCATATTTCTCTTCTGTACATACGTTTTGTAAGGTGAGGGAGTAGGAGGAGGTAGTAGGTGGTGTCCTGAAGTAATGAATAACATGTTTTGAGTGCCCAGACTCTGCTTTGTCTAAGTAGAAATGCTTTCTAATTCTGGGTAAAGAATACTGTCTAGTGGCTTATGTAGTATTTTCATGTATTTGCATATTTACTGATGAGGGAATAGTTGAAAACATAGCTACAAATAGATTCACACAGAGAAACCAATATGGAAAGGAAAAAAAAGAAAACAAACCAAACTTAAGTATACCACACAAACACACCACATACACAATAAGGAATACCAGTAAAATGTATTCCACAGAAGGGGAAACTGGACCAGAGCAGGCCATTTATTTTTCATTTTCCCATTAATTTTAATTATGGAATTCAAATGTATTACACTTGCTTTAAAATTTTATGTTATGAATGCATTTGAGAGCTTTGCAAAAGCACATTTCAAACAATTCAATTTCCAAGATCTGTGCCTAACAAGATACAGAGGAACTGGGACCATATCCTACCCACGTTTAAATTATTAATATATTTTTCATAATTCTCCATTATCCTTCTTGGAAAACAGCACAATTCAAGTATTCTCAAGTGATGAAGGTATTTTTTTTTTTTGCTTTCCAGATTCTGCTTTTACTTCCAAGTTTTACTTTTTCCTCGTTTCAGAAGTCAGGTTTTTTTTGCTGCTGACACTAACCGAGTACATTATTCACATATTTGTATATTGAAAGTGGAATATCTTCTTGAACTTGAGAACCATCTTGTTTTTCCTACATGTAAACAGGAGTGGACAAAAGTTAGGAGTGTGCAGCATTTACCTACCCACACATGCCTAGTGTGGGACAATGCATGCAACTCACACGTGGGGATGCACTTACACTCTGATTCGCACAGTTTACACAAACATGCTGGGAAGCTTCACCCCCTGAAACAGGATGCCTGCATGTTCCCGAGCGCCCAGCTCTGTTACATTAGTTTTAATAATATAAACAGAAAATGCAAATTCATACATACTCTTAATCATACAGACGAAGGGCCTCATTTGCATACCCTTCATAATTTAATTTAATTTTTTTTTGTCAAGAGTTGTGAATGCTTCATGTTTGCTTTAATCAGAATGTTGACATTTACACTGAAGCCAATTTCTCTTTTTCTATTCCGTGTTTTGTTTAACCGTGACAAGTGACAGCAAACTGGAGGGAACAGACTTTTTAAATTGGCTCTTTGCCTGGAATGCATCATTTCTCTTGTAGCTGTTTCCCCACCGCCCACCCCCTCCCTGCTAGGCATTGCAAAAAGTAATGTGAAAACATACTCGGCGAACAGGAGTGAGGTGTTAGTGCTTTTAGATAAAGATTTGTGTTGTATTTTAAAACTAGATTGCTGTATAGTTTCAAGCTATTAGCAAGAACCTATTACACCATCGCTTTGGGTCCTTGGAGAGATGTGCTTAGTGTATTTCAGTAATTCAAGGCAAATAGAAAACCTACATGTGAAAATATTTAATGGCAAAGGCACCAACTGCTCAAGGCTGCTGAAGAGAGGAGGCATGCTTTCCGTTAACTCTTTCCTTAGGTTTTTCAAGGCAACAGTTTCTTCTGCTCTCTCCAACTCTCAACAGGGCTCCAGTTGTTTGTGGATGTAGCAGGCTGAGAAAATTTTCTCTGACTTCCACAGTGGTCTTTGTGCATGTAGGTATCTGTTCACCTGCCCATAGCACTTCACTCTGCTCTTAATCTCTATCAGAATTCAGACATGTCAAGTCACATCCTGAATGGGGAAAAAGAAGGAAACTTTTCTTCATCAGAAAAACAAAAATCAAAGATATTAAATAACATTAACACCCACCACACCTCATTGCCCCAGCCCAGTGGTAAATTCAAGACTGGAAGTCAAGTTTACTGGTTCTAACAGCTATGGGTTTGCTCATTGTTCAACCCTTTAAGATTTCTTTCATTGGGATAACATTCCAAACATATCCAGAGCCACTAAAAGGCTGTAACAGCAGGTCATTTACACCACAGGACAACAATTGTAATATTAGTGAGAGAATTTCTGGAAGATAAACAGATTTTTCCCCACAAATACATTTTTTCATTATTTCTTTCTTTTTCATTTTTCCCCAAATGAAAATGGAGAAGCGAGGCACGTCCATGTACAAATCTGAAATTTGTTTTACAGGCCTTGCATAGACCATAGACCTTTCACTGGACTGACTTGCACAAACCTCTAAGCATGAAGATCATTATAGCACTGGTAAAAAAAACCTGACTTTTTTGAAGATGCAGAATCCAACCAGTAAAATCTCTAATTCAGGGTGAGATCTGGTCCTGCCATGAACCATACCAAAAACCTCAGTGCCTCCTGAGGCACTGCTGCTGTCCACTGCCTATTCCAATGAGATCCCAATATACCAGGTACAAAACAGGAATACAGCATGTAGGGGATGTTTGAGATGGTAGAGAGAAGGGGTAAGATATAAGACAGAATCTTCTCCATAATGTGACTAAACAATTGATGGAAGAATTTTCAGCTCTCTGAACATCACTTTCCATTTACTGTGAGTATAAAAGGCATTGAGCACACGTAGCCCTCTGTATCACAGTTGTCTGAGTGTCATATGTATCCATTTTCCCCTGCTAAAACATATCTATGTATTTAGATTAAAAATATACATATGATTTCTTTAAAATCTGCTTATTGAATAGTTCTGTAACAACCCTTACATGTAAAAAGATAATGTACCTGACAGATTATGACAGAGCTGGTAGAAAAAGAAAAAACAGACTAGGGGAAAACATGCTGTGTGTTAATCAAAGGAAACACCTGAAGCTGACAAAATAACAGCTAAAGAAACAAAATAAATATGAACCAAAACTAAACATCCAGGAAACAAGGGACCAAAGTGATCTTGCTTACATTAGGTGTGAGTCAGGAGAACACACGGCAATTATTCACTATATATCCTTTATATTTGTTTGCACTTCTACGATATCCATCTGTGAGCTATGTACAATAAACGCAACATTTTCTTCTGACCCAGGATTTTACACGTGCTGAAGCAGAGCTGGGAGAGTTTGGATAGCTCAGGAGTTGAATGAGAGAGAATTAAATACCTAATCACTCAGTCTGTCTGTCTATCTACCTGTCTGCCTGTCAGCCTAACTCTTGGGCTTGTGTGCTGAGCAGCTTTCTGCCCTAGAAATGAGTCAAATGTTTGGTATTGAAAGGGAACCTACATTCAGGGTGAGGTCTAGGTCTCCAGAATCATTATCTGTGGGGAAACAGAGCCTAGAAAGTTTTGGGTGCATGTGTTTGCAAACTTAAGACTTTTCCCGGGACATGATGCACGGAATCAGACTGTTAGTAAGGAGGAATTTTTCGCAAAGGTGTAGGAACCTGCCATTAAAAAAGGTATTTCCAGATAAAGAGAAACACAGAATAATGGACTGATTGAGGTGGGAAGGGAACTCTGCAGGTTATCTGGTCCAATTTCCCTTCTCAAGCAGGGTCAAGTATGGTGAGCTGCCCAACCATGTCTGTATGGTTTCTGTGTGTCTCCAAGAATGGAGTTCCCCACAACATCCCAGGGCAACCTGTGCCAGCACTAAGTTATCCTCACAGCAAAATAATATTTCCTGATATTCAGGATGAACCCCCTGCATTTCTCTTTGTGCCCATTACCTCTGATCCTGGACACAAAAGAATCTCTCGTTTTTTCACCATTCCTTTAGGTATTTATATGCATTGATAAGATCCCTCTGAGCTGTCTCTACTTGAGACTCAACAGTCCCAGTTCTCCCAGCCTTTTCCTCTGATGACAGGTGCTCCAGTCCATTTTTTCATGTCATCAGCAGACTTGCTGAGGGTGCACTCTGCTCCCTCATCCAGACAACTGGACTCTTTTCTGTACAAGATGGTTCTGAACTGCTCTATGACAACAGGGAAAGAAACCTGTACACTGGCTCCTGTGGATAAATACTCACTCTAAAAGCCAGAGAACTTGTGGATGTCTTTATTTTTCTGTCCATAAGAATACCATAAAAATTAGGCTGCTGTCCTGGGGTGATGTTATGAGGCTCCTTTATTCCGTACCCATCTGCTTAGTGCCCAAAGTACCTGTACCTCTAAGGTAGGACCGGGGAGCGGGGCTGGAGCCGCGAGGCCCCAGGTGCGGGGCAGTTCA
>VXBT01003861.1:36421-54405 GCA_013400235.1 Oriolus oriolus | reverse complement strand
GCTGTGAGGAGGAGAATCGGCGCCGAAGAGGAGTGAAAAGGTTTCCATCTGCCCTTCTCCAGCAGCCCACTGTGTGAACTCCCCTTCCCGGAGACGGGAGTGAGGAGTGGGGGGCTGACCAGTTACCAGCTCCTCTCGGGCATCCTTTCCTTTTTCCCTTTTTGTTCTCCCAGTCGTGTTTTGTGTTAATAAATAGTTCATGTTTTTTTTTTCTTCCACTTTCATTATTTTGTTAATTTTTCCCCTTTGGTGGAGGAAAGGGGGAGGCCCCTTTCCCTTGGGAGGAGGTGCTCATTCCAGAGCATCTCTTCCTAAAAATTTTGTCTCTAAAACCGGGACAGCTGTAGATCATTTCTGTGATCTCCCTTGAGGATTGGATAATGTTTTATGAAATGCAAAAATTGAACAGGAGGGATGGATCCAGGGTAAGAATATTTGTAGGGTTATAATGATAAATCAAAAAGGGGTTTAAAGTCATTTTATTTGATAAACAGAGAGGAAGCACAAACCGTTACTTGCCATTCTGGGTAGAGCAGTGGGAAGCAGACAAACTGTTCTTCTCAGATTAGAAATAAGTGCATGCCATTCATTTATCAGGCTTTATTCTCAAGCATGTAGCTGGTCATTTGCCAGAAAAAGAAGTTTAAGTCCATTCAGGTATTTTCCTGCCTCTGTAAATTCTGCACTTCAGGTAAGACCTGCAGATGCCACTTTGTTACAGTGGGAGGGACCTCTGTTCTGGAACAGACTAGTCTTCTCTTTTTAAAAGAATAGCCTAAATTCAGGAAAGGGATTAAAGCTTTTGGACGACCACAGTGCTTCAGGGTGATATGGGACTCATCCTCCCATTTTGGCATCACCTCTGTAATGCAGGCTCCTCCCAGTCAGCTTTGAATGTACTGAATTTCCTTGCTGACCCATGGAGTATTGGTAGCACTTAAGTCTTGTCAGCCACACAAGTGACGCCAGACAGCTAAGTCCCCCTGTGGACTTGGTTTCAAGTAAATAATTTTCCATTCAGGAATTCCTTTCAGAAGGGAAACTGGTCCTTCCACGTGAAAAGTTATAAATCTCATCAAGGGGATTGTGTGGCAAGTGAAAAATTATTCAGGCCCTCGGAGGACTCCAAGAACTTTTGTCCCTTTCCTTTGTTTTGAGGGTTCAGCTTATTTCATGTTATTAATTACTGGAGAGTTGCCCATTAAATAAATAGGTAAAGAAATACTGGGAGTTTTCTCTTTCCCCTCAGATTTTCAGAATTGATGCTCTCATGCAGAGCAATACTGTTTATGAGAAAATTGAGAAGGTGTGAAGCATATATTTTTCTCATTTTTTATGATTAAACAATATTAGAGACTCCAGTATTTCACCCCAATTCCTTGTGAAAGCGTGTCCTGACATGCCAATGTGTCATGGTTTAACCCCAGCTGGCAGCTCCTGACTATGCAGCCACTCACTCATCCCCCACCATGCACCCAACAGGGAGGAGAATGACAAAGAAAAGGTAAATCTTGTGGTTTGAAATAAGAACAGTTTAATAACTGAAACAACCCAAACATCACCATCATCATCATCATCATCATCNCCTTGATATGGTGAGCTCTACCGAACAACAACTAAACCATCACGGTGTTATCAGAATTATTCTCATACTCAACCCAAATCGCACCACTGTATCAGCTCCTAAGAAACAGATTAACTCTATCCCAGCCAAAACCAAGACACCATGGGATGCAGAATGCACTCCCTTGCAGACAGACAAACTCACAGCTAGCCAATTAGATGCTGAGAATCCCAGGTGGAAAGACATTTCCCTTGGAATCTTGTCTCTCTCAGAGATAGGAAATTTCTTCAAGCCAAAAAATGCTTCTGCTCTGTGTTTCCTGCCCTGCATACATTTAAGGAGGAGGGTTAGATAATGAACACAGTAAAGGAGATGTGACTCTTGAATCTGTTACTTGGAGCAGGGACAAGACTCCAAAAGGAGCCCAACAGCAGCTTTCAGTAAATGAGAAAGCCTTGCTTTGATAGACTCACACAAGTGAGCGTGCAGAATGAATGAGCAGTTTAGTATCATTCCTTCCCATTAGATGTGCTTCTGTAACTGGCCACATATGTATTCTTAGCCTGAATGACATACGAGCTTAATCCTATTTTGGCTAAAATATGCTTCCTAGAAATTACAGCATTCTGAGAACATACATGGTTAGTTATAGCAGCACAGTTAATGGAGACCATTTCTGAAGTTACCATGTTTGATTGGTGTTCATTTTGAAAGATGAGAAATTGTCTTTTTCCATGAGTTTTAAAATATGTGGGGCTGCAGTTTCTTATTCCAATGTAAAAGAGCAGTGAGCTTCACGCATAGGAAATTCACACATAGGAGAATGCATGAAATACCAGGTCTTGCTGACATTACTTTCTAGCCTTTCAGAAAATGCCCAGCCCTTCACATTTACTCATGACCTAAAAATTAGCCCAAGTGGTATCATTTTTCAACCTGTTCCCACCGTTTCCTGGGGTTATCTCTAGAATGTCAAGGCCTTATTCCTCTTGGCCCTGCAATTTGTGTCATCAGTGATATCTATGTGAAGGGAAATTCATCAGTCTCTTAGTGGACAACTCAGTGCAGCCACCAAGGCATTTCTCTGTCTAATTCTCTCTTACCATTTCCTCGCTGGCATCATAGGAAAAGATAAGGAGGAGGTGTAGCCAATGACATAGGCCCTCTTCCTCTATGTTTATAGGGTGTAGATTGTCTTCCATGATTTCTCAATCTTCCTCTTCTAGAAGCTGCCAGCTTAAAATGACAAAAGCAGCAGCTTCTTTGACTGAGATTCAGGTCTATTTGCCCTCATTTTGCATGACTCTTGATCCACTCATGTTAGGCCTCTGAGCTGCTCTCTAGGAAGAAGTGTTAAGTTGGAGAGAGAGTAAGAGAAGCCTGCCCATGGAAACTAAGAGGAAAAGTTATTTATAACTTTTTTTATTATCTTAAGTTCTGTGTGTGGGCGTGATTCTTCAACCCTGACCTTGGTTTAAATAAAAATAAAATTAAAAAGAATCAGCTCTTTCTTTACAGCAGAGACTTATTATGTACCATCTATAATGCTTATACAGTTCATAAAAGTAAATTTGAAAGGGAATGAAGGAGACTTTAACAATGCAGAGCAGCTGAACAAATATGTAACAATTCCTTGAATGAATGATTGGATGATACCTAATAGCATGGAGTTTGCAATAGTACAAGATTATCCTCTGATAATTCTTCAGTTCTGACTGTGGCTGCCTGATAATCCCCGAAGCTTCTAATCTGCAGGATCTGAATCTATAAAGAATGAGAAAAAAAACTTTACAATCAATTATAGTTACTGCCACAGAGCCATTAGTCAGCAGGTGAAATAAGTATGACCTTTTTAACTTCAAAGTCATGTCAGAAAGAAAAAAAAACTACACATAAAACCCCTCAATCTTCTTGGAATTTGAAATAAAGTTTCAGTTTTTAATATAAAGTTTATTGCTTTTTGAGTTCAGAAGATAGTTTTCTTTTTATTTCTTCTCCAGACGTCAATTTGTTTCTTTTAGTCAGAAAATCATATTAACTCCAAGCCTGCAAACAGAATCTGTTCATTTAATTGAAAAGTGGATGAACAATTTCTAGCAAAATGGTGCGTGGTAGGGTGAGACAGTCTTTGCCCTGTGTTTCGAGTCCCCTTCTAAACCCATTTGTCTCAGTAACTTTTCCCAAACGGAAATTCAGTCTTTCAAACATTTTCTTGAGATGATTGTTTTCCAGAATATTCCTTTATCTAACTCGCTTTTGTCATATGAGTGGCTTTTGTTTTCTTGTTTCTACTTTCAATGTATTTTATAGTAGGGAGTATTTTCCTTTTAATTCTGTAATAGTGAAAATGATGGGAAGAACCTCACTTCTAGCAGACTTTGGAAAACAAATCTAGAGTCATGTAGACTGAAGGTATTGCTCTCTGGTTCGCTTTCCCATTTAAGTAGGACACAGTTTTATAAAACATTGCAGGCACCAGAGAGGTATTAAGGATTCTTAGCTTGGGACTTGACAGTGGAAGCCAAAGCTTCAGAATTCAGGAATCTAGTCTGTGCCTGCCTCAAGATAACAAATACAGAACTGCATGGCAACTTAGCTTACTTGCTTAGTGTTTTGTCTTGTTATCTACCTTTGTTATTGTACTAGTTCGTAACCAAACCAGTGGGAGATCACTAGTCAGAATCATAATTTAATACGAAAGTTAAAATAAATGCAATAGTACAAGAGCACTGACAGGGTCAGGATACAACCTGACATGCTGTTAGTCAGGGTGGTGGTAGCAGGGTAGCAGTCCAGATGAAGTGGTTCTGTTCTGATCCTGTAGAAGGGTCTGGTCTTCAACTGAAAGTCCAGTGGGAGCTCTTGTCTCCTGGGAACCCAGTAGGTAAGGGCTGAGTGTGGTGTTCCAAACCTCAGGTTATATCCAAGTAGGAATGCTTGGTTCCTCCTCCTGGGTGGAGCACCTCACAATGGGATGATGTCATTTTATGAGTCATGTAATGAGGCTAGATGGCCATTAATGGAAGATATCTCCCAGAGGGAGTCATCAGGGATGTGTCATGGAAAAAGAGCACTGCCCCACCTGGTTTTAACAGATGGTGATAGAATACATACTTTTGGTTACATCTTACATTGAAACATAAGACAGTTATGTATTTATCAACAAATATCTGACTATCAATGTAAATGGCATATGGTTGAATAGAAATACCAGTTTCACATGCAGAGCTGGATCATAAGACACAAAATACCTAAGGTACTGAAATTACTGGGAGATAAACATTTTCAAGTCGTCAGTGAGAGGACCTAAAGGACTTGCTCAAAATCAAATGACAGACCTACAACTAGTAAAGTAAAATCCTCATTTTTCAGGTCTTAGATGAACATCCCAAGAGACTTGACCCTACCTGTATCTTAATAAAGTAGCCCGGTCTCTGGATTAGAAAACCTGGATTGTGGGATGCTTCCTTTTAGCTCTTGCCTAGCAGGTACCATTTTTTTCTCATCCTTAATGGAAATTGAGGGAATTCAGGAACTGATACACTCACATTATTCACTACCACAGTTTGAATGTACCAATATTGCATTTGTGTCAATGTTACAAACAGCTCTGCTTTACTACAGTTTGATAGTGATGCACATCAGAAAAATGATGGACATTTTATCCAACACACATCATTGCCTCGATTTGTATTCTGGCAGAGAATGAGTAAGAAACTAGAGATGGAGGAAAAATGGACAAAGACAGAACAAAAGCTAACCCCTGGCCACCTCCCTGACAAGATGAGATAATCATGCTGTCCACAAGAAAAGCCCTTCAAATGAACAATAATTTAAGTGCATTTCCTCCTTGAAGTCACCTTGACATGCTGAAATACTCAAGTTTAAGAAGAAAAAGACACCAAAGGGTGCTCATTAGAAAATGTGACTTTTGATGGATAATTTAAGTGACAAAGTAAAGGTAAGTGTTTGAAGCAGAGAGGTCTTGCCAACATAACGTTTTTCACAGCTGCAATAAAACGGGGGACTATTTTGTGGTAGCTGCAGAAGCTTGTTTGTGACAGTTGAAAATTCAGTTAGCCAGTTCATTGCTGCTTTTTAAGAGAATATCCTGTCCTTCAGTCCAACATAATCAGCACCCATTGCAGGTGCTATATAAAAGGATATGAACTAGGAAAAGGATAAAAAATTCTCAGTAAGCGACAGCTGAATTTTCATAATGCAGTGCTCCATGGGATATGGACTGGGTCAAATGGGGAAAAGTTCTTTCAAGCTTGCTGGTGCTCATGACAATTGATGATCTTTTTAGTTCCACGGGAATGAAAGGATTCCTTCAGTATATTAAAAAAAAAAATTACAATAAAACAAAAGTTTACCGGGTAACATAACAATTGTTTGACGTCTCTTTTAACAAAGTCATTTTAATTCCATCTGCAGATACTGAAAAGAAAATTGGTTTTATATAAGATTTTACCCCACACTTGCGATGCCACTTTGAAAATGGATGGGTGACCTTACAGAAATGGCTTTCTTACTGATGATCCTACAAGGATTCTGGACAGCTAACTGGAAAGGCAGTACAGAAGAACAAAGCCTCAGTTAGTAAATGAATTTCATGTAACTATAGGGCAACACTTTTTGTCTTATGTTCTGTTTAATTTCATTGAACATGCTTTGGTTTAGGTCATTAATGACTTGTAGCACTGTGAATTTATCAAAGTTGCTATAGGAGAACTGGAAAGTGAAGCAAATTACTAACAGGAACTGAAATACACACAAGTTTTTTTTCTCTGTCTCCACTTAAGCGTGCTGGTAGCACACTCCAGAAGTAATGCTCCCATCCACTGCTGTTTGTAGAGGATCCTACCCTTGATTTCTTGAATTGAATTGCAATCCATTGACTTTCAGTCAGACCTGCCCACTGATGGCAAAAAGTCCTTGACCAGGCTTCAGAGTCAGCATCATCTTTCAGCAGGACAGCTCATACTCTTCTATTCTGCCCCATCAGTTTTACTTGGCTTTTCCTGCATAAGGAACTTTACTATGCTAAGCTCGGCACTCAAGAAACTAACAGATAAATTTGAATAAAACAAGCTCAGGAAATTAAACTGACTTTTCTACTTTTAATATATGTAAGTGAAAAAAAAACCAGCATTCAAAATTCATAGTCAATGTTCGCATTATTAAGTAAAAGACAAATGGATAGTTTTAGAAGTATTCAGTGACTCTTTAAATTGTGACAATAACATCATGAAATCAGTCAAAATTGCAGATTAATAGCACTCAGAATATTGTCATCCATCATTCTGAGAACGTTTTAATATGTTGAACTCCAAAGCTGAAAGTTGCTTTAAAAAATAACATTTTTGTTCATAAAACCTGAAGAGACTTCTTAAATACAGGAAAAGAACTGCACAAAGATAAACTGAATAAGGAATAAGAAAGGAAATTTTAAAAAGCCTGCAGCTAAATTAATTTCATAAATCCTAAATCAAAGGAATATCCAGAGATCCTTGTGGGGAAAAAAACAACCACAACCAAACCTGCCAAAACCCCTTCAAAATGATGAAGTTTAAAATTCCTTGTTTAAATGACTACTAGCACAGACACATAAAGCGATAGTTTTAACATGCCAGCCAAACTGGAGAAGTGGAAAACTAAAAAACCCTTCTACACCTGAGCAGAAAATTCTGACACATTGTGCTGAAAATTTTCTCTCAAGCTCTTATTGCTTTGAAATAAAAAAGCAATAAATCCCATGATTAAAAAAAGGAAGATGGAAACACTGGTGCCAATAAAATTTACAAACTCAAATAAAGGATTTCTCCATCCTTTTAAATATCCTACAATAAACTCATAAAAACCTAGTTTCTTAAACAAGAGGAAAATGCTTTCATTTATCATACTCAGTATGTAAAAGTCATTGTTTCAGAAGCTACACTCTTTGCTTCTGATAAGGTTATACTATTACTTTCCAGCTCAAGTCTTACCTGGGGCCCACAGTAATGCTTATTACATATACAATAGAGCCAAGGAATGAGTGAATTGCCTCAGTGAATACCTGAATGGACTAGCTCAAGCCTTTAGACAAAGTTTTAGATATATCGGAAGTCACTGCTCTTTCTCCTTATTGAAACTTTTTACACTTCCAAGTTCCAAAAAGCAGAAAATATTAAAAGATGTTCTCTCAATATGAAAACTTGATCATCTATTTTTACCACACTATCATGATTTTTCTATGTAAGTACCTTTATAAGGAAAAAAATGCCAAAGAGTTCTTTCACTAGATAAATCAAAATATGAAAGATGAAATCAGGTGAATTAAAATAAAAAATAAGGAATGAAGAAGGAAAACTATGCACAAAACTGGCTTATTCACAAATTTTTGTCCTCAGATCAGTACTGAATGCTTTTCTGGAAAAGATATTCTAATCAAAGATGAGCTACCAGGCTCAATCCTGGAGCTGAGCATGAAATTCTCTGACCGGTGCTACGCAGTAGGTTAAGCTGGGCTGCTGTCTTTACTTTTTTGTTGAAGATGGTGAAGGTCCAGATTAAGAGAGACGTTGTGCTGGATTCACTATTCAGATAAAGCAGAACTGAACAGGAATGTGAGTGTTGCAGCCTCTGCCAGAGTGACCATGAGTTAGTATTGAGGAAAAAAGGAAGGTATTACCAATGTAAACATCCTGCGTATCAGGAGAGCACGTTTAGGCAGCTGGCGTGTGTGAAAGCTTGAAGTCTGCCCTGGAAGACAAAATCTTCAAGGGCAGCCTCCTCAAAGCACCAGAATGATCCATCTTGATCTACACGAAACAGGCCTTCATGGCCAGGGGCCAGGTTAGCTCAATGTAGAACTGTGAGTAATAACACTGAAACACTGTCCAGTCATCCAAGGATTGAATTAAGAAGGCCATATCCCAGCTGGAGTTAAGACTGGTGAAGAATGTCAAGGGCAACACTTAGTAAGAGAAAAGAATATTTTCAGCAAGAGGAAGACCAAGGTTAATGTGGAGTTGCTGCTGAAAGGACAGGATTTGTCATGCAAAAGACTACAGGAAACACTTAGATGCTCAATGTTTGCCTCAGTGTCTACTGGCAAAGAATAATTCCAGGTTTCCATGACTTGATAGGCTGGAGATTTGGGCATAAAGAAACCTAATGAGGTTTAACAAAAGAAAGTGTAGGGTCCTGCACTTGGGGAGGCATAATCCCAAGCACCAGCAGAGGATGGGGGCTGACCTGCTAGAGAGCAGCTTTTTGGAGAAGGTCCTGGGAGCTTTGGTGGGTGTTGACCATGGGCCAGCAGGGTGACCTTGCAGCCAGGAGGGCCAGTGGTATCCTGGGGTGCATTAGGAAGAGTGTGGCCAGCAGGATGAGGAAGGGAATCTTCTTCTCTACTCTGCCCTGGTGAGGCACACCTGGAGTCCTGTGTCCAGTTCTGAGTTCCTCAGCACAAGAAACACATGGAGTTACTTGAGCAAATCCAGTGGAGGCCACAAAAATGCTTTGGGGTCTGCAGCATCTCTTTAATGAGGAGAGACAGCAGGATCTGGGTCTATTTATTCTGGATAAGAGAAATCTGAGAGGGGAATCTCATTAGTGTGTAAAAATATCTCAAGGGAGGGCGACAAGAAGATGGTGCCAAACTCTTGTCAGTGGTGCCCTGTGACAGGACAGGGAGCACTGGCCATAAACTAAAACACAAGAAGTTTCACCTGAATGTGAGGAAGAACTTTTTTATGCTGAGGGAAGCAGAGCACTGGAAGAGCTTCCCAGGGACGCTGTAGAGTCTCGCTCTCTGAAGACATCCAAAAACACCTGGACATATTCCTGTGTTACCTGCTCCAGGTGACCCTGCCTTGGCAGAGAGGTTGGACTGCATGATATCCAGAGGTCTATTCCAACTGTAATGATTCTGTGATTCTGTGAAGTCAGAAAGACAGATGGTTAATGAAGAGCTCCCCTGGGATCAGTACTAGTACTTTAACACCTTTGGCAGCAGTCTGAACTATAGGATAAACCAAGCCCTCACCAAAGCAAAACAACTGCACGCACCAGTACAGGCCCGGGAATGGCTATGTAGAAAAGGAGCAAGATTCTTGCTGACACAAGGCACTCATGTGTCATCTTGAAAACCCAGGCCAACCAAATGCTGAGCTTCATTAACAAAAGTGTAACCAGCATGTTTTAGGAGGTGGCTATGACCCTCTCTCTGACACACTCATATGCCAGAGTCATATGAGGTCATATGGAGTCTTGTGTCCAGTTTTTGTCTTCAAGTACAAAAAACCCAAATGGTGAATTTGGGAGCGGATGACCAAGATAAGGCTGGGATATATCACATATACATTATTCTGGAAAA
The DNA here is from genome assembly GCA_013400235.1 of Oriolus oriolus. Taxonomy (NCBI): domain Eukaryota; kingdom Metazoa; phylum Chordata; class Aves; order Passeriformes; family Corvidae; genus Oriolus; species Oriolus oriolus. The sequence goes on along the minus strand of VXBT01003861.1, from coordinate 44,476 downwards.
GACAAGGATATGTATTATTCCAACATCAATCTACACCATGACAGAGATGAAAGAACTTGTACTACTTTCAGAGATATACACAGAAGGGACAGGAGGCCACAGTTCCATATGTGGCAGGAGAATTTTCATTGCACAAAAGGGAACAATAAACAACATAATGATAAAAATTGTTAAGCACTGGAACAGGTTGCTAAGAGAGATGAGAAGGGTCTTAGTCCCTGGACATCTTCAAAACTTGTCTGAAAGTAAAACTGAGCAGCGTCATCCAGATTTGCATCTTTCTGTGTTCAGTATGTGTTTGGATGGTCTTCAAAGGTTACTTCGAGCCTAATTTTTCCTTTGAGTTCTTTTGACTTTAAAATCCAGTAAGCTGTGTTGATGGAATAGTGAAGAATTTAAAGTGTATTGCACTGTTTTTATGGGGAAGGATTTTTCATGTAAATGTCAACATTTTCTGTTCTCACTATTAACGGACAAAATGGATGTACATATTCACTGTGCTTTAGTAAAATCAGTCTTGACAAGTGCCTGTATGCATGAACAGCGTAATAATAATAGATAATAATAGGTTTTTTTTGTACTGTGAACAGTCTCAGTTAAGTGGAAATCTTAGGTACAAGCTTATGTTTAGTTCAGACTGAAAAGTGAACTAAGTTACAATGGGGAAATAAGTTTCAGAATAATTGTTTGAGCACAAGAGTTTGACTAAGAAATGGAGACTACAATCATACAAATAAAATGAAATATGATAAAAATAAAATAAAATAAAAAATAAAAATAATTACCATTAATGATAGCTAATTTTTCTATGGCACCTTTTATTCACGCATTTATAAACTGAGATCTAAAAAGGACTTTGCAATCTGTGTTCTGAGTAGCTGTACAGAACAGGTTTTTTTAATAACTTCTGAAATAGAATCCACAATCATAAATCAGGTGTTTATGCTCCTAAGAAGTGCCTTGAGAGAAGTGAATCTCAGCATGATATTCACAAAAAGACACCTGTTAAATGACTTCCTCAAATCTTATTTTTTCCTGCTATTTGAACCTTACTCATTACATATCTTCCTTAATGCAGGACTGTATCTTAGAAGTCTCTATAGGTGTTGAAAAGGGCTCATTCAAAGCTGATTTTATACAGCAGCTCAAATATTGGAGCATTTGTGGATAATAAAGCACAGACTCCTAGAAAAGGTACAAACTGATAGCTTTCTTGTGTCCACACAGTATCCAACTTTTGAATTATAGATAACTGTGACAAACCTTCTTTCCACTTCTTCCTATTTCACCTGTATCAATATCATTCACAATGTTGAGGATGTGAGTAGAAATTAAAAAAATATTAGTATATATATATAAATATAAAGCATGAATGCATAGTCTGGATGACACAAAGAGCCCTGTGTTTTTTAGGGTTTCATTTTCACTTGGGCGTGATACTATAAAATATACTTTTTGATGTTGTGGATGAAGGAACATACACATAAGGATCTTCCTTCTAGCAAAGAAGCTAAAATGATCCTCAGTTTCCTTTGTTCTCTTGCTCATTCTTCAGTTAATCTTGAATTTGCTCATACATGAGAAAATGTTAAAGGTGAGAATACAAGTCTCTCTTCTGGTGGTGGGTTTTATTTGCCCTCAGGAATACTAACTACATCTAAGAGGAGTGTAGCAAAAGAATCCCTCCTACAAAAGCTCCATATTGCTGTCCCAAGATAATTCACATGATATGGCTTGTTTACCTTCTTGGCATCTGGGTTTGGATGATCCCCTTAGTGACTGAAGATTTAGTCAAAGAAGTTTGGAAAGCACATCAACAAACTGACTGTGAATTTCTGGTTTTCTGGTGCTTGATATCACATTGTACAGATACAAGCTCTCATTCAACTGTCCACACTAGGTCAAGGCCATCTGACATTTATCTCCATACTGGTCCAGAGGGGAGAAAGTCCTTTGTGAGTAGAGTATTTTAAAGTCATCAGATACATACAGACAGCTCTACAAATCTTCACTCTGCAAGCGGAGCCCCTATTTAGAATAGAGTGGTCATTTATTTATTTAATTTTCCATACAGTGGTAATAATAATAGTAATTGTCATACTTACCATTACTATTTGAGCAGAACAATCCCATTCAGTCAGTTTACAGTGTGATACACTTTTGATGTAAATCACAGAGCATTGGAATGGGAATTAGGAGATCTAGATTATATTTATGGCTCTGCTATAGCCTGCTCTATGACCCTTAATAAATCACAACACCTTTTGTTATTCTATTTTCCAGTTCATATTTATCTGATAGTTCATTCAGAAGACAAGTTTCTTGTGTAGGGAATATTCCTTGTTAATATTCCTCAATGCTTATTTAGATAGCTTCTTAATTACTTTAATTATATTATTGTTAATACATAGTACTTTGGAGTGGTGATATACTATGTGTAGCCTATATAAATCTGGGACAGAAATGAGGCTATTCTTTTTGCTAATGTAACATTTCTGTAAATGTTAAAGAGCTGTAGGAATGCAGGAAAAATTGAGAATAAAAGACAATATTGTACCTTCAGCTAAAACCAACCATACAGCATCAGGAATCACTAATAAATCCATTAATTTTAGAAAATTCTACGGTGACTGTGCTGAGATGATAGCTTAATGGTCAGGTCAGGGAAAGGGAGATAATTTCACTTTGAATACAGTTTACTGAAGGAGCCACAACCACTTAGGGGATTTTAGCTGTATCTAAATTTCAAATACTTCTAAATTTCAGCTCTGGTTCTATACAGCATAGGCTTCAGCACGACCCCACCCTCAGCTTTATTATATCAAGCATTCTTTTGATCTGATTCTTCTTCCCCATTTTGTTATGGGTGTTTATGCAAGAAGCAAGTATATACAATGAATGAAAATCATGACCTAAGCATAAATAGCATATTGTGTATCTGAAACCATATTTATCTTGCACTGAGGCAGTGGCAGCTTAATGCATAAAGAAAATATAAAGAAAAAGAGAAAGCATGACTATTGGACTAGATCTAGAAGAGCCAATGGACTACGTAAAAGCTAGCTCTATCAAAGAAGGTGAAAAGTTTGCCTAATTTTATCCTCCCAAATTTCAGTTCAGTCCCAGGTAGTATATTAGGTTTTCACTTCTGGAGATACAAGGTCTGTTTCACATTAAACAGGTCACAAATATATTTCATGAGTCTTTCAACCTTCTTCCGATTCTGGTCATCATAACAGCAATACTCAATCCAGTCTGAAAACGAAAAATATAATTCCAAAATAGTGGTGAGTAGAGGAGTTGCACATCAGGATTGATTTAAATGGACTGATGTAAATGGGTCTTCAGTCAGGTCCTGATTCAGTAAAGCACTTGAACATTTCCATAGCATTTAGTACTTGACCAGTCCCAGCCCGTGCTTACCTGAAGCAGAGCTTCAGATGCATTAAAAATGGTTTAGACCTCTTATGATGGTCTCCTCCTAGCAGAGAATGAGCCATTCATAAACAGTAGCTGAGGTTTGCTCTTGCACGAAAATGGACTGGCAACTTTTGAAGTAACAAGCTGGACTGTGGACTGTAAATGTGAAGCAGCTCATGCTGAGAGGCTGTGATAGGCTGTTTTGTAAAAGGGGGGAAATTGCAACATGTCAGGCAGTGCAGTCTGCTAATCTGTCTGGCACTGCAAATTTTCAAACAAATGATTCTACAACAAAGAAATTCCCACAACATAAGTGGGAGGAAAGAAAAAAAACAGCTCAGGAAATTAGAAAAGAAATTCAATCAGAAAAATATTTTTGTTCATGTTTTTGGTTGCTTGTTTGTTTAACTGGTTGTTTTTCCTCCAGGAACCACTTAAATTGTTGGTTTTTTTTTTTGTCTTCCAAGTTTCTCAGAACTTAGTGCCTGATACCACAAGACCAAGACTTTCAGAAGTTCTCAAAAAAAAGGGTGGAACAGTAAAAGGTACTATCAGTTTAAATTCGGGATGTACATACTATACACAGAGTCATAGAATCACCGACTGGGCTGCAAGGCACCTTAAAGATCATCTCATTCCAACTCCACTGTCATGGCTGGGAACAACTTGCACTAGACCAGGTTTCTCAGAACCCCATCCAACCTGGCCTTGAACACTTCCAGGGATGGAGCAGCCACAACTTGTCTGGGTGACCTGTGTCAGGGGCTCAGCACCCTCACAATAAAGATTTTTTTTCCTAACAGTTAATCTAAACCTACGCTCTTTCAGTTTGAAGCCATTACCCCTTGTCCTGTCCTTACATGATCTTGTAAAAGGTCTCTCTCCATCTTTCTTGTAGAGACTCTTCCGATACTGGAAGGCCGCAATTAGGTCACCTCAAAGCCTTCTCTTTTCCAGTCTGAACAATACCAATCCTCTCAGCCTTTTGTCACAGGAGAGGTGTTTTTGTCTCTGTTTTAATGCAAAGCAACCAGTGAATCTGTGCCTCTTACATTTTAGGTGACTGTTGAGAGCACTGGGTTACAAAGGCAAAACCATTCACAGCTATCAATATGTCTACACTGCAGGCACAGTGGGCTCAGAAGTACACTCAGAGCTCCTAGGCCCTGCTCATACAAGCTGAGGAATCAGGGGGATACCATCTCCCATATCTTTCTATGCACCAAAGCAAGAAATGCACTATCTTCCACATGGCTGGGGTGGGCATCTGAGAACCCTGACTCTGGGCTGTATCACAAGCACACCTCTTCTGCAATGAAGACACAGCTTGCCTCCTTCTGCTAAACATGAACAGAGCTGAGTGACACCCTCAACTCAGGCTACTGGAGGTACATTCTGGAAATTACAGCTGGACAAGGCACTGCATGTAACACGAAGAGTGAAACTTCAGCTCTGAATGCTAACAGACCATAAATATGCACCTATGTTGGACAGTTGTGTAACAGAACTGAGCAATTAAATCCTGGGATGTCTAAACACACTGGCTTATATGGAGCTACGTCTGGTACCTCTGACCAGTGCTGCTGGGGATGATGAACCTGTAACTCGACAACATGGACATCTTGTAGAATTTGGCAAGTACAGCAGTAATTTTACAGCATCAAGGATCATCTATTCAAACTCGAGATGAGTGGCATGGAATGAGCTTTTTTTTGTATAATTAAACAATATTAGCTTTCAAAAAAAACCAAACTGGAAGCATCTCCTGGCACAGTTGAATTCACTACTGTAGATACAGTCAAAATAAGTGTATATAGAAACCTTGAAGTCTGGATTTTACAAATTTAAACATAATGCTTCAGTTCTGTTGTTGCTTCAGTCCTCCATCTCTGTACATGGGCCATGCTGAAGTACAAACTCTTCTCATATTGACCCACAGTTCTTATGAAAAATGAGATATGATCTTTAGGAGAAGAAAACCTATCCTCTACTACCACTATTGTCATGCCCGGTGCATATCAATTTTCAAGGCAGACAGCGTGTGCACACTGGTTGGGAGATGTTTCTCACTAGACTTCATCTGGCTAAAGGCAGGTGTTTAGCTGTTGTGGACCACATGACCAGAGGCCAAGTGTCCCAGTACACTCCCACAGGACAGTCAACAGCTCGGCAGTCGAATGGAGAGCTGTCTGCTCTGTGCCTCCTGCGAGGGGCTGGCAGCTGCCAGTAGAAATAATTGTGACAAGCGCAGATAAAGGAGCGAGAGGGGTCTTCGGTATGGGCTTCCAAGGCTTTGTTGAGGTGGTGCACTTGAAGGGTTCCAGGGACCGAAGAACCAACAAAATGGAGAGTCCAGGGTTCATGCAGGGGGAGGTACAAGGGGTGGAGAAACCAACTAAAGAAGATAGGGTGAGGACCAGAGAGTGGAGGAAACATAGAATGGCAGGGTACAAACCAGTGAGGGAGACAAGGGGAGGAACAAGGGAACAGGGGACCAATGGGGTACAGAATAACACAGAGGGTTCCAGAACTTAACCATATAAGGGACAAAGTATACATATTCAAAGAGTCATACATAAACGGGGTGGGAAAACAGCAAACCAACCAAAGCTAAGGGATTTACATGTTAAAGCAAGGCCTAATGGGAAGTCACCCTAACCGGGAGAACACCTTGACCCAGCCTTCCCACCTTGGGCTCTATGGCTCCTTGATCACATATTAATGTACTGCAACATTTAGCTACCTAAAACTACTTAGAGGTATTACATGCTAAAATTGCCCACCACTTACTACTAATTCAAGTGAGGGCTTAAGATGGTGGGTTTACACATCTACATTAAGTTTTGTGAAGAGAATTTGATCTTCTGTGCTTAACTGGTACCTCTCTTTATCTCCTCTACTCTTTTGGAAGTCTCTCCCAAACAGGAAAATTCTCCAAAGTGAGCCCCAGCTTTGCCTGCTGACAAGTGGGATTGTAAATGTAGATCTCAGGATCTGAATGACAGATACCCTGCAAGCAGGAAAAGGTTCGTGTGTTGGATCTGTCTGGGTTGGAGTTAATGTTTTTCATAGCTGCTTGTTTGGTGCTGCTTGAGATTTCTGACCAAAATGACATGGACAGCAGACTAATATTTTAGCCATTGCTGAACAGTATTTACACAGCATCTGCCTTCTCTGTTTCTCACATCCCAATAATTACATTTAAGGTGCACAGATGCTGGGAGAAGCCACAACCAGGCAGAGGATCCAAACTTGCCAGTGAGAGATTCCATACCATACACTGTCATGCTCAAAAATAAAGGAGAGGTGGGGGTACTGAGCAGCTCATTTCCTGCTTGGATATTATCTGTGTTTTGGTCTACAGATGGGAGATGGTGAGTTACTGTCTTTGCATAAAGGCTTTTGGTTTGTTTTTTCTCTCTCTTCTTCCACTCCTCCACTTATTAAGCTATTTTTATCCTGACCCATGTGTTTTCTTGCTTTTGTTCTTCCATTCCTCTTCCTCCATTCCACTGCGGAGAGAAGGGAGCAGTGAAGGACTCGTTATGGAGTGCTTAGCTGCTTAACCCACAACAGCATGGGTGAGCTGGTGTGTAAATATCCTGGGCAGTACAGACATTCTCTCAAAGTAGCCACCCACCATCGTGCACAAAAAAAGCTCTCTCCATAACTGAATGAAACACTCTGCATTTACACCCTCCAGTTTCACCCACAACATCTGGTTACAGTGCAATTAGTGCTTACGTACACCCTTCCTGTATTTAACCTTTTATCTTAAATGATGATGGGTCACAAGTCAGCCAGAGCTTTTTGCCCAACTGAAGATATTCTTGTCCAATAAAGTACCATCATTTCAATATATATCCGGCACCAGAAATAAGGACACAATGATTCCCTCTTCTCCTCTTGCAAATAATAATGCTAAGACTCGAAATAAATGCTTTACATAAGCATTTCTGTAATAACTAACAAGAAATGGAAGGAAAAGTTATATTAATTTATTTGCACTATAATGAACATACCACATCATTATGCTCTCTTTTCTCTTTCTTTCCTTTCTCTTTCTTTTCAGATTTTTTTCTCCTGATTCTCTCTATCTTTTTTTTTTTTGTTTCTTCCTAAAGGGACGCTTGAATAGAACTATCTGGTTTAGAAGATGAGGCTGACTGATTACTGTAATTCATAGGGCCTTAATTAGCTGCACAAACCATTAGCTACAATTAGACTATTATAAAACACTTGATGCGCTGTGTCAACCATGGGGGCTCATTTATTCTTGTGGCAGGGAAGGGAGGGGGGAAGGGGAAAAGAGAGCACTGTACAGCCAAGCATGCTAATAAAGAATGATTTTTGATTTAAGATGTTGCCGATAGTCCCTCAAAATTAATCTCAATAGCTGTCTAATTTGTGTCGGTGGATGGTATATTTATTGTAAAATGACACCAAAGCTAAATGAGTTACCTGAAGCAGGACTGCTAATGTCAGCGCCTGGAGACGCAACTCCATATGCCGTAATACAGCAAGGCACTGGGGCTGAATACTCCCAGCGGAGCACTTTGCTTCATCTGTCTCTGAAAATGCAGCAACCTGACTTACACTTTATGATCCTTAAATAATAATAATAAAAAAAAAAAA
>VXBT01003861.1:0-33067 GCA_013400235.1 Oriolus oriolus | reverse complement strand
TTCCTTTTAAAGATCTGTGTATACTGAGAGATTTCAAAAGTCTTGAATTTAATTTCCTGGCTTCTGGAGCTGGCATCACCCTGCTTTCTGTATTCTTTCCTTTTTCTCCTAACTTTCCATTCAATAGTTTAAACTTACAATGTTATTTTCAGTAGTTTGGTTGGTATGTTGCTTTTTAATTCCTTTTTTTTTCTTCTCCCCTGGGAAGTCAAACTGTAGACAGTATTACTTAGTGATTCATCTATAGTTCCTTCTTGAACCAATTCCTGCTTGTTGCTTAGGATTTACAGATGTTTTGTAGAGATACTGTAAAAGGCAAAGAGTTCTCAGCCTCCAACAATACAGATTTTAAAGTCATAAACCCTCCGGTTTCTGAGAAAATAATGGAGAACTCACACAAAGAGAACAGGTGGGAAGGGGAAAGATTAAGAAGAGGCAGAAAAATACCATCTTTTTTATTTACTGTGTTTGACTTAGATCTCATAAATTCTCCTTAATGTAATGATATCATTTTTTTCTAGTTCCAAAGGAAAAAAAAAGGTCTTTCAGATCAAAATTTATCACAGTAAAAATAAAAAAAAAGGAACAAACCAGCATAAAACATTTAACAGCAGCATTTAATAATGCATGCAATAAAATATTGCATTAATATATTGACAAATACAGCAATGTAGTATTAATGTGATTACGCTTCATCAGTGCAACAGCCTTTCCTCCTTGTCTTTCAAACAGTTTGAATAAAGTCTCTCCCCTCTAATCAACAGTTTCACCATAATCCTATAAAAACAAACAAACAAATAACACACTAGAATTTAAAATAAAGATTCCCTAACTAATTTTCTTGTGACAACACATACAGATACAAACTAAGGTAGCTGTAATTTATTTTTGGTTTACACCAGGGTAAGTGAAATGAGAACTTATTCCATAACAGCTTAATTAGAAGATACTGTAGCTGCAGGTTTTTTATACTTATTTTCACCACTCCTGGGAAAAAATGCAAGAGCTACTGTCACCACTTTCCAGACGCTGACTGAAGCATGGGAAGAGGAATTGTCCAACCTATAAATAAAATCTGCTCTTGAGGTGGCAATGTCCAGGTCATTGCTGCAATGTCTGGAGGCAGCTAGACACCTGAGGTGGTCACAGGCTCTTGACACAGATGGGTAAGAGTGAGGCACCTAAAACTGCAATTGATAACAGACAGTATCCAGAAAACTCTTCAAATCTGCTTCGGAGACAGAATCTCACTCTGGGCTGCTGGAGGCTTCTCTCAGCTTCAAATCCTCTCCCATAATTAAACAAGCCAGGTCAGTTTTTCCTCATATCAACAAGGAAAGGTTCATAAGGCTAAAGCACTCTTATAGTCCATGTCTGCTCATGATTCAAGCCTCCTTTTCCTCTGAACATCTAAGAAACCATCTGCATATAAGAGATTCTATTTAATGGTTGGAACATAAAGGGTAAAGCAGATAACCGGGTGAGAAATCCTTCTTTCAAGCATTTTAATTATTATTTTCATATGAGCTCTCTCTATCACCAGATCTTATCAGCAACTACTTCATATACCTGAGCTGTCTTATGGAATTGAAATGTTCAGGGAGGATAAGGACACTTATAAGCACTTTTTCTTCAATATGATGGTTTCTTCAGTCACATTTTCTCCTTAGGACTGAGAAGATCTTGACATGTTGTTCCGTATGGATGAAACAAATGGAATCTGGTGCCACAATTACATCTATACATGTGTTCTGGTACGCTTAGTGTGCTCACATACATGTCATTGCCAAAGCCAGTTTGGGCTTTTCAATACAGAAAGCCAGATACTTAATTCACATATAGTAAAATATTGCATCACCCCATACTTTGTGAAAAGGACTCTTCAGAAATCTAACCTGAGAAAATATATATGAATTCAGTTTTGTGTTTTAAAAAAGTCAGTGACTGCTTAAGCAACAGAAAAGTTAGATGTAGCAGAAATAACAATCTTCTCCTCAGGTTTGTGAGAGAAGCTCAGATGGCATTGTTAATGGCTTTCAGACGTGTCTGGAATTAATCCCTGGCATCTGTTTGTCATCTTTTTCAGATTTAATGACTTGATGCTTTCCTAGGTAAACAAAGAGGCTCTCTTACTCACACATGCTACTTAGAGCAGTGTGCATACCTGTAAAATGAAAAGGTGGCTAGACTGAAAATGTCATTTGCTGTGACTTTGTTATGACCTTTTTTCAAGCCAAATTCCAGTTCAACATGAGTCACGGCAGTCTGATGGATGGAGTTGCGGCTATTGAATCTGCTCCTGCACAGGCCAGGAAAGAGACAGGCGTGCTTGCAGCTAAATCTAGACATCAGAGGTACAGAAATCAGTATCTTACCTACTCACTCATCTTCCATTATACTTGGTGAAGAACAATAGGCACTTCCAGGTCACAATTCATCTGATCTCTTTTAAATCTCTACTTTGGTATAAGATGAATTGCATCTTTGAAATGCTTACTGACTATGCAGAGCCTCTAAGGTGGTATCTGCATTGTAGATATCTACAATTAATCATTTCTGTATAGATTTAAAGATGGTGGAAAACTAAAGTTAATATTGGAAGTCCCTGTCTATTCTTTATGCTAAAGTCACTGTAACCCTGCTGCTCTATAAGAAATAAAGCTTTCCCTGATAGTTGCAACAGAGAACTCCTTTTATATGTAAGGAGAACCATATTTATGGGAGGAAAAAATGTTGCAAGAGTGAAACAAATGCAGGAAACAAAACAGACTGAATTGATACTGATTGAAATTGATTCTAATCTTCTATTCTTCTTCCTATACTTGATACTGGCTGCTGAAAAATTAGGTGTGATACCAGACCTTAGGCCAAGTCATCAGTACTGGAAATGCCTCCTATGTTGCTAACACTGGGGATTTGCTCTGCTTCTGTCTTTCCCTGGAATCCTCAGAGTGAAGGAGGCCGATTCATAAAACATGACATTTTCTAGCTCAGCCTCCTACAGAAACCAGCTGTCAATGAACACCAGAAGCCATCGAGCTGAGCGTCTTCCCTGGCTCCCGCTGTTTTGTGGACAGCTCCCATGCACGGCACACACACGTGGCTGTGTTTTTGTGTTATTGCCTCTGCAGGTTCAGCCTGGAGATCCGGGTCAGTCCCCCCGCAATGCTGTGGTGGTGAGGCTGGACTTATGTTCCTCATTTCCAAACTATCCAGAAGCCTCACAGGCTACCCTAAGGCTTTCTGTATTATTTTTCCAGCTTGCGTTCTCACCTTCCTTGGACTGAAAAGCAACTAGGTTACCAGATCAAACTGAGATAATGTCTATACCCAGCATAAAATGCGTGTCAGTGATGAAAATTAGAATATTAATTTCAGAGTGTGAAACCCGAATATTCTCACAATTCTGAATTTTCCCACCATTATTCTCAAAAAACAAGATATCAAAATTGCCATAAAAAAATTTTCTGTCTTCACAATGCTTCTGTGGTTTTCTTGGTGGTTTTTGGATTGTTTCTGCCATTTTTTCCCCCTTGGTGGTGTTGTGCGGGGCTTTTGTGTTTGGGGGTTTTTTTGTTGTGTTTTTTTTGGTGGGGTTTTTTTAGGTCTTTCTGGTGTGCATTTTTTGGTTGGTTGGTTGGTTTTGATTTTGTTTTGGATTTTTTTTGGGAGGTGGTTTGTATTTTTCTGTCAAAAATGTCCCTCAGGACAGGTTTACAAAATCATGAGGACCATATCAGCTCATGTCCTTGCAGAAATAATTTTTATGTATTCCAAGTATGATAAAAAATATTGGCTGCATTTGTTCCACTCTATCAGGTAAATATGTATATGTGCAGTTCTTTTAAAACATTTAATTATTTACTCAGGAGACCAGAACAGCTGTTCTGCCAAGTAAATACATTTTGAGGCAGCTTTGTAAGATGTGTATTATGTTAGATCTATTTCCACTTAAATGCATTTTTTTGTAACGCAAATTCTTTTAAGAGGCAAAATCTATTACCTTCAGAGCCATTCTCTTCTATCACGTAAACATAGATTTGGGGGTCATGCTTTGCATAATAAAACAGCACCAGCACGACTCTTTGAAGGGGCATTTTCCTTGATCGTACAGGCCAGAGCCTGATGTGTTCATTTCTAAGAGGAACAACATTAACTGATTTTAGTGGAAATTTCTTTAATACTTCCATAGCAAAGCAGATCCCTGCATAGCAGTGTAACACACGAAAGTTAAGCATGAGTAACATGAATGGACAAAGGGGAGCTGAACCCTTACTCCAGAAAAAAAAAAATGAGCATGCTGAAACACTGTTTTGTGTCTCAGCATTCAGTCTACCCTTCAAGTAGAAAGTCAGAAAGTGATTACTTGATCATAGCACCTTTACCAGCTGTTCTACAGCTGGAAATGCCTTGGATCTGGGGTTGTCTTCTTCAGTTTTATGTTCCCAACATTACTGGGAAAAATTTGTCTTCTTTTCAGATGAGTTAGCTCATCAAACAGGGTGATAGATCTGGCTTTTGAAGGTGGTTTTTCCCTTAATTGCTTTGTGAAAAGCCATTTCTAAAATTCAGCATTCCTAAGTTACTTTCTTGCTCATTTTCTTTAGAAGTAACAGGGGACTATCACCATGGCTATCAGTATGAAATGTATGGCAACATGTTTAGGAGTAATGGTATCTTTGTGCTCGTGGTAGTCAATGATAAAGATTTGTAGCAAAAGAAATCAATTTTATTATACCAACCAGTATCCTTCTTCTCCAGGTCTCGTGTGCTCAAAGGCTTGCTCTTCCTTTTCTCAGTTTTCCTAATCAAAATATTTGTTCAGCTTTCTTTTCCAATGGACTTTAACCTTTCTGGTACCAGTAACTTTGACCTTATGCCTTACTTTATTAGATGCTGCACAAAGGGATTCCAAAAAGAGAAGTTCAAAACAGATTCAGCTTGCAAGCAGTGGTCACCTGATCCTGATTTTACACATTCATTAACAGATTAATTTGATGCATTACAAGCTTGTTGAGCTATTAACCATTTTACACTTATCTAAATTTTCTAAGAAAATGGTGTGTGTTATAAGGAGAGGAATACTTGCTTGGTTGACCTGCAAGTGATTGCTGAAGAAAATACTTTGATAGCTAACATGGAATGAAATCCTGAAAGGTTTTTATTTTCAAAACTGGTTGGAAGGATTCTGAGAAATGTGATTTCTCCCTTTCCAAGACTTCTTGCTTTGCCTAAATTAGAAGTCTTTATGGATATCTGATTAAGATGGTGTAACTCCAGTGATGTTAGTGATGGCATCTGACATTTATGTTTCATTTGATGTGTCTGACTGTGAGCAAGTAAGTAGTTGTCAACCCACAAGCAAATTAAAATTGCTGAACTCCATAGCTAATAGTACATTAAAAAAAAAATTCCCAACCTAATGCTGTTCCACATTTTCTAATTTCACCCAGAATGTTCTGTCTGAGAGTTGAACAATGTTTGATACATTCCTCCTTCCATTTGAAGTACCTTGCTAACCCATCTGAACAACTTTAATAATAACTCAGCATGATGTCTTTCGGCATTCTCCCTCCACTTTTTCTCTTTTTTCTCTTGGGCTGCAACGAGAACTTTAATGTCCCAACAAGTTCGTCTTCTGTTAACTGAGAATGTTGAAAATTTTGTTTGGTGGAATCAAGGCACTGGAAGGATACTCTAAGTGAAACAGCAGGATAAATTGGTACTCCCCAAATATATTACTTTAAAGTTGGCTGTCCCAAACTATCAGTCTTTTCCCAAAGAACATATTTTGGACCACCAAGTCATTGCTCATCTTCAGTGGAGGCAGTTTAAAACTTCCTATCTTTTCACCAACTTCAGTGACTCTTTAATGATGTCTGCATTTCCATTTCTTCCTAATCCCACTGTTTTATGCACTGAATCATCTTATTCTATGTATCAGATTTGGAGATATATTTAGCTGTCTAAGCCTCCATTAGTTTAGATGGAAAATTTAGTAACAAAACACAAAGCTTATGTGTGTGAAAACCATCGAGGAACCTCTACTTCCACCACCTTCCTTCCCCATGTAATTTAATTTTGTGTAGTTTTTTTGTATATACAATATCTGAAGACTGTGAGATGAGATCTGCAAGTCCTTGCTTCAGTCATTTCAGATACTACTGTCTCTTGCTGTCTGCCCCTCTAGATGTCTTCCCTGCTCCCACACCTGGGAAAAGACTGGCAAAAGACCAGATGTGATTAAACTTCAGCTGTACCATTGGAAGGCTAGCATCTTCATTCAAATTGGAAGAAACACTTTCAGTCTGGAACACCTCAGGGAAAAGTGTATTTTTCTTTTACTGAGTGTGTCAGGGTGCTGTGATTGCTTGGTAGGTGCAAGGTGAACTTCCAAGCAGGGCAGAGCCACAAGCACTGAGAGATTTCCCGGAGAAGATTTGTCAGCATCCTAAGATTTTCCTGAAGTTTTTCTTCCCAAGTTATCTTGAGGCAGTGATGGCCACGGAAGAGTTGGTGTCAGTTATAAATAGATATGTATATTTAAGTATGTACATATAGAGATATTTTCTTCAATGTTATTTCCTGAATAGAGATAGAAATCATAACTGTACACTTGAGGAATTATTTTTATGTCTACAGGATTGAGTGTAAAGTACACTTTGTAAGAAAAAGAAAGAAAATTTATGGACTTGAATGAATAAAAAGAGTTTAAAAATAAGAGTACTGTGATGTTGTTTTGTTTGGCTATGTTTGTTTGTTTAGTTTGGTTTGACTGTGATTTTTTTTAAAAGAATGAGTATGGTTCTATTCAATATTCACTTTAAATATTCATGTTGCATTGTTTCTTATTCCTAGTGTTTAAAAAATGACTGCCATAAATTCTTATATTCCTGTCCTTTAAAATGTTTATGATTTAAAAATAAGCCAGTCAGCAGTGTTAAGACACAGCCTTTTAATTTAGGTAAGAATTGCTTTTGTGGAAACAGGCTTTTCTTTTCATACCAAAAGAATTCAGGATTAGAGACAAGCACAGGTTAAAAATAATTTGTAAGTCCAGCTACAGGAAGCCTGAGTGATTCATATAGTTTCAATTCTTCCTGTGAATTTGTCCTTTGCTTTCAATTGTTCTTATTTACATATAGCCTAGTTTCAGAGCAGAGACCTTTTAAACACATCAATAGGTCAATAAATCTATGCTTTTAATAGGGATGTACTTTTGGCCATTCTTTATTTTGGAGCTTTTCATTATGCACCGTCCTGCATGACTATACACTGCTGCACATTAAATGTTTACGTTGAATTGATTGGTTCTTTCAACACATTTGATTATTAGAAAGTGCAAAAGGGATGTTTTCAAGGTTTATAAAAGCATATGTTGACCTTTCTTTGAGAATATAAAAGGCTGATTCTATTGCCATTATACCCTCTGCAGAGGCAACCTGGTGCAATGTCTGGGAACATATAAACTCTCACAGAAGAATGGAGAAGCATTTCCAAGGACACATGACTTAAGGACATCCTTCTATTATGGATGTAGACTTTTCTTCTACTTTCTGATGCCTTCTTAAAACTGCCTTTGCAAATCATACACAGACCTGAGAACATGTTCAAGAGTCTGACATCTAATAACATGAAGCTCTGCTTAAACATAGAATAACTGTCTGAACTTTGTGATACTGCTCTCAGAAAGGAGTCTCAGGCATATTTCCTGCTAGTGTGGCCCACTTTGCACCCTGCATTATTGCCTGTGTACAGGGATATCACAAGTTTACCTGTACGAGTGCCCAAGCAAACAGGTTGCCTTATGCCCTGGGGATCTGCTGCGGTGCTGTCCTGGTGGGCTAGCTCACGTGGACACAGCACCGAGCAACTTTTGCCTCACCACCGAGGAGGAGGTCGGAGGCCGAGGCCGAGCGGGAGGTCGGACGAGATCCTTGGTGAGGCTCACATCGACCAACAATGCCAAAGGTGCAGAGGAGACAGTAGAAAGGCGAAGGACTCTTCTCAGGGGAACAGGTTTATTGAAGGTGGGGAGAAGGGCGGAGAAGGGCTGAGAAGAGCCCCGAACAGCTTTGGGCAAGGGGTTTTATACAGAGGCAACGGGGGTGGAGCATGCTTAAAACAACCAATAACAGAGCATTTGAGGGGAGGTACAGAGGCAGGGAAACCGATCGAACAGCAAATGAGGGGGAGGGTAGGTGGGGAGGGCAAATGTGGCCCAGCCAGAAGGGATGAGGTAACTGGGAGGAGGGGAGTGCGGTGGCCATTGCTGACGTGAAGGGTGTCACGTCTTTCCCGCCACAGCCAACGGCTTTTCCCGCCAAGCTGCCTCAGGGCAGCCATGTTGGGACGGGCAGCCATTTTATGGATCCTGGTTCTTTGTGGAGTCAAACCACTGGACCCTTCGTTTGTCCGACTCCAGGGCACCAGAGCGGGAATCAGGGCACATCACAGCAGGAATCACATTCCTTTCAACTAGGAATGCTATTTCAGGGCCACCACCTGGGAATCCAATGGGCTTACGGGGGTTGTGTGATGTTAACAAGCTGAAAACCCCTCAGGCCAAGATTCTCAGGTGTGTTAAGACATCACATTCTACAGAAATTAAAAAACCCTAAACATTTAAAGGTCTATCTTTAAACCTCTCTGTGAGGAAATTAATTTCCAATGATACCTTACAGATACTACAGATTACTCTTGTGCTTGTTATGACCATCCCTATATGTAAAGGGAATATTCTTTGTGACTAAATTGCGACCAAAGGCAGAAAATTCTCCAAACTATAGGAAATAGTTCCTAAACACTCTGGTAGAGGAACCAAAAAAGAGGGGAAGAGAGGAATCTATAGGGTTCCCAGTATTCTGCCCCACAGCTGAAAGGATAGCAGCAGCAGCAAACAGCACAGAACAGATAACGTTATCTTTATGATCGTATTCATGCCATCCTTTAGTTACATCCAAAGGCAGATTCACAGTGACTGTAACTTCCCTTCTGCCTCCCACTGCTTGACACGGACACTGTGGCTGCACCTGCCTTTGCCTGTGCAGTCTGGATTTAAGTCAATGACCTACCCAGGGTCTCTGAGTCCATAATATTAAAGAGTGCAGCCACTGTGTACCCCTAATGATAGCAAGAGTTCCTGTGAGGAATGCTGGAAGGATGTCTCCAACTCTCTTCCACTGGGTCATATTTGCACCATGCAGCTGAGGGGAGTATCCAGTTGAGAAGTTTCTGATTTTTTTCAAGGGAAGACATGTGGATAAGATCCCTAGCTATTAAGAAACATAGCAAAGCAAAGCATAACCCTGTGAGAAGTGTTTCTAAAACACCACTGATTTTCTGAAAGCTTCCATAACTTAAAATTATAGTCTTCTTTAATACCTGGGACTGAAATAGGAAAATCAGTATAGGAATCATTTTCTGCTGGATTGCAGCAAACAAACCAACAAAATCAGAGTCTGTACTTTGAAGATGCATAAGCTCCAAACTTTTCCTAAATAGGGACAAAAGGCAAGACAATAGACAATATATCTTTCTCTGATTTGGGCCAAAAATATCTGGATTTCCTTCTGCATTGCAGATTTTCTTAGTCAGGTTGGCTCCCTCTTTCTCTCTGCTTCTTACAGTTTTCAAACTCCTTGTGCTACTAAAAGCTGGACAATTATAAGGTGACCTGTGTTATGCTGTAGCACAGTAGAACTTCAGCAGGTCAAAGGAGTTCTTCTGTCTTTCGTATTATCATTTTCCCATTTCTCTCACAGGTGTTATAGTGTATATTCTGGGATACTGTTCCTCAGTCAATCTATTCTCCTAGTTTTTTTTTTTTTTTGTATCAGATCATCATCAAGTGGTCTCCATTGTACAAAGCACTATATTCAAAAGTGGCTATTATAATTCAGCTTACAGTGATGAACACAATTACCTTTAGGTTCATTTAAAAAAAAATGAAGAAAAGAAGAAGAAAAAATAAGAAATTCCTCTGAACAAAGAAAGTCTTTGTAGGAAGGTCAGTTGGGTAAAGGGACAACTGTTTAAAAAGAAAGACATTGATCTAAGCTTCAGAAGTAGTAAAAATATACAAGAAAAATTGATAACTCAGACTCTCATTTAAATGAAGGCAGAGAAAATAATTTACAGAAAAGTTTTAAATCTAATACAATATCAGTACCTAATCCTGTTCTGAAGAAATTATCTGATGCTTTTGAAGGAGTAAAACAAGACAAGGTCTCATGCTTTTCAGTGACTGGTTTTGAATATGGGTGCAAGTAGGATTTTAAAGAGGAATTCACAGTAAGTAATAAATTGAGCATTTTTTTGCCCTTTAATTAGGCTGAATTTCCACACATGGGATAGAAATGCAGTACCTCCATTTCGCAGATGACTGATAGAGTCATGTGAGTTATCCACTCAAGGTTGCAGGGAAGTGTATTTATACCAAATCGGTGCTCAGAGCACTGGATCATGTGATTTCTCCTCTCCTTAGGGAGGTCAAACAGGATGGATTGAAGTTGAGCTGTAGGATCAGTTTTCATATTCAACCCTATGCAAATAAATAAATTAATTAAGAAAAATCTAGGTCAGCCAAACCAATTTAGTATAATATCAGCCCAATGAGTGAATAAAAGTGTGCTCCTCTAATTGCTGGAGGAAAACTACAGTAATATTTCCCCCACAGCTGAAGTACCAGAGTTCTGAAAATCCTGGAGATCCTGCTCCTCCAGGAATTTTAACTTTCTCTCACAATTGTATAATAGCCCATTTGCCCCACGAGTTTTTGAACAACAGGGAACAATGAAATATCATTTTTAGAATAAGTGCAATTTCACTGAAAAACTTTTAGCCTTCTCTATCCTGTTATTCTTATAGCTGCATTTTCATTCCAAGCAGAAAAACACTGCATTCTGTTTTGCAAAAATCTTAGGCTAGAAGTAGGGGGTGTCTGTTCCTGTTGTTGTTTTTTATATCTTTCCTCATTTTTATTGGTAAACTATCAAGCAGGATGTTCCCCCCTCCTGTTTTTAAACAGCTTAAACTGATTGTATTTCAAAAAAATGCAGATGCCTATATCTTTTATAGGAGGAAAGTCATTAAATTTTGTAAATGTTAGAAAAAAAGAAACTATGAATGATATTCTGGAAAGTGACGGCATCGTAAAATATGCACAATCTGGTCAAGTTCCAATTAAAAAAAATGTGTTAGCATAAACAACCTTTAAAAATAGCAGTGTAAAATTTACGAGTGTAGAGTGGATTTGGAAGCTGTCGCCACGCCCAACCACATTTTCAGTTCTCGTCAACCTGGTTTCTAATTCTGCATACATTTTAGATTTGCTGACATTTTCATATAGAGAGAAACTTTCAGCAGGTGATGTGGAAATCATCAAACCCTGCACAGCACTGAAGAGGGATTCTTTGGACCTGGAAGAACATTGTGCTGACAATTCCATCTTTCATTGGGCAAATATTTCCTTTCACTTTTGTTACTTGCTGCTTCTGCCCCTCTAAACTGCTTGGAAATTACACAGGATCATAAATTAATTAAAACTGGAAAAGGCCTCTAAGGTCCTTGAGTCCAACCATTAACCCACCACTGCCAGGTCCACCACAAAACCATGCCCCTAAGTGCCATATCTACTGGTTTGTTAAATACCTCCAAGGATGCTGACTTCACCACTTCCCTGGGCAGCTTCTCCCAGTGCTTGACAATTCTTTCAGTGAAGTAATTTTTCCTAATATCCAATCTAAACCTCCCCTGGAGAAACTTGAATTTCACGTTCACTGTTAGAGAGTGTTTAATTATTCATGTTTAAATACCTAACAAAGGGAAGCTAGGGAAGGCATCTACTAAACCCAAGGCTTCTGATCAACACATCTTCCTTGATCTGCTGCTCTCCTGTGAACCTTTTTTACAGGCAAAAAATAGCTAAGCCTTTAGGAGTTGGTGGATTTTGTTTCAGTCCTTTTAGGTGTCATGAAAGTTCCCAATCACTTTAATTCAAATCCTCAAATTAATGTCTGTCACTATAATTAAATTTAACTACCTTTTCATTCTTAAAATCTTTGTTCTACTGTTGCATAGCCCTGAAGCTCCTTAGAGCATACAGATTTCTAACTTATAAACATTTGGGCTTTTCTGGCACCTGAAGTTGTAATTCTAGGTGTCTGTGTGCAGTCAAGTGTTAACAATATTTTAATTGCCATCCACCAGCACATTGCTTCATTACTCAGGTGTTCCAGAATGTCTTTCCTATCCTAAGACGGGATAGGAAAGCCATCAAAAGCCTAGAGCCATCAAAAACTTTGTCTAACTAAAATTAAGCCTTTACTTAAATTTGTTTAACCTAATGCGGTGAGACTAAAGTTGTTCTGTCATTTCTCCAGAGAAATGGGTTATAAGTAAGAAAACTATGACAACATATCTCCCAAACATTAGACCACTCATCTGAGAGGGCAAAATTCCTGATCCTTGAACTACAGAAATATTTGAATTTTACATGAAGCAGTCACTGGGAAAAAGCTGTTGGTGACTAAAATGTGGACTGGAATCCAGGACCCTCCTTCCCAAGTGAGTGCACTAACTACTAGGAGTCTCTTGCCTTATATTTTGACTCTAGTGTATTAAAACATGTTAACAAAACTATGATTCCCCACATGAAATGCCAGTTCTGTTCATCTTAGTCTTGAGAGATGAGTTTCAATGCTCTTGCCTATTTCTCTCCCAGTTTGTGTAAGTACAGCAACAGATGGACTGGTTTTAGCTCTCCCTAGTTACTGAGAGATGTTCAAACACTTTACCTACTGAGGCACTGACAGAAGACAGTTCTTACTGATAGTGAAAAGGGGAAGATAATCCCAGGTCTGATTACCAGGTGATGGCAATCAGACTTTTATTTTGTCTAAAAATGGTCACTGCTTTCTTTCCAGAATATTTCACTTCCTCACTCTGAACTAAACTAAGCCAAAATATGTGGATTTGTTAATTCAGCGCATGATTATGAACTGATTTGGCTGACCCGTATTTTTATGTTCTGGCAAATCAGCTATTAATTAGAGAAATATGTGACTCTTTTCTTGCCAGATGAACTCAGTACCTGCCTCTACTTTGCTATTCATAGTGGATGACAAAAAAAAAAAAAGAAATAAACACATGAAGTATTGGCTGCTGAATAGCAACTGTTCTTCAAAAGATGCATCTTTTCTGCTACAGAGTTATGCCCTTTCTTCACCCCTAGAATCCTGTTTTTTTCTGTTTCTATTCACCTCATTACCTAATACACCATCTTATCTTTCTATCCAGCTCTTCCCTGAAAGGCTAAAAAAGTCAGAGAACATTGCCAACCAAGAGATTTTTGTTTATAACTAAACAAATGAAGATTCCAAGGAGAGCCTGCTAGGAAACACTACAGCTCTCAGTGGTGCAATGTTTTTCTGCCTCTTCACGTGATGGGAGAAATCACATTTTGAAGAATACTTTCCACACAAGACATTTTTCTTCCTATCCTCTTCATTCGCAGCACCTGCTTCAGGAAATATATATTTTCCACACACTGCTCAAATGAACTAATCTATTTTCACTATGTGTCCTTTTTGGCAAAATATCTACAGTATTTTCTTTCATAAAGACAAATTCTGCTCTTTTGGTATTTTTCCTCTTCCTCTTTTTATTAATAAAAAAATATGATCTCTTATTTCCTCCTCAGAGAGAAAGGAAAAAAAAAAAGAAAGAAAAAAATGGCAAGAGAAAGAGCTAGGAAAAAGTAAATAGAAAGACACCATACTGAAGCCAGAAGAAATTAAAAACTTAGGGCTAGAACCCCAACTATCAATGAGGCTTAACCTCATTGAAAATCTGTCTGTGAATATTTAGTTGTTTAGGGTTTCTGCAATGACATTTCTGCAGAGAGCAGCATGAACGAAAAATTGCCATTTTTTTATCATCTGGCCTGAAACTGCCAATACTGTGTCAGCTAGGAAAGATGAATTATTCCATTCAGCTTCTACAGAAGGTGCTTAAGTAGAGTTAGGTTCATAGGAGACCAAGTTTCCCAAATAAAACTACATTTCTTACCAATGCACAAGGTATTTTGCAACGAGACTTCTACTATAACGCCTCTATCAGCATGTGCACTTATCTATCCATCTTCCTGACCATTCTTTGTTTTTTTTTTCTGGGGAAAAATATCCGTCCAGGTGATGAATCTGTTTGCAGCATCCAAGGCAGATTTTAGTCCTTCTAAAAATTTATTTATTTTAAATTTAATCCCCCCTCCTTTCCCCAAGTTCTGTATGACTTTTGGTCTCCTTCCTATTGATCCCTGGAGTAAACGAGAGAAGAATGCCTTAGTGCTATAACACTCCTCTGATTTTTAGCACTTCCATGCACTTTGTGATTTTCATCAGAGTATGTAACACAGAATTATGAAGGCCATTGATAAAGAGGTATATCTGTGAGGGTTTTCTTTGTTGGCGTGTTTTTAGTTTTGGTGGGTTTTTTTTGATTTATTTTGTTGGGTTTGTGGGTTTTGATTTTTGCTGGGGGGAGGGCTGTTTTTTTGTAAACATTTAGAAATCCCCAAAACTTGAGCCAGAGATTAAAAGACCTCTCTCTAAATTCCTAAGCTATTTTATTTTATTTTTCATAGTAATCTGTTAATATTTGATATTTATTTTCAAAGTCTGATCCCTGATATACTCTGCATCCATATGGAGAAGACACCAAAATTGGAATTCATAGTGATCTGAAATTACGTACGTGAAGGACAAAACAGCATAAGCTTTTCATCACTCAAGGAGAAACTGCATGCCATAATTACACTAGAAATATCATCTGGCATTAAAATGTCACAACAAACCCAGAAAGGGAACTTCTGTTAAGTGCTGGACTCATGGTTTTGTCTTTTAAGGTTTGAATTGACATATATGTGGGATTTTCATGCACATTTCTTTACTGTCCTGATTTCTACTGGTATCAAAATTTGATCTTGCCCATTTCTAAGAAGCAAAGACTAGGATTTCACCCTATTAAATTAAATTTCTACTACCTTTATCTACATTTAAGTCCTTCACTTTGTTCCAGTTCTCATTTATTTTATTTGTCCTTGGATTAGCAACAGAGAGAAGATACAGATTGAAGATGTTGCTTGATTTTCTTTCTAAACTGGTGTGTTCCCGTAAGATATTTCAGTTAAAATAGAAGCAGTGCAGAGCAGCAATAGCCTAGAAGGTGAAAAAGCCCAAAGGTGTAGCTATCCATAGGGAATGGTCAATTGTTACAAGCACGGATGTGTAATTTTGTACATTTGAGTTAATTTTCTTGTGGAAAAAGCACTGGAAACAGTTAATGTCTGAGCTGGATCCTGTTTAATACACTGCAGACACCTTTTCAGACAGCATCTGTCTTCCCCTGCAGGATGCCAGTAAAGCAGGTAGACAGTCTCACTTCTGAAGTAAAAGCAGCCCTCGGTATTTTTTGCTATTGCTTTCAGTAAGACAGATCTTCCAACAATGGAATTTACCCAGAGAAAAAGGATATTGGAAAAGCTGTGGCTTTGTCCAGCACTGAATGTGATACTGTGGCTCATTACTATTGGTCATGACTATTACCAATGTCTGAGTGCTTTCAAAGAAGAATACCAGGAATAGATATAACAAGGGAATTCCAGGATGCTAATGTATCTCTTTTTTGGTGACCAAAATGGTACTATGCTTCTCAAGCTCTTTGAGAGTTTGGAGTTGGTCTGGGTTGTGGCTAGATATTGGTATCCATGTTTGCCACACTATTTTTACCAAGTTTGGTTTGGGTTGGTTTGTTTTGGGGCTTTTTTTCAGTCATAAGGGCACAGTTTCCTATGTTAATGACTTGTTCCAAGTCTGTGAAGCCTACAGTCAGGATCAATGGACATTGAGAGCCAGAGGCACAGCACCCTGCATCTGATACCTTCCAAAAACCCGGTGTTAAGGGATCATCCTCAACATACTCTATAAAGTTCACCAGTGTTCAACTTCTGTCTTTTTCAACACAGGTTTCAGGGAAAGCAAAATAAAATCCATGGGAGACTTTCTCTTCCCTTCAGAGTTCTTGGGATGCTTGAGGATATGCCTTCAAATGTTATTAATGGTGCAAATGGGCCTAATATCACTTCCTCACATGAGTCATTAAATAGTCTGAGTGAGAACATTGACAGCTGATATAGTGAGAAATGTTTATTTTCTTTCACATGAGAACAATGGGAATGTCTGTCATGGATTATTTGAGTCTCCAAAGACAAGAAATATCAGAAGGACTCACTAAAGCCTAGATAGGAATTTGTAAGGTACAAATAAAACCTACTTCCTTCATCTCCGCACACTAATTCTTTCTTCTTTCCAGTCTACTTCCAACTCCCACTTTCTTTGTTGCAAAATGAGATGTTAGAAATGGGGAAAGACCTCTGAACCAGTAAGAGAGCATCTCATGATCACAACTTTGCTGGGCAAGGAGCAGTACAGTGGGTTATTACACACATGTCCCAGCCAAAGGCAGAATGGAACATCAGATTTCATGCTGGTAAAGGGCAGAACAAAAGCTTGGCAATGCAGATGCAGCTCGCAGGAAGACCAAGGATGGGACTGTCTTGGATCCAGCTCAACAAAGCAGATGAAGAGTTGTGCCTGGTTACTATATTTGCTTGTGAAAAGGCGTAAATGTCTTTAGAAACAATTGGCTATCCTTGCTGGTTTGTTAAGGAAGAATACCTGCCAGTAATGTTTTTCAAATTGGTGTTTTAGAAGGACTAAAGTAGATAATTTCCAGAAACTGACTTTTAATTTTTTTTTATCTTTTAATACTATTACCTGTTAGGGTTTCCTCAATAATGGTGCAAATTCTTTTGCTGCATTTAAAAAAAAAAAATTCAATATGTTTAATATTTAAACTGTTGCTGAAGGTGAATTTTGTTTCCTGGGAATTTCAGTGATGAAAACAGAAATAGGACCAAAAAAGCAATGAGATCTGAAAAATCTGTGATTCTCTGTGTCTTTTCGGTGAAAATAAATTCTGTGAGCTCTCTCACTAAACCTATTCGATATATTTGGCAGGGGATTATAAGCAATGCATATCCCTCCGTTATGCAGTGTGAGTCATACCAGACTTGGAAGTGACATGATTCAGGTCCTTCTGAATGGGCCAACATCTCCTGCAAAATTTTTGACTGTGATGTGCTGCTGCTCATTTTTTTGGAAAGAAATGGAAAGCTCATTTTAAGCAGGTTTGGGAGTAAAAGGGAAAAACACAGATGCAGGGGTATTAATCTGCTGTGAATAACTTATGTATGTCAGGGTCCATATTTTAAGTAAATGTTCACTGCATCATTAAACTTGGGCATTTACAGCATGCATCAAAAATAGAAACTTAGTTCAGTCAGAGGAGGCAAAGGTTTGCAAGGCAGGGTGTAAAATGGCACAATTCCATTGATTTCCATGGAGATGCAGAAATTTACATCAGCCTGGAGTGTGGCCCACAATCTCCTCAACAAAAAAATAAAGTCAAACTGTGAATATGGAAGAGCAGGAATCTGCCTAACTTCTTCTGACTTTGAGAAGGTTACAGACAAGGTTGACAGTGTCAATGCATACAGCATGATTTATCTGGAGTTTCAGAAAGCCTTCAATAAAGTTCCACATGACAGGCATCTGTTTAAGTTAAAAGCTACAGGGATCCAGGATAAGACATGGAAGTGAATAAAGAAATAGTTAAAAAACAGAACACAAAGGCTACCTGCATGATGAGCTAGACTGATGCCTGGGCAAGGCTGGTAACAGCAATATTTTTGACATAATTGTGTTAGTTCTTTTAGTTGCAGGAGATGTTTGAAAATGTTTATTGCAAAAGGGTACCAAAAAAAATAGGAAAAAAAAGAAAGAAAGGAAAAAAATTAGAAAATAAAAGGAAGAAAGGGGAAGAGAAAACCACCCCCAGTCTTGCTATTGTTTCACAGATTTTTGCAGCACATGACCAAGAAGGACAGTAGAAAATAAACACTTGCAATGAAGCAGGAAACCAGATCTCCAGCAGCTGAGTGGAATGCAGCTGCTTAAATACAGCCGAGCTACAATCAGCTCCAAGTTGAGAGCCTGTTATAGTGGAAGGAGGGGGATACAATCAGTCTGGATCAGTAGGGAGAGCAGACTCCCCTTTGATCTTATTTCAGCTTTCATGCATGTATAAAAAATGTAAATAAAATAGATCCACCATTTTCTGTAAATTAAAGGAGTTTCCCCCTCCCCCCTCAAATTATCCAGCCATATTTTTTCCATGTGCTTTCAAACAAATTAAAACAGCTTGAAAAAAAGGGACTTAAATATATTGAATGCATAAAAGTGAGAGTTCTGCATAATCAGTCTCCAAGAGTTCTTAAATCTCTGTATATAAACTGTTTAAAAGTAAATTAAAATTAT
The DNA here is from genome assembly GCA_013400235.1 of Oriolus oriolus. Taxonomy (NCBI): domain Eukaryota; kingdom Metazoa; phylum Chordata; class Aves; order Passeriformes; family Corvidae; genus Oriolus; species Oriolus oriolus. The sequence continues at coordinate 14,630 of VXBT01003861.1, read as the reverse complement.
TCCTTAATGAAATACAAATCTGAAGTCACTTGAATAACTAATCATTTTATGACCCATGCAGTGAATTTTTAATGCCTGCCTCTACCTGATTATTTTAGATATGTCTGTGTTGTAAAGTAAAAGCTACATAAATCATTAATGTGTTGATACAGATCAGGGAGCTGACTACACCGTATCTGATTCCTCAAGACATACAGCGTGTGATTCGCCTCACTCCTATTTCATGGAGTCCAGATTTATTCCACATTTGTTCTTGGATAAAACCTAATTTGAAGACTTTGAATGGATTTTTATAGGATTTACAGGATTGAGATTACCTACACCCTATAGACACAGACTGTGCAAATATCTACCACAGGTAAAGAAGATACTACTTGTAAAGCAATTAATGTATACTTGCAGAAAAGCCTTTTATCCATGGTACTCAAATTGCTTTGCAACCATTAATTAAGTCTTACAGTGCACAAAACACTTTTGAGGTGGGTAAGTACTAGGATTTCTGCCTACACTCTGGTAAACAAGGACAGAGCCATTGACAGCTTGAAATAGGAATAGATTTGGGAATAAAAGTCAAGTGTCCTTACTTTCAGTTACCTGCTTTAACAGTTAGAAAACAAAACAAAAGGAAACAAAAGAAATCCCATATGAATAAAAAGCACATTTTAAAAGTACAAGATGAGTCCCTGAAGTTGACGAGAAAAAAATGAGATCTGCAAAATATTTAAAACTCATAGACTATTGAAATTGGCATAAATTTGTGCGTGGTAATTTGCTGAAAGGGGAAAAATGAGCCCAGTGGGATTGCATTTTACCTTTTTCCTGGACTGGTAACAGGGATTTGCCCTTTCTTTTTTGGTCCCAGGATTCCTTTGCATTGACAAGCGCTCCTTCTCCAGTGGAAGTGCTGTTCCTGCTGCTTTGCTTTAGCAGCTGCCATGATCGTTTGCCTTGAACCATAAAAGAGCGCCTTCTAAATCATATTTGCTTGTTTTGTTTTCTTTGATCTTTCCTTTCAACTTCCATAAATGAGTTTTGTTTCTTGACAAAAGTACTCCATTTGCTGAGTACAGTTAAACAGCCACAGTTCAGCAGAAAATCTGATGTTGGAACATATTCAGGTGCATTTTTTCCTTTTTAACAGCATGTGCCTCTGGGCTAATATAGGGAGCCCAATATAATGAATGTTTCTGATGGAACAGGGTGCTATCGAACAATCCCACTGATGTGTGGAAGAGAGTTTACGTGTGATCTTACTGCCAGATAAAGTTTTTACAAGACCAAATCCTTTGTCATTGAAATACATTTCGGTTTTACTACGACATAAATGAAAATAAGTCATTTTTGCAGCAGGTGAAGATATTCCTCGTGCACGTTAAAAGATGCAGTCATACTGAAAATGGTCACTCACATGACCCTTTGGCTTTTCCTATACTGGTAATTTAAAAATGGGGACTGTATTGGTAGGAGAGAAAATAGCGCAGGTATTTTAGAGTGGATGAAAGGATAAAAACTGCAATCAGGTCAAAATACATATTTACTTCCCTTCTGCTTGTGTAAATCCAGAATGACTTCACTTGAGTCAACAGCGTTACCTTGGATTTTAAGAGAGTTATTGAAAGTGGAATCTGTTCCATTATATTATCAATATGGAAACCTGCAATTACCTCTCTAAAAGATAACAGTGAGCCTGTCAATCCTCTTTCTTTATCCGTGTTTGATCTGGATTGCTGATGTGCTGGGTTTTTTTTTTCAGCATCTGATATATGTTAATTTACCGCTAATGTTTGTGACTTCTCTTGATAAGGACTCATTTATTTTTTGTTTGGTTCCTTGTAAACTGACCGAGGGGGGGAAAAAGCCTCTTTAACCCATTTTGCACATGCATTGTACAGTCTGTTAATGGGGTATTGAAATAAAAAGCAAGCCACAAAGACTTGCAGACAGAAGAAAAGAGTCTTGAATGTGTTTGAAGTGTACTGTTGATGGGTGAAACATGCATGTACCAGGTAATTATGCTGAAGTCCTTAAAGTACATACTGATTTAAATAAGAGAAGGAATGCATTACTTTGAAAACCAGAAGGGATAGTTAAATGGTCTGCTTTCACCTCCTGGATAAAATGAACTATAGAATTTTACCCAGTGATCCTTGCAATGGGCAAAGCGTGTTCAGTTTGGATTTATAAGTGAGTATAGTCAAGCTGAGCTATATGTGGTGCAACCAAGGCCTTTCTCAGCAAGAGCTCTTAACAAGAACAGTATTAATTGTTCTGGCAGTCAATGGCTAGTGGAGCTCGTTTAATCAGTAAATACCATTAAAAAAAAGCATCTGTGCTTCAGAATTCAAATACAAACAGATGAAGTTTATTTTGAGTCTTATTATAAGCTGCCCTTAAACTAATAATCTGAAAACATATATATGCTACCAAAATAGCCCTCAAAGCTGTATTTTGTTTTTCCTGGAATTCATTTTTCATTTGCTTGTTTTGTTTTTTACTATTAGTGTGTTATTAGTGCTTCTTCTGGTCCAGAACATCTCAAACTCTTCACAGTTCACATCAAGGTGTAGGACTTTTTCTGAGTTTTTTTTTTTTTTTTTTTTTTGGAGGTGGGGGCAGGTTTGGGGGTATCTACAATACGTCTCACATGTAGATTTGCTGATGTGTCTCCAGTGTCTCTAGCTGGAAAGAAGCAATGGACAGACTTTGTCTATCTGCTGCCTTTTTTTGAGATTTAAGCCCTCCTAGTCACCTCCTTGAAGAGTATCTCTCCATTAATTATAGAAGGAATCCATGGTGAGTAGGGACCAGATTAAATCCTTCAAAGTTAGGTAGGATGGATCCCGTTCCTAATCTCCCGTTAATTAGTTAATATAAATAATTAAATAATAGTGCTTCTCTGGGTCCCCAGCAGGTGCAATGGTGGTGGGAATTAAGGAACAGAGCTAAAGCAAGCCAGATGATGATTTTAACTGATTTTATATTTCTGTCACCTGCACCTCTAGGGAAACCATCTACAAAACTAAAATGAATTTCTTGTCCCCCAACATGAATAAGATCAGCAGGAGCAGAGATTCCCCAGAGGCTCATAATTCGCAAAAACCTGTCACTCTCTGCTCAGAAATTATATTTTTGGAGAAACATATTTACACGCCTTATGGTCTTTATCCTAGTTATAGTGTGCATATATTTATTTTTTAAAAGATATTAAAAGACAAGACACTTTTAAAATATTCTCATTAATAGCAGCTCTTAAATTATTTCTTCCAGAACTATTTTGCAATATCTCCAATGAAACTGCACTCCAATTTGTCTTATAACAGTACCAGTAATTTTTTAGGGGTTTTTAGATTTTTTTTTTTCTAAAGAATCTAGGTGTTCCCAAAGGGTTTCTATTCCCCTTCCACATGCACATAGAATCCCCTCAAGCACCAAGCACTTCTTCATTCAGAGTGTTTTGTAATGTTTTCTTCCTTGGTGAAGCACTGGCAAACCTATTAAAAGCAGCATCACACAATGTTCTTTCACTCAAGAAGGTGGCACAGACAATGCTACAAAAACAGAGCTGTGAGTTTAAATGAAAGCTTACACAAGGCAAGTCTGACAGGAATACATATTTCATGGTACTAACTGAAACCTTGAAATGTTTGGTGTTGATGCTGCAACTGGGGTAAAATTTTGGTAGCATTTAATTCACTCCGTGTAAACTAGATTATTTCTGTGAACAAGTCCAGTATGAATTCCTGCTTGAATTCAAAGGCCTTTCAAATACATCTTTATGGCAATTTCAGACGTGTCTTGTTCCTAGTAATATAGCCCCTGCTTGGTGTTTTAAGGCCTTGATCCTTAGATGACAGAAGTCAGTGTAGCTTCATTGAAATAATTTTTCTTCAGCTATAGAGCTGACATCCAGTCGATAGTACTCTTGAAAGCTCCTGGTGAATATTGGTAAAGTCTTTTATCAAACTTTTCGGGATTAGTAGCTGTTGGGGGAAATTTCTAAAAGGTAAATTTCAAACCCTAATTCCCCTTGACTTTTACTGAATGTCAATGAGACTTTGAGTCATAAATTCAGATATAATTAGATGCTGAAGTAAAAGAATAGGCAGTTACTGATATTCTGGGGGAAAAAAAGTGAGGAAAGGAAGAAAGAAAGAAAGAAAGAAAGAAAGGAAGAAAGGAAAAAAAAGGAGAAAGAAAAAAACCAAACACATAACCAAAGCGTATGCAGACTTGTCCAAAATGGATTGTCCAAATCCAAAACTAAGCTACTCTTGTAGCTTTGTTACATGAGTAGTGCCAAACTGTCATGACAAAATTATCTAAAAAGTCCAAAATTAATTTTTGAGGCTGTTTTAACATTTCTGAAGAGTTTAAGACTTATGTTATGCCTGAACTCAGCTGGAATGCTTAAAAAAAAGAATTTATCTCAGCTGAGCACCCTGTTTGTGATGGTCTCTCAGACTACAATTAATGTGCAAGGCATTGAAGTCTGTCTCAGGTGATTCAGTCATGGCATCTGGTTGTTCAAAAAAGTCCCTCTGCCTTTCAGGTGTCATATATTCAGGTATTGAGATACTCAGGTGTCCTGACCTATTCAAGACATTCCAGGGCACAGAATAATTAATCATTAACTGAAGCAGAGATTCACCAGTTTATGGACTAGTTGGCTGATAAACATGAGAGTCTTCTCCAAAAAAAATGTCACTACAGTCATCTACTAATTCCTGCAGCTGTTTGACAAGCAGGTTTTCATTTTAACAAAGTATTCATTTAAAGAAAGACAAGTGCCAGATTCTGCACCTGGGATGTGGCAACGCTGGATGTATGGACAGACTGGGGAATGAGATGCTGGAAAGCAGTGCCATGGAAAGGGACCTTTGGTGTCCTGGTTGATGAGAAGTTGAATGTGAGTGAGCAGTGCCCTGGCAGCCAGGAGGGGACATCCGTGTCCTGGGGGGAATCAGGCCCAGCATCGCCAGCCGGGCGAGGGAGGGGATTGTCCCGCTCTGCTCTGCACTGGGGCGGCCTCTCCTTGAGCACTGGGGGCAGTTTTGGGTGGCACAATAGAGGAAGGATATAAAGGTGCTAGAGAGTGCCCAAAGGAGGGAAACAAGGATGGTGAAGGGCCTTGAGGGGAAGCCGTGTGAGGAGTGGCTGAGGGCACTTGGTCTGTTCAGCCTGGAGAACAGGAGACTGAGGGGAGACCTCATCACAGTTACAGCTTCCTCGTGAGGGGCAGAGGAGGGGCAGGCACTGATCTCTGCTCTGTGACCAGTGACAGGACTTAAGGCAAGGGCCTGGAGTGGAGTCAGGGGAGGTTTAGGTTGGATATCAGGAAAAAATTCTTCCCCCAGAGGGTGGCTGGGCACCGGAACAGGCTTCCCAGGGAAGTGGTCACACCACCAAGCCTGACACAGTTCAAGAAGCATTAGGACAGCGTCCTCAGACACAGGGTGGCATTGTTGAGGCTGAGATTGCAGGGCCAGGGGTTGGACTTTGAGGAACTTGATGGGTCCCTTTCAACTCAGGATATTCTATGACTCTATGATTTAGTCCCAATTAGCATCTGAAAAGAGGTTGGTGGTGAAAGGCAGAGGCTCAGCGGGGTGGTGGGCCTGGGGTCCTTAGCTGCTGCATCACATTTTGTGGAAGAAGTCCATCTACGCTTTGTTTCCAACTGCCAGGACAGAGCTCCTGATACAGATAGAGGAAGTTGAGAAGTTGTTGTCTTCATCAGAATCCAAACAGAATGACTGTTCTGGGACATGAGTTAAAGAAACAAATCATACCACTCTGATCCAGCAAGTTATTTATACTTCTATTCATTGTTTGCAAGAATTAATATATTTGCAATTACTTTTTCATAAATATATTTTTGTCTAACATAACTTTTCAAAATTATTTCAAATCTCTTTGGAAAGATTTGTGTGACATGGTCACTGAAATCTACTCTAGCCTCTACAATTTTCACAGTTTTCGATATGCTGAATACTTCCTTTTCAAGATAGCACTTAATATATGGCATACTGTGTAATTCACATTTGTGGCTGTAAGCAGACCTAATTCTTCCTTGTATGACTCAGAAGCTTTCATTTACAGAATTTCTAAAACAAATTCAGATTCACTCAAGGTGAGAGAATATTATGCTTAAATGATTAGACACGAATGACCTCTTAACAATTGTGAGCAATCAGAAGGATCAATTTCAGTCAAACCTACAAAAAATTACAGAGACTTTATAATTTAGGTGGTGTTCCTGAAGAAATTTAAATTATAATGAATTAGAATTAGTAACAAAGAAACCGTGAACAAAATATGAATTTTAAAGGAAACACAAGTAATAATAATACTGATAAACTGATGATACAAAGAGTGACATTTAAGCAGTAATCCTTACCACTGAATGTCTGACACTGAGAAAATTAAATGTAACATCTGTTATATAACCTAAATGATAGCCAGAGTGTACAATGCCACCACATCTTTTCCACAATATTGCAGTTAGATTAACAGAAAGTGTAATCAAAAGTGTTTTGCAGTTCTAGTTCTATTTATTTCTTTATTCTATTTTTTTTTAATTTATGTAAGATATTTTTGTATCCACACTCTTTTTTTCAAGTCCTTCAAGTAAAGCAAAATCTTTAAAGATTTCAGTAAGTGTCAAATTTTTCTGCATAGTCTCAGAAAGTGAATGTGGTGTCTCACAAAGAAGTGAGAACATTTTTGCTACTCCATTATTTTGATGGGAGAATTTGAGGAAATTATTTTCACAATAAGGATAGCCAGCAGAAACACGTTAAAAAGAAATTGCCCTCACTGACCACTAACAGTAACACAATCCAGTTAATGACACACTAAAAAATTAAAGAGAAAAGAAAAAAAAAAAAACACAAAAAAAATGAGACCAAACAAGACAAACCAAACCAAACCAACAACAATAAAAAAAGAAAACAACATCCAGAACGTGGCTAGGTTTATGTTCCTAAAAACTAGGTTATGAAACATTTAATCACACTTAGAGTCCCTTCTTAGGCAAGTAGCTACCCCAGAAACAGAAAAATTGCTTGTGTGAATAAGTGATTTTCAGTGCAAATAAAGAATTCACAGTTTGGCCCAGAGGCCATTTATTAGAACTATTACCTCTGAGTGTTAGATATGATTCCTCACAATAATTATAAGTTATCTATACAAGGCCCAGATGAGCAAACCAGCAAAGCTGCACCTTTAAACCTCTGCTTAAAATTCAGCAACAGTAGTAAGTCTTAAAATCATGAAAAATATTTGAGATTAACACTAAAATATTCAGAATTCACCTAATTTCAGTGAACACATGACACATTTTACATTAATGGCATTTTTCCACCTACACAGAGAAATTTTTGTCAGCTTTGAGTAGAGGTTTTGTTTCATATTTCGTGGTATGTTGGGTCTAAAACACGCTTTGGGGAGGAAGAGTAGAAGCTAATTTGATTTGTGTCCTCAAGGGAAATGAATGGATTGTGTATCTTTCTTCCTATCAGAGAGTAGGTGGAATATGTCCTGCTTTTCCAGTGCAGTGACTTCAGGCTGTACTTAGCGACCACACCAGAAATGACACAGTGGGAATGATTAACTGCTGTGAGTTGGGAGTCATGGATGCTGTTGTGGTCCTTAGCTCTCAGTCTCACCCATGTGGAAAAAAAAATCTCCTAACTGGTTGGCCAGAAATCAGAACTGTTTTCCACTCCCCATTTCTTGTGCATAAAGTACTGCTTAAAACATAACCCTGAGTTTGAAAGGAGGTTTATACATTTAACATTATACATTTAACATAATTGCTTCCAAGAAGCTGGTTAATCTTCAGAAGGTTTTGACATGATTTTCTGTCAGTAGAGGGCCAAATAACAGCTGAGTAACATTTCTTTTGCTGGGGAAAAGCAAAAAAAAATCACTAGGTATTGGTGATTCACTTGTAAGATTTCTTAATATATATTTCTTGTCCTTTTTTCAAAGTGTTTGTAGTCATGACTTTCATTAATTTGGGGTGTTTCTTAATTTAAACATAGTGGGTTGCTTTTTTTTTTTTTCCAAAACACATTTCTACGAAGTACAGAACAATTAGTCTATGCTATAGCAGAGACATTTTGTGAAAAACATTTCAGGACAAGGTGTTTGTTTATCACAAATGAAAACATTTGGCAATTTTAAAAGCAGGCTTTTAATGGGTTTTTATATATTTAATTATTTTCAAAATCTGTTTAGGGAAACTTATAATATCCTAGAAAAAATTTAACAAACCTCAAAATGTGATATAGATTTGATTCTTGTTTGAAAGCCTGGAAAATATATATGTCATTTCCCCATCCTGTTTCTCCATTTCCCCATCCACATTCCCTATTCCTGTTGTAATACTCGGCGTGCTTGTGTGTAGTTATGGTCATTTACGGAGTTAAGCTGCGCAGATTATTATAGCCTTCTGTTTTATCACATGAGAAGAATATATGTGTGAGCTGGAGATGGGAAGGGGTGGGAAATAATGAGAACATTTATTTCTACTCGTAAAATGTTCACTCATTTCAAGAAGCATCAAGCAGATTTCATCTTGCAAAAGTCAAGTCACACTTCTGCCCACTTTTCTGCTTTTTTCTCCCATCTCACAGCTTTTAGGCCTCTATCCAATATGTTGCTCTTGAATGTACTATACAAAGCCACTTTCCAAATCTCTAGAAGACTCTTGTAGGCATTAATCTTAATCTTAATGAATCTTAATCCAATGAAAGGTAGAAGGCCTTCAGAAGTTAAGTCTTTACTGGATTAGGTTCATCATAAGCACTAAGGCGAAACAACAAACAAATTACTCTAGGGGCTTGCAAGTGGGGCAAGCAAGTTGGAACAGAGGTTCAGAGGAGCAGCAGCATCTCATTGAGGTGACTCTCTATTTTATACAGGAAAGTAATTTTTATGTCTTCATTAAAAACAAAAGATTTACAGGACCCTGGTACACCAGAGATATATTAAAAAAACATTGTAGGTGATTTTTGGGCTAATGCTAGTAACAAATTAGAAATCCCTTCACTCTTTGAAGTGCTCTAATCCCCAAATTGTTTTAAATGCTCAGTGGTTGTTTTCATTCATTGAAAACCTGTCAATTTCTGTTACATGTGTTTATAGAATTAACTCACAGGAATCTCAGTCAATTGAAGAAATTATCACAATTTGGGACAATAACAAGTCTTCTGGTAGTTGAAAAGATGAAAATTGAAAAAAAAAAAAAAAGGAGATGTAGACTCACCTCAGATGACTTTTAGCCACATTACTGAGTTGTCTAAATTAAATATATAAGTTGTTTTTTCCCTAGACTCACTGCATAGTCAATGGAGAGAGCTTGGGAAGCCTTAATATTGATTTCTCTTACCTGTCACCTAAAATGTCATGTTGAAATTGTTTTGCTCTCAATGTTCACCACCAAGGAGACCTACAGAAATTATGCTCTTAACTTAAACTTCTGTTAGATGCCTAGTGTTAGATGGAGTGAATCTGTTTTAATTTCTGCAATTCACCCCCTTTTTCATAATGACATTACCCAGCTGGTCAAGAGGTGTTGGGTGATAAGATATTTCAAGAAGTTTGCCCTGTTTGCAGGTAAATAACCAGACATCAGAATTTTTTTGTTTTTAATTCATGTGGGTTTTGGTTATTTGTTTGGGAGGGGTTTATTTGGCTTTTGTTTTTATTTGGTTTTTGTTTTTGTTTGGGTTTTTTTGGGAGGGGAATATTCTGCTGGAACAAAATGAACTAAAAGAAAATAAAATAATTCACATGTCAACTCCTTACAGAGACGCAGACAGTTTTAATATCTTCTTTATCCCCTCTATCATTGTCTGAAATGTCTTATCTTACACAATGATGTTACACAAGTTTTGCTACAGTTCCTTTTTTAAAGATAGGTATAGTGAAATATCAGCCATTTGATTATGCACAACTTTCCCTGGCTTCTCTTCCAACTTTTGTCTAATATTAGATAAAACACAGAACATGTTCAGATAGTGGCACAGCATATTATGGCAGGTTTTTACAGTGAACAAGTGTTATTTGTTATTATCCAGCCAATCTTTAGATGACTTAGGCTTTGTGAATAAACTTTCTTAAGGAAAAAAAAAAAGAAAAGGAGGGGGGAAAAAAAGGCGTTGGTGGGGATAGAAACTGCATGGTCCACTTTAAAATCTAATTCAAAAAAGTTCCCTGTGATTCATCCTTTCCAGCTCCAAGGCAAACAGTGATATTGGTAGCACATTCATAATTCAACGTGGTTAAATGCCAGGGGCCGAACAGAGAGCACCCTCCCGGCCAGTACGAACAGAATGACATTCATGGTTGATTCAGCTCCTTGCAGCAAGCTGTGTAATTGGAAAAGCCAAGGGAAATGACCCCAGTCTCTGTGTCCTGCTGATGTCAAAATGCATTCGTTTCACTCTGACAAGTGGCCAGTTTGGAGGCTTCCTCAGAATAGGAGTCTGAGAAGAAAGGCAGGAGGCGTCAGAAATAGCTACGGCACAGGTAGGGTGTACAGTACAGAGCAGCTGAATCTGTGCCTGGGTGTTGAAAGAGATTGAGCAAAGCAGGCTCAGAAGAGGACATCTGTTTAGCGTAATTTGGTATCTTAATTACACTGCATGATATGCACCAATGTGCTTAATGACACTTGTACTTAATAAATGTGTAGACACTGCTATAAAGCTGATCAGCGCAATCAATAGAAATGGATAGAATATTTGAAGATGCTGACACTGTGTTCAAACCAGAAAAATTATGATCTTTAAATTATCTGGTCTGAGAGGAAGGGGAAATTATAATCTAGGACATGAGTGAATGGGAAGTTATGAAGCTCTATCGTTTGGGTCATTCAGATCCTTTCAAGGGGGAGAAAAGTTGTCCTGAGTTGCTACTACTATGACATATCTTTTTCCTGTTAGATCAGGAACATAAAATATGGTTTAGCTAAACAGTGCCCGTTCAGGATATTAAAAATAAGTAGTATTACCTACTTAGTAACCATAATTGATAATATATTGTTATTAATAATAATTAATATAATAATATTTGTAATAATATATTATTATTAATACATGCACACAATCTTGCTTAGCTGGATTTTTCCATCTGTTAAAAGAAAAAAATGAACAGCATGGAACAAATGAAGAAATTGGTTTCTATTCATTTCCTCTGAGCTGTGGACTGTCACATTCACAGTGAACTGTAGAATAAGGGTCAGCTGCACTTATGCACCACTTAAACTGTTTGGATATTTTCTGGGGAGGAGAGGGTGCTTAGAATTTAGGACATTTCTACCACCCAGTATCAGTTCTTCCAGAAACTTTTTTACAAAATATTTCCCTATGTTAACCGAAAGGACACAGTTTCTTTTTACTAAGCTTGGCTTGTTCAGGGTACAAAATCACTTTTTGAGGGGATATATTGGTTACTTTGTTATAACTTTTATGATATCCAGAGCATGCAAACACTTACATTTGAATATAAGGTCATACATGACCTCATGCTATGTTTACTTATATCAGTTGTAATGCTGATTGTAAGCAATACATGCTTTATATATTTTTAGATTATTTTCCATTTCTCTTATACTAGTTTAGCTGCAGTATTTTAGTTTGTTTCATTGGTCAGGAATACAATTCTAAAAAAAAATTGTTTCACGATCTTTTAGTGAATCCCCTGTTAGAAATAGTATTTCTAAATAACTGAATTAGTAAGTCTTCCCTATTGGGTCACAGAACCACAACAAAACACACCATTCCTGACAAATATCTCTTTTTTTTTTTTCTGTCTCACATGAATATTTATGTGTAAATATGTATACACATGCACATTACCATTGAACCTTGCCTCTCAGTAATACTTGATCTGAAGTGTTTGTCTGCTTTACTGCTAGAAACACTTTGCCTGTCTTCTTCACCTGTTTATGTGCCTGAAGTGATAGCAGTATTTGTTTAGTAATTTGTATACTAATTCTTTTTTTTTGTGTTTGTCCAGCATTAGGAAAATTATTTGGTGATGAATTGATGTCACAACTTTGACCTTGTGGTTTTTTTTACGGATATCACATACATATTACTCTTTTTACCCAAATTATGATGGTCTAAGAACTTTGCAAATGAGATGACAGCTATTATCTGTAAAGTGTTACACTAAGACTGACACTGCTTCAGAAAAGTTACATAATCTAAAGATGAAGCTGCTCAAATATCTGAAAAAATGATTAGGGGTTTTTTTCCTATACCAGTAGTTCAGAAAGGAGTTAAGATTTCTCTTTAGTTTTGGAAAAACTGTATTCTAGTCCCCAAGGGTGAAGACTTAGATCTGTCCAAGATGGAACATTCCAAAAGAGCTACAGTTAGAGTGGAGCTGGGGAGAGCTCTGAAGAGTAATGGTTGCGCTTGTTTTTTTGTTCTGGCTTTGATGTCTATGATTAATATCATATTTAGAATTGATACAACTCAGTTCTAGAAAAGAAATGTATTTACACCAGCAGAACCCACCTTATTAATTTACCCATTTTAAATATGGATTACCAAAGGATAGATTTTTGTGATCATTAATTCTGCTAGGTAACACATGAATCCTTGAAAACTCTGAGTCAGTAAAAGAAAGCGAGGTAGACCATGAAGTGAAGTGGCAGAACTGGGCATCCTCTGAACTTGTTATACCAGCTTCCATGTCGAAGAAACCTGCACGGTCTTGCTAGCATATCTCAGTCTTATTTCTTTGTGTGTGCTTGTTCATATGTGCCTGAACACACACACATCACGTGTGGTTTTTATCTAATGAAATACTGATGGGAGCTGCAAGGGAGTCTAGAGAAATGTAACACCTAAACTTATGTATTGGGCATCTAATTCCCACAGGTGCCTTTACAAATTTAACTCTTAACTAGTTGAACGTATAATTCAGTACGAGTTACTTGTTCAGCTCTACTATTAATAATGATGCTTAGCTGGAGCTGAACAGCATTTTTCATCTTCAAAGTGCTCTTCATTCGTTAACTAATTCATTAGGCTTCTAGATCTCTCTGGTAAGATTTTCCTGATAATATGCAGGTTACATTTTCTTTTTGCTCCAATTCTTCTCATGCCTTTCAGTTATATTCCCTCAGACTTACCTTAACAACTCTTCATTCACACTCACTCTCTCACGGCCAAATTCATCGCTGAGGTAACACCACTGAAGCTGATTGAGTCAAGTTACACCATGGATGTTTCTGGCCCCTGCTGATGACAACATTCTTCAAATAGAGTCCTTGTAGATATTTATCCTGCTCTCCACCCCCAGCTATCATTTGGCCAAGCTATACATATTTACTGTCTCTCTTTTCATCTTTCCTCATAAATCAGTCCCTCCAGCCTCTCAGTCATGTTGGTTGATCTTGTCTTTATTACCATCAATTTGCTCACAATTATGTAGTGCTTAATAGCTTTTCTGAATAACTTTAAGTCAAGAATGACACACGGCAGGGGAACTGCAGTAGTTGTGAAATAATTGCAAGAGCTGGTGGTGCTCTGGAGAGGGAGAAATTTTGCTATTGTCAATTATGTTGCTTTTTTAGTTCTGACTAAATGGCAAGAAACATAAGGGGAAAATTAATTTTACTAAATATTTTCATTCAAAGAGAAATAGAATCTTTTTTCTCAGAACAAAAAATTTCGTATAAATAGAGATACAAATATAGATTTTTGATTTGCTTACGAAAATTATTTAAAAATATTCTATGAAATCACTCAATAACTTTTTGTGAGTGGGAAATAGAAAATGTTCATTTAGCTTGAACTGTCTTTTATCAGAGACATTAGTTGTACATTTATTCTGTTCTTAATGGAAACACAGATAAATAAATTCATAAATTACATTTTAAATTACACTTGTCTGCATTTCTCTGTATTCTTCTTATTTCGTACAATACTTATTTGTCATCTCCTCCCACTCAGCTTTTTCCTATTATCTTTGCCTCCATTAATCCAATCAAAATACTTCGAAAACGTGATTGTTTGCCCTGTCTGACTCTGCTTCCAAACTGTTTTAAAAACCCACATTTTACTTTTCTTCCCAACAGTACTTTTTCTCACCTCTATATTTTCCTCCCCAGCTTTACCCTGTCCTACCTCGTCTGATCTCATCTCTTCTCCCCTTGACCTCTCCATCACCTGCAGCAGTGTTGTGAGCTCAGGGGTCCCTGGTGGCTTCTCAGGACCTCAACTGAGGCAAACTAAGTCCCACGAAACTCAGATCTCCACAGTGGGAGGATAATGTCCTAGTACCATGCTATAATCAGAGGGGATGTATCCTTTGGCTCAGTCTGCTTAGGTGATAATTAGCTGCTCAAAAGCTACACTATAATTATTTATTTTTCGCGTAGTCATCTGAAATTTTTACATCTTCCACAGAAAAGGAAGTGCAAAAAAAGAGCTGGGGAGATTGAGAACCTCTTTAAAGGAAACCCAAGAAACAGTGAACCAATTACAGCTTGATGTTTATATTATAGTATTGTTGCTTTAGATACTATAAAGCCAAATCGAGGGAGTAAATTTCAGTTTTACATTTTTCATTATAAGCATAGCTCTCTTTTTGTATATATATATATA
>VXBT01003860.1:101769-363589 GCA_013400235.1 Oriolus oriolus | reverse complement strand
CCCCGCCGGGCTGCGCCGGGGCCGCGGCGCCTGTGGCCGGGCGCGGTCCGGCCCCGCTCGGTGCGGGAGCTGCGGGCGCAGGTCCTCCCGCGGGCTGCCGGCTGCGGGTGCGCTGCCCGGGGAAGCAGCGGGAGAGCCCGCCTTTGTCCAGCCATCCGCCCCGAGAGAGTGGGTGGCTGCTTTTAGGCACAGGCTCAAGTCTAGCACATCGTCAGCTGGGGTTGAAGCACATGGCAGGTAACTTCATACCTGCATTTATGAATGGGCATCGTTTTGGAGATGCCCACTTTTTTTTTTGTTTATAGTCGTCTCTTTGCCCACCTGTTTTAAATGGTGATGTCTCTCGTACTCTATACTTCTTCCATCACCTTTACTTTCTGAAACTTTTTTTAGCTTGTTCTATTACTCCGAGTTTCTACTCCCCGCCTACATAATATGTCATAAGAAAGTGTATCTTGTAAAGTTTTTGGAAGGCAATGGAAAAGTTTGCCTGAAATGTGATGTTTCTTTTCTCTTTATGTATTTCAATGTCATTTTCCAATGTAGACTGTATTTAATTGGAATTACGTGAATGCATTTCAATTAAAATAATTTTGGGTCTTGAAGCCGAGAGAACACAACACTCTTAGAAAGCAGATATTTGTATATTAACATAGAAATGTTTTTAATGTTACTTATGGAATAGATGTTGCTGCCTATCCAGACAATGGGTGCTTAATTTTGAATGTATTCTTTCCCCAGAAGTTCTCAATATACTTTATTAGGAAGTGATTGTGCCTTAATAGACTCACGTTGTTTTGGCTTCCTGGGTTTCATAACAAGTCAAAAACATGTATGTTCTGCCCTGTATGTTCAGGGCACATGGAGATATTTGTATTGTTTGGCTAGTAGGGGGGAAACGTCTAAAATGCAAGTAAAGATCTATTCACCCTTTTAAGCACTTTACATGCGTTAAGACAAGATTACCATTCTCTATTCCTTGGGAAAGCTTGATGAGGTGTGGTTTACAACATTCCATTGTTTGTGTGGGGAGTGGGACAGATTGTTTACCATTTGTGTATTTTACCATAGCTGTCATTTTCTTGTACCGATATAAAATTTCAGACTTTCACCATAGGTCATGCTATGTAAACACACAAACGAGAAAGAGCCCCCCACGCCTCCCCCCAGGTCTTGGCCATGCACAACTGGTGTTGTAAACCTTGAGGTAACTCACTGAGAAATACTCCAGAGTGAAAGCATGCTGTCTAGACACCCTAAGGTAAAAAGATACCCATGCTCCTGCCTTTGAAGACTTTTAATTGGGCTCTCCTGAGTTAGCAGTTTCCATGAATTACCACCTTATTTTTTTTTTTCCATGATACAAAAGTGTGGTCAGTTTTTGATTAAAATGAACAAAGTTCAATGGTAAATTAATTGCAGAGATGCCTTCATGCCACTTAGTTCTCTTTCCATCAGGAAAATGTTTCTGTAATGCAGCCATTATTAACAGCTAATTAAAAAAAGGACATGAAGTATTTATGGTTTTCTGTTAGGTCATTATCTATTCTTTGCATGGTTTTGTTCTGTTCTGAGGTGGTTTTCCCCATTAAGAATGTTCCTAACCTACTCTTTTATTCCTCTTAAGATATTTTGCTTGGCACAACCATGTAGTTCAGAAGAGTCCGTTGCTTTTGAAACAATAACCAGTTTTCAATACTACTTACAAAATATTGTTCAGGATGGCGTTTTCACAATTACCTAAACAATGTGGGGAAATATCTCCTCTTTGCAAAAGTATCTTACAGAATTTAATGCAAAATGAAGCTGTTATTTCATATTCCCACTAGCAGCTAAAAAAGTCACCATTTCCGACAATATTGGACTCAATATGTAATTTAAAAACAAAAAAAGCTAAAGAGAAAGTATAACAAGAGAAGGTGGATTTGTTTCTTGAGATGGTATAATTTTGCTCAAGAATGACAATTCGGAGAGAACTGGAATAGGTAAGTTGTGCATGAAGATGTAGGAATAGTAGAAACTAAGCTATTTAGTGTACTGTGTATAATGTCACAGCTGCCTCTTAAAATTATAAAAATGAGCAGAAAAAAGTATTGTCAATTTATATCCATACACATTAATGATGGATGTAGGATAAAATATTAATTTTCGAAGAAAAGGTTTAAAACAATGTCACTCTGGAAATAGTAGAAGAAAGTTACTTACTCTGTGTATTACTTAATGAATAAATATATGGAAATAGCGTGTGAAGAGCACCCAGGTGCTGCCTGACAAGCCTACGGGGTGTCTGTTCCAGGGTTACAACTCCTGCTTTCTGATGAGAAGAGGTGCTGATCAACTGAGTAGGTCTGAAAACTGTAAGTCGTATGTGGACTCCCCACCATGCTCAGGATAATAGAAAAATGATTCTAGAGAATCAGAAGCCTGAGCTGCATGCTGTTAGTTCCCAGTTATTACAGACAGTACAACACATCGTTACCATACACTGATCTTTTTAAAGGCTGTAATGCATGCAATTTTTACCAGCTACTTTAGTTCTCTGTGTTCCATTTTTATTAGAAGGATCTTCCAGAGCTTCACTCTTTGAATGATTAGAAACATATATTTTCCTGACTAAATGTTTCTTAACCTATTTATAAGATTTGTGTTTAATTCAAGCTTTTGTTAGTTTAAAATGCTCTCCCCACCTCCAGGATTACTCTGAGGCTTTGACAGACAGCAAAAATGTCCCCTCTCACTCTTTGATTTGTAGGGAAACCTTTTCTATTTTTCTGTTATTTCCACTGCTTTCTCATTTCCTGTGCCCTGCATCTGTCTGCATTTGAACCTGTCTTGGTTTCACACAGATAACCCAAATTACACACAGAACTGCAGGTGAGTTTCCACCAGGACCTTGTGCTGGAAAAATACATCCTGTTCTCTACTGGAAATAACTTCTAGTACAGCCTATAACTACATATGCCCTTTTCATGGACATACCCTGTAGATAGTTCTGTCACCCTCTGCCCTGCTCAGTAATTTCCATTGATGAACTCCAATCGCCATTAGAAATTCTTGATGTTCCTATGTACATGGCCTTTTGCAGGACTGAATTTTGGTCCATTTTTATTGTTCATAGCCTCAAAGATGATCACTCACTTCTTCCCTTGCAACATTCTGATTCTTCTTTATTCAATGTTTTAAATTATCACCACTCTGAGCATCTCCATGACAGTTATCAAGACCACTGAACATTTTGTGTAAGTATTCAGCTGGATCGTATCCAGACTTAAACTTCTTTGCTGTTAACTCCTGCCAGCCTCATAATTCCCATTTCAATATAACATTTTTCCTGTGTTGCTGTCATGGTTTAACCCCAACCAGCAACTCACTCAGCCCGACACAGCCACTGGCTCACTCCCCCCAGGTGGGATGATGGAAAGAATTGGAAGAATAAAAGTGAGAAAGCTCGTGGGTTGAGATAAAGACAGTTTAATAGAGAAAGCAAAAGCTGTGCACAGAAACAGTGCAAAACAAGGAGTTAATTCACTGCTTCCCAGGGGCAGGCAGGTGTTCAGTCATACTCAGGAGAGCAGGGCCCATCACATGTGATGGTGACTTGGGAAGACAAATGAAATCACACTGAATGTTTCCCCCTTCCTTCTTCTTCACCCAGCTTTATATCCTGAGCACAAAGCCAAAGGGTGTGGGATATGCCTGGGTCGGTTGGGGTCAGCTGTCCTTGCTGTGTCCCCTCCCAGCTCCTTGTGCACCCCCAGCCTCCTCACAGGTGGGGTGGGATGATGGACAGAAAAGGCCTTGAATCTGTGGAGGAGCTGCTCAGCAATAGCTGAAACACCCCTGAGTTACCAGCACTGTTTCCAGCACAATCCCAAACAGAGCCCCATGCTAGCTGCTGTGAAGAAAATTAGCTCTATTCCAGCCAAAACCAACATTAACTTGCATTTTTCCAGTTAATCCTCGCTTTATTCAGCTTTGCTTATACTTTCTTACATCTCATTCCACTGAAACTGAGAAAAATTAACCCAAGTCTATCATCTCCAAAATAAGTTTGTCATCAAGGAGGAATGTCTGGTTACTCATGTGCAAAAAACTTCTGGTAAAACCATGCTGTATTTATCTCCTTTCTTCTTCTGAGCCTAGGTTAAAGCACAATAACAGCCAGGAATAATCCAGAGAACAGAGCCCTTTGTTTGCCTAGACCTTGTACTCTGGCTAAAGATATGGAAAACTATGTTTCATTTCTTGATTTTTATTGCTTTATAGCTTGGATAGAGAACTAGGTCTGGTGTTGTGCAGCATCGTACCTCTTACCAAAGCTAGATACTTATATGGTGTGGAACTATAACATTTTTCTGACATTTAAAAAGTGTTTTAAGCAAGGTACTACACAAATTGTGTAATCAACTCAGGTAAAAGGAAAACAGTTTTATTTTGGTTAATACTACTGAAGCAGAAGAACCTGACTCTCTTCACCTTGAATATTTCCTATTTTCATAACAAAATTTCGTACCCTCTCCTGAACATGTATATCCAATACTCATATGGGGAGAGCAAAGGAGTAAATTTTTCCTCATGTTCAACTCTTCAGAAACTGCAATACATGCACAAGAATGGCAATAGAAGAGTAAGGGTAATATTCACCATAGGTAAATGTTCCTTGCAAATTCTCAGTAAATATCACAAGTAATGAATTTATTAGCAATAACCTAGTGACTGTAGAGAGTGTCTGGATTTCATGCTGGATTTGCTTGACTGTGTTCGCTTAAAATTTCAATCCTATTCAAAATGTGAAAATGAAATAGTCAAAAAGAGTCATTTAGAAAAGAGCTGACTCAGGAGAGATATTGCTACTATCAAACAGGAATAACATATTTGCCTACATTGTGGTGGAAGATACAGAGAAAGGATAAGAAACAAAGTGTTAGAAGTTGGTTCTGCCAAATGATATGGCAGTTCTCTGATTATTTGGGGCTTAAAAAGTCAGCTTTGCTACAGTTAGTTTTAGAAATAAGTGTACTGAACTCTTCAAGAGCTTGGTTTTGTTTTTGTAGTACATGACTTTAAAGTAAATACGTGTTTCCAAAGAACCTTTCACTGAGCATCCTGAAGCAGAGCTCGAACACCCCTCTCTGGAGGTCATTGTGACAGGCTGTGCCTCAGTAGTGCAGTCTTGTATGTGGGAAATGAGGCAGAGCAACATTCCTTGGCTTATTCTCCGTGGCCAGAACCTGATTCACTTTAGTGCTCATGTATCTGCTTCAAGGAAGTGCTGAAGTCCCACTTCCTTGCCTGAGTCATAAGGCTTTGTTCTGCTGTAGTGTCATAACTACAGAGCTCAATGGAAATCTTATGTACCAGCGGATAGAGCATCCATCCTCTGGAGTTAAACTTCCAGTTTGAAGTTGTAATTTAAAATTGATTTCTACATCTCTTCTTTAGACAAGCCTTCAGCTTAAAAGAAGGATTTAAAGTCATCGGCGAGTGTCAGAAAACATCATTATTAAATGGCCAGCTGCTGAAAAGACTTGTAGTAAAAGCCTAAAACCCAGATGCAGAGCCTAAGAAAAATGCCTGCAATTAGTATGGATTCAGGTAGCTGAATTCTGAGCATAATGGCCGAGTTTATGTATAAGTGCTGTGAAAGCTGAAGAACTGTAAAGTGACATAGGGAAAAATGACAGGAGTTTTGCTTGGAACCAATTTAAAGCAGTGGTTAAATGTCAAAATGAGTCAGATTGGGAACAGAGTATGCAGTGTCCAGTTATTGTCAGTGATATGATCGTGCTCATCATCCTGCTGCCACAGAGCTATAATGGATAACGCCTGACGCAGTCACAGCGCTGCTGCATTCAACTCGAATCACGAGATAATAACACACTCTTTTCTAACTACTTGTTTCATAAATACAGTCCTAAAGAACAGTTAAATAAAGGCTTTGGCATCTAAATACCTTCTGTTAGAGAAAATAGCAAACATCATGTGGGATCAATATTTCTGCTGGATTTTCAGTTTGTTCGTGGAACTTCTATGGTGTGTTCTGTTGCATTTTAATTTTTTCTTTGCAAAGATGAATATTCCAGTTCCCTTTAGAACTGAATTGGATAAGAATACCACAATGTGATTTAAAAACTGCTCAAAGGCAGTTCTGTTGATAGCCACAGCTGTCAAAGGCATTATTTTATGCTGAATATCAATATTTTAGATAAATTAGATCCAGACCATTGGATTTTTTTATACTTTGTTTATGACCATGTTGAATTTTATACAATTTCATTTTCTGTTTATTGAACTTTAGACAGGAAGTCATCATTATGTGTAGTGCAAAACACTTCAGAAACCCTAATGCCAGTGCCTGTACAATCACAGAACAAAATAGATTAGCGTTGAGCTTACACTTAGAGCATGATATGAGACAGTGGGAGAATATAGACAGAAAGGAGAGCACAGGAGAACAGTATGGTAATTTCAGGTAGCTACAGAGGTACCAACTGCCAAACTGTTGCTGACAGTTTACATGGTTCAGAAGGAATATTGTGACATTGCAATCACCATCAGCCCTCACCTTCCTGACTCAGGCTTTGGTACAACGTGCACAAACAATGTGGACCTCTTCAGACACTGATAATTGTAGCTGAAGTTTAATACTGTATCAGTTTTCCCTTTTTTACAGAGAGCTCTAAAGAAGATGAATCTGGCACTTTCATCTTAGCTTCTTGATATCTCAAATGAGCTGCGTCTCTGTTCCACCATTTGAATGTCCTAAAAATGTTGTGCAATATCAGATTTACCTCACACTCTTTGTCAGGATTAGAGCAAAGATCCTTTCCAGGCACAGGTAAAGTATTTGCCAATTCTACTTTACTTTACATCATCTAGATTCAACAAAATCTCTGCCAGCAATATCTTAGAGATGGATCAGATAAATTTTCAAGATCCTTCCTAATAATATTTACTACAATTCCAAGATTTAGTTTTCTGCTTTGGTGGAAACATCCTCGTCAGGGCCTCCATCTTAAACAAAGGCATCATGTAAGTCTTTGCTGCTGCTTTTGTAGACTTCTAAAATTTGCAGAAGTGGTTGGCATGACACCTACGTCTAAGAGTGTTAAGGAATTTCTTGTTGACTTGTTATCATGGACGTGCTCAGGAGAGGTAACATTTTACCCATGTTGCAATATGTGTCATGTAGTGTGCCTATATCAAGATAGGCTTTTTGTGTATACCTAAGTATAAATAATTCAAAACTAACCAAGCCTCAAGCAAGGTAAGCTTAGAGACTCCTATTCAAGATCAGGGAAAATTCTGATTATGAAATAAACTCTGAGAAAACAAGGTTATTGTCTCAATCTCAACACCACTGATTTTACAATCTGTCCTTCACAAATTCAGACATTGTCTCCCATCCCTGCCCACAGCTGCTGCTTGCAGTGAAAAGGCTCTGCTCCTTCAGCAGGGCTGCTGTTGTTTTCTGTGCCAAAGAGTAGGCTTTCAGAGAGCTGGGTTCTGAAGGACTGGAAAAGCTGAATGGTGGGAGGGCTGGCAATCTGAGAAGTAAATGTTTGGTTTTATCCCAGGACAAACGGTTTTCAAATGTGCAGAGATGTTAAACTGACTCTGCTCCTCAATACTGGCTTCACTTCCAGTAGGGTTCAAAAGTTCTGATGGCTTCCCATAGAACAAGGGGGAGCAGATCTACTTCCTCCCACCTGGCTCCAGTGTGACAGACACTGAGTCATGGATAGCACTTGGCATGAAAGTGAAAGAATTCCTTGATGTGGATGTTTGAATGTGGGTTACAAAGCCAGCAGTAGCTTCTAGGGGGGTATGCAGTTTTTTGTGAGCCTTGGGTACCACACTGTCCAGTGAATGACGTTCAGCCTGGAATCAAATGTTGTACCTGACCGAATTAGAAAATGGCCAAGAAAATCTTTGGGGAAAAAAGGAATAGTAAGGAATATGATAGATTCATAGTAAGGAATTATGATCTTGCTCATAGATACTCAGAGAGAGTAGATCCAATCTCACCAGAACTGTCTTTGTACAGTATCTTCTGAATGTGGACATAAAAGCAAAGAAGGCAGGGTTTTGTTGGCCAAGCACAAGACTCACTCTTTTCTAGCTTTCTCATTAAAAACCAAGCTTGGCAGAAGGCAAAACCTTCCTGAAGCAAAACCTGGTGGGCCGTGACACCTGTGAGTAAGCACTGAAAGGTGGAATAGAGGAGAGGCTGTCAAGTTAGTTTGGAGGTTTCACAACATTTTGACTTAGTCAGAGTGAGCTAATGCTGAGATGATGGGAAAGGTGTGGAAGAGAAAAGGTTGCTACTGAGATCAATCAATACAAAGTAAAAATTTCTGAGAGAATATTCACTTAAAAAGGACAACTTCCATTTCAGTCTGGTGGAGGAGCTCCACAGTGCCCTATCATGTAAAACATGTGAGGGGAAGGGACAAAATGTTCAGGACACCCACCAAACTCAGCAGGAAAAGCCTGGACATTTTGGATGGGAAGAGCAGCAGCAGTAAGCAGTGTGCACATCACAGGGTGTGATCTCTCCTGAGCACAGTTCTACTTAGTTTCATGAACTAGTTAAATTGATTACCTTGAATGACATTACTTACTGCCTGACGTAGGCCTGTGTTGGATTGTTGCCTGATTTGCTGCTGCACTTGTGAGCATCGTATGTGTGTGTATGTGAGCTTCCCTGCAACAGGGAAAAGTAAAAGATTATTATCACGCAAACATAAAAAACTGAAGAGATCACTAAAAGTTGTTTTCTTAACTAAATGATAATCTGAGTTATCTGAGAAATCTGAGTTTCCTTGGACTCAATCAAAATTTGGCATGAATAGCAAATACAGGGTCTTTGCAGAAAAAGAGCAGGCAAATGTCTTGGGTTTTTTCTCCTATGGTTAAAGAAGAATAAAGTTAGTTGACCCTCTAGGGTTCAGTCTCCTATACATTAAATGTTTTGGAAAATAACTCTGTTTTTTATTTGGGTGCACTTGATCCCAGGAAACTATTTCCTTTATTTGAAATGTGTGTTCAAATCACACTGTGTCTGCAGATGAGCACTGGTGTGGCCCAAGATGTCTACACTTTCTCAGTACAAGAGGATGTTGAGCATCAATATGTTCATCAGGACCTAGAACTGATTGTCTTAATACATTATTTCATGGAACATCCTTTTATTTAATTTCAAACTCTTAGAAATTAAAATTATACTCTTTGAATTTTACATTACATGTATACAGTGCAGTTTTATGGTTAGGCCAATAGATACTATTTATATACTACAGTATAGTACTGTATCTTTATAAAACACACATTTCTGGAGGAAAGAGGTAAGAAAGAAGGCATCTGTTCACTGTTGAATACTACCATGCTTTCCCTTTCAGATTCCTCACTTACTAAAGTCTGAGAAATACAATGGAAGTGCCACGTGTGATGTGTATTCAGGGTGTCCTCAAGAAAACCTCACTGTTATACATTGGTCTATTCCCTTAGGCGGTCAGCATTCACCTCAAATATCCATCAACAGCGATATGAGTAGGGTTGTACTTTTGTGTCACAGAAATGATGACTTCCTTCCTTTTGTTCCCAAATAAGTTATTTTCCACTTCAATAACTAGAAGACTTATTTACATGCAGTCTCTCACATGATCAGTTTGACCTCATCCTTAACTCCTTAATTTCCACTTTGATTCTCATTAACTTGTGTGTTTTAGCAAGTAAATGAAAGAGTCTGAATGGACAGGCTAGGATTTGTGAGGACACTGGACTGTTCTGGTTTTAATCACTGGAAATTTGAACTCTGCACAAAGGTGTTCATAAAAGTCTTCTTAATTCACCACCTCTTTTCTAAAGACCATCAGCTTTCTGTATTTTCCAACCTGGCAAGGAAAGCTTACCGGAGATTGGGCTCTTACGGGCATGGTTTAGTGGTGGACTTGGCAGTGTTAGGTTTATGGTAGGGCTCAAAGATCTTAAAGGTCTTTTCCAACCTAAAAAACTGCACCATTCTGTGATTTCAGTTTATTTCACTGGTAGTCAGTCTGTCAAGGTTCTTCTTCCAGTTTTGCATATGATTTATTTCTGCTACAACTAATGGAAGATTCTTTATAATCAGTTTTTCTCCTACACCCCTTTCCTATGATTGCTATCACAGGTCTTGACACAAAAGTGCTGTAATGCTTTCATTCTTAGAAATGTTGTATTGTATTTTCTGGTATGGGTACTAAGTACGAGGTAGACACCCAAGTTTCATTAATTCCATAATTAAGACAAAGGTATTTTCCTTTGAAATGGAAGTATGCTTCTTAGAAAGCATTACTAGCATTGATGGCAACTTATTGATACAGGGTTTTGAGGCTCTAATGATAACTGAACATGGTTGATGAATCTGAAATTTATTTTCCAAATTTCATATTACCATAAATATTTTCTTCATAATATCACAACATGATATGAAATTCTTTATTTTATACTTCATTAAACCTTTTCTATTTGGTCTATTTTGAAAAAAGCTGTATTCATCAATTCTACCTTACATTTTGTTTATCTGAATTAAAATATGAATTAAATCAGTACTTTTAACTTCTATCTGGTACTATTTTATTGATTTTGTGTTTATTCACACTTTCTTTCTCATTTTCTTTCTTTTTTTTTTGAAATAATATCAGTTCTAGTTCTTTCAAATGCAGAAACATTTAGATAAGTTCTACAACTGGTGTACTTTTCTGCCCTGTCATTCTTTGCTTGGTATGATACTGAATAAACTAGAGCACTGACTTCATCATTCTATTGCTAACACTGTTCTGTGTAAAAAGACTGTTGTATTTAGTAAGATAAATATACTACAAAGCAGTCTGCTGCAGTGGGCAAAAAATACTTTCCTTCTTTCTTGTATTTTTGCAGTGATAAGGGAACACCTGCTGTTTCTTATTTAAGATACAAAAATGCAAACTGAATTAATCCTTCCAGTAATTATTATTTCTTTTTGAGATTGTTCCACCTCCCTTGCTGAGTGATGAGAACTGTTCTTAGCTACCTTGTTAAAACAAAGATGCAATATAATCAGAAAATCACTGTCAGCCTCCTGAGTGTCCTTCACACCTTTCTGAAACTATCTTCCACTTCCCCTTGGATTGCTTTCACATTATGTTATGAAGATTGATTTTTGTGCCTTTTGGGGTGAGGTTTAGATAAATCTTTGTCCAAGCTGTAAAGTCTGCAAATACTTTTGGAGCAAGCACTGTGAACTGCTACAGAGAGCTTGAATCAAACAACAAGTGATCATCAAAAGATCGTTTTGAGAAGTAGGAAAAAGTCATTATTTTAAGCCCATCTTCATATTTGACTTTTTTAGCATGTGAAAACTACAGAAATACAATCTCATGTGTGGGGAATTGCTGTAAAACAAAGTTAGCTTTTATTAGATTGGTTTGGACATAACATGAGGAACAGATGAGCCAGAAGTTTTATGCAGATTCATGAGATTCTTCTCTGCCCAGCCTTGGCATGTGATTTTTCAGTAACTGCATGCCAATTATGCCCTTATTGCCACATCTTTTCCTGCCCAGTGACATGTCTTTGAGACCTCTTGCTCAAGTTTTTAAGCTAAGTTGTTGAACTAGAGTTGTTTTATGGTGCAAAAAATAATAGCAGGTGAAAATACCTTAGAAAGAGAAATACATTTTTAGTGTGAAATTCTCCATAAAAATCTCAGTATTGAAAAACTTTCTTGAAGGATTTATTGATCTTTATTGAACAAAATTGTCAGCACTAAGTGCTGTGCAATTTTCCTGGAAAGGAGTCATAGAGTATTTAACACTTGCTGTTGATCCAAACGTTCAGCAGGGCAATCGTTTTTCTTTTGGATTTAGTGAGCTCTCTGTTGATGAACAGGAGAAGAGAACAGCTAGAGTAAAGTTGCCTGGGAAGCTTTCAAGATAAGAAAAAAAAATATTTACAATCACCTGGTCTACCCTGTCCTTCTTTCCTTGTTTTTTTTTTAATTATAGTTTGGGAAAAGGACTGGAAGTTGGGTTCATAGGTGTTGGCTGTGGCTGTGGGAGGCAGGACATCCAAGCAGAGCTTGTCTGGTGGTTAGGCAAATTCCAGCTGTTGCTAGGATAGCATCTGCTCTCTGAATGGCTTTCCCAGGGCTTTTCTGAGAGTGAGGAGAGGTTTTGTCTGCTGTTTAGAAAAGATTAAGTAATATGTGGCAATGAAGGGATCCCATGTTTTCCGTGGTTTCAAGCACTTATGCCGAGTGCTGCCTTGGCTTCAGGTCACTGATGGCTCCTAAGCCAGGAGCCATCAGTCTGCCTCAGCGGTGTCGGGTGAAGCACAGTCATGGATTGTGAATGCATTAATAGGAGGCGGCCCTTTCGCCGTTGTAGCTGTCCATTACAGAGGAAAGACTGCGGCATTCAGGTTTCTCACTTGTGAGATGCAGAGAATTTTAAATGCTTCCCTGGGCATACAAACACTTGTGAGTAACTGCAGGCTGCTGTCAGCCCTCTAACCTTCCCCTGCTAGGTAGATCATATACATCTTTTGATCCACAGACATATGTGGATCAATGACATGCTGAATTTTTGAGCAACAGGATATCCCAGATGTTGTAAAAATCTTCCTGAGGCACTACATTCCAATTTGGAAAAGAAGAATGCACCCCAGAAGATCACCCAAGAAAGATTGCTGTCTACTGTCGTATACATCATGTTTCTTCTAGTCTTTAGTGATATGAAGCTGATTTCCAGTCCTTTTCACAACCTGTAAATAAAAAGAAGCCCACAATTTTTTTTTTTGCTATGTTGAAAGTTTTCCAGTCTGTGCTGTGAAGAAGCCAAGGTTGTTTAATACTATTTTCACAGACAGCCAGAAGAAGCTCTGATATACTGATTTACCATTTTATTCTAGTTAAGAAAACATAATACAAATACACATATATTTTTAGAGACTATATCTCTCTCCCTCTCTTTCTCTATGTATAAACAGATTTTTTTAATATACTTTACTCTCATCAAAACAAACCCAGTGTATGGGGTAGGGAACTCTAGAACTGAGTCACCAGTATTCAGTATTTTCATCTAACATCTATAATTAAACTTATTTGAGGTTCTGTTTCTGTGATTGTACAGAATTGGTATAAGCACATTTAGTGCCACTGGATGTTTCAGGCACTACCAAGCCATCTGCTACACTGAGCAATTTCATCCTCTGCAGCTGACTATTTGTTTGTTCTTTGCACCTAATAACTTCTGTGGTTAAAATCAGAACTTATGTTCTTTCCATTAATATCTGTCAGCTATCCACCCTGCTCACCAAGAGAATCTTTTTATATTTCCCTGTTGTGTGGTGATATGAGGTAAATCTAAGTTGTGCCTCAGAGTCTACTGACTTGCTGCTGTTAACGCCAACCCCCAGCCGTAACCTGGGAATTGTGGCCGGTGTGAAGTCCTCCTCCTCTCCTCAGTCACCTCTGTATCAGCTGACCTGAGGTGGATTTGGTTTGTTTCGTAAGTGTATCTATGTTTGCTTTGCTGGAAGTCTTTAATATTTCACTTCTGTTGTGGTTTTAATCCCAGCTGGCAGCTAAGTACCACACACCTGCTTGCTCACTCTGCACCCCTTCTTTCCCATCTGGATAGAGAGGAGAATCAGAAAAAGGTAAAACATGTGTGTTGAGATGAGAATATAATTGAAATAAAGTAAATTATAATAACGATGATAATAATAATAATAATAATAAACACTATACTAGATACAAAGAAAATTAACTCTATTCCAGCAGAAACAAGGACAGCTCCTAATCTTAGCAGTGGATAGATAAGATAAAGTGCCTGCTTTCTTTATTCATATTTACTGTTTTCTGCAATGAATAGTCCTATCAGCTTTGGTGTAATTGCTTGTGGAGTGTAAGTAAGCATACTTATAAATAACTTGTAAATAAGTATGCAAGGATTTCCCAGAGGTGAGAAGCACAATGATGAGAGAATAAATCATCAGCTCCAACTAAAAAAAACTTCTGCAGTTAGGTGGTCATTTTATGTACAGCAGTCAACCCATCTTCTTCAGTCTCTGTAGAAAAGCTACACATTCCATCATCAAATATTTATCTGTAAACACTGAGATGAAGAAATATTCATTGCACTGAAATTATGGAAGTTTTTTATGAATGAAATAGAGCTGTTGTTATCAGGTTTTTTCCCTACCCTTTTTTTACCATCCTGAAGAGAAACAACCACAAAAAGCAATGTATACAAAGATGTTAATATTAACTAATAGCTCAGGATGTCGCTTCATCTGAAGTTGGAAAAAATTGATCGTGTTTGATCAACACCAGTTTAGTCTGGAGCAAGTCAGTAAAAAGAAAAAGTTTTTGAGACCTGCTTTCCTCCAAAATGGAAGAGAAAGTGGAGTGATTCTTATGCAAGTAGATGATTCACACTTTGAAATATTGAGAACCCTAGCTAGAATCAAAAAGAAGCTTCTTCCTTTCTCCCGATGACTATAAAAATCAGAAATGTTAAGCTGAGTTCAGGTCAGTCCCTTTACAACCTCAGAGGCTGGGATTTGAGGTTCCGTCTCTAAAATGGATTTTATTATTTTTTTAGGAAGTATAACTTAGTTTAAAAAATTTACAAGACCTATGAATAAAATGCAACTTGAGTGCTGAAGAACATAGTGAAAGTCATTTAACTGTGGAGGATGGATAACTGTGGGTAGGCTAAGGGATGGAATTAATGGAGGTCAGCCCTCTTAAAATTATGTTTTGTCTTTTATTTAAACAGTCAGTAGAAATCTGGCCAGTTTATGAGGTATCTAGAATCTGTTGGACTCTGAGGCACTATTTTGTGGCCAGGCAGTAATGGAATACTTGAAATTTTCTTTAATTCTCCTGTGCTGGAGATCTGGCCCTTGAATGTATTCACTATACATGCTGTTAATTTAATTAAATACTGCCTTTTTCCATGGTGAGAAGCAGCTTTTCCTGTTAACAATGCCCATTCTACCCACAGCTACTGCTGTGCAACCCTGCTGCCTGCAGCTGGATCCCACAGCCCAGGCTGTAGCTGGGATGTGCCCCTGTGCAGCTGGAGCAGGCAGGGACACTTCAGGCACACTTCTGCTGCAGCTTAGAACTGGCATCATTCATTTGAAGCCCATGGTGGTGGTTTGGCTTAAAATCACTAAATGGGAGGCAATCCCAATTGAAATGGGCATCATTCTGACTCTTTAGTGTCCTTACTCACCCCAAGTATTTAATTTGTACTTTTGGTTAAAAATACAAGAGATAATTCTTCAAGATTCAGTTCTGGAGAGAGACCCCTCATGTCCTGGGTTCTCAATTTAGAAGCAAAAGAGAACTCATAAGTGAAGGTGTTTGAAGGTGTTCTCTAGGTGTTGGAGTAAAATCCTCTTCATGTGGGCCCTGAACCTCCCATTAACATAGCACCAAGACTCATTTTGTGAAATCCTGATCTGCAAGAACAGTGCTTTCAGAGGCATTACCCTGAGGAGCTGAGAGCAAAGAGGTTTATTAGCTTCCCCTGGCATGTTTGGAATTACAGAGACCTTTGCATAGATAAGATTGATGGATGTCTCACTGAGGATTTTGTTGTTAACTTCATTTAAAGAATTTTCCTTCACCTGGGGATCACTCTGATAAATTTTACTGCAGGAGAAAACAGTTTGGTACACTGATATTTGACATTTTATTCCCATAGCAACTTCCCTCAGAGAGCCTTCCAGTTCAGTTATTAATGAGGTTATTTTCATAGAAACTCTGAGGGAGGTGAATATTCCCACTTTCCAGCTGAAAAAGATGCTTCATAGTCTATTATGTGTATCCTGATCTCACAGGGAAGTCTATTACAGTAAAGTGAAATTTAGATTTTCTATATTATAGCAATACATTTGCACAAGGAGTACCTTTTCTGCTGCTTATACCTGTCAACCTGTTTCTCCTCACAATGATTTCAGAGATTGTTCCTGTCAGCTCATCCATAAGAGAACAACATGGTCAATCAGAAACTCTCTTTTCTCAGCCAAAGGGTGCTATGTTTTTTCATTACCAGAAATCTTACATTTTACACTGGAGCGGGTCCTGAGACTTTTCTCCTTAGTTTCAATGTCAATGTCTTTTGAAAGAGCTATGAAGAGCATGGAGACTCACAGAGGCTTCCCTGCTATTCACTGGCTGTGATAAGGTGCAGTACACCAATTCAATTGTTCCTTGATGACTTCTGGTGTTTCCAGTGGTGCTGCTAAGTTAACAGCTTTCCTGAACCAAATCTCTGTCCTGTCACAAAACAAAACTGTTTTCATTGCCACAAAAAGGGATCTTTAACTGACACTTTCACTGGTCTTAAAATAAAAATAATTCACTGACTTGTGAGTTTACAATAGTAAAATTTTGTAAACTGCTGGTTATAATAGGATACATGGATGAGAAGTTCCAGTTACTCTCCACTAAGCCCAGTGAGTCAATGAAAAGAAACCTTTCTACTGGAAAGTAGGTTACCTGATTATATGCTAACAGAATGTAGGAGCAGAAAAATCAGCTTTGTTATGATAAACTAACCTGTGGTTATACTGAAGATTTGACACTGCCTGACTAAATCCTGGTCATTTCTGTGCGACAGTGAGGTCAGGGTTATGGACTTAAAGCAGTTTCATCGTTAGCCAATGCATCAAACCTAATAATAACCTAATAATTGCAGTTATTCACGTCACATAGTTTCGGTGCCAGTCTAAATATGGAGAGAATCATGTTCTTTCATGGAATCATAGAATGGTGTGGCTATTTTCATGTGGCCAGCTTCATGTGACCAGTCTTACTGAATCCTGTGCACAAGAAATGAGCATACCTACCACAGTCTGTATTGTTTTTAACCACTAGCAAATCTTTTCTGAGCTTCAGAATTGTGTTAACCAGGCTCTGGTCATTTCCAGACATCAATATCTATTATTTAGCAAAGGTGGGGATTGTTACCATATTTCAGTCCATCCAGAGGAACGCCTGACCTCTGATGGTATTTTTCATAGCACTGAGTCATACACCAACATGTAAAATCCCTGATCACCCACTACAGGCTTTTCACAACAATTTATTGCTATTTGCTCTTTGTTGAAAAAGAGTGGTAGATCTGGCACTCTGAATCCCTTTCACTTTTCTGTTAAATCTAACAGTAAAAGCCCATGTATTTGTAGTCCAGTTGTTTGGGGATTTTTTAGCTCAGCTGATGGATGTTTGACCAGACATCATAACAGAGGATAATGAGGTGTTGAAAATTATGCTTTAAAATTATGCTGGTGAAGGATTACACTAAACTGACCCACACAATCAAGACCATCTAGGCTGACAGCCCATCATAAGCATTCAAATTCTCGCTCTCTCTCCATGGTATCACATTTTCAGACTGATCAGATCAGTGACCCTCCACCTCCACGGGCATGGAAGTAGCATTAAAAGAGTGTCATTTGTGGTTGCCTTGCAAAGGGTCAGCCCTGCACAGATCTCTCTTCTTAGTCACAGTCTGAGTCTTTCCCACTTTGTGCCTTCACGGTGTCCTAATTCTACCCCTTTCTGAACTTTCCTTTCAGCTGATGATATCTTGGGACAGGAATTATTATAAATTTAATTGACTTTTTGCAGTATTGTCCTCCATTCATGCTTGCCACTGTCATATTTTGTCTCTTTCTCCTTTTAAGCTGTCCCAGCTGCTGCTGTTTTAAATCTTAGGTATTTGTCAAGGGAGCTTCACCTTGGTAATTGCCTGTACCATTAGTCATCATCAGGATTTCTGAAGATCTTCCATTATCCCAAAAAAAAGACAACTAAAACACAGCATTGTCTGTGCTAATTTTTTTGCAGCTCACATTGTTGGTGCTGACGTTAAACAGATAGTCATTCTTTGCTGTTTCCTGTAAAAGAATTTTCCATTCCTCTACTGCACTGCCTGAGGACATGCTATGAATTTGGCCTTGATCCCTACTAGATTGTCCAACTGACTTTTTGCAATGATAACATACATTTCATGTTCCTTATATCTTCTGCTGAGCTCTGATAGCAATATTTGACCTTTTGCTGTTGTTTATTAATAAGAAACAATTTAAAATTCATTAATTTAAATGAGTAACTTTGCCTTCAAATAATAGTAATTGAACTTTAGTCTGCGTTAGCTTAAATCTTTCTGACATAGGTTGTTTATTATTATTCCTACTTGTTTTCATGAAGTTAATTGGTTGCCTTCTTGGAATTGCTATCAAAGTCAAAAGACCTGCTTAGCAGATAATTTTAAATTTTTCTTTATCTTTATTGCCTGTGCTCACTTATGTGTGAGGAAAAATGCAAATATTGTTGCCGGTGTATATTAACATGGCAGGCATCAGAGTTTGATCTCTACTTTGATATAAAGCAATTCCTGTTAAAGTAAAATACATGAATTCTGTACTAATAAGCACTGTTACTCCCCTATGAAGGTGATCATCTCATTGCACTGCCCTTGAAACTAGACTTCTAACCAAACCAGCGCCGTAGGTGTATAATAAGGTGTCACAATCAGCTTGATCCAGTCTAAACACCCATACTGCCATCAAAAGGGGTGCTTGTGCTCTCCTCTCTTCCTGCTGTCTGCAGCATCCCAGACATGGTGTGTCTGTGATTGCCTCATTTTCTTGTCAGTTTTTCAAAGAACAGTGCTTTTACCTGAATGATCATGTGCTCTTGTCATAATATCACACGAAAAGGATCATAAAAGGCTAAAATACAGTGTCAGTGAGGTGGTCTTTGAGAGAAATTTGGTATGGTGTAGGGCCTAGAGCGTATGTTTCTGATGTTGGGAAATATAAATATTGTCTACTTCCTCTCATTATTAGGCTGTATGAAAATAGAAGTCTTTCCTGCGTAAAGCCAAAAGCAAAATGAAAAGTAGAATTTCTTGAAATGTTCTCATTTCAGAAAAAAAAATATCAGAAATGCACATACTCTATATGGCCACAGACAGCAATAATAGTGAAGCAGAAATCATCATGAGTCAATACTCAGAAATTTTTCATTTCAGCTGAGATGAGTGAAGACCTTTTGATTTTGTAGTTCTTTTGCTTCCTTCTCCAATAAATAAGAGGAAAAATGGAAAGAAGGCGCAAAGCAAAAAGATGAGAAAGACTCCAAAACTAGGTAACTTTCTGTTTGCTTTCGTTGGAGCTGAAATCACATCCTTACTCAAAAGAACAGAACTTTCATATTGCTTTGTATCTGTCAGACAGAGATTATTTATTTAAAAGAATAGTTCTTCCTCTCACCTCTTCCTGCATTTGCTCACACAAATCATCACAGGGAAGAACTGGCCTTTCAATTACTCTTTTTTTTCCCCAGCCACCTGAGAGTACTGCTGTATGCCTCTGAAACAGAGTAACCTGTCTGAAGACAGATGCAGCACACTAAAATCTCCAATTAGGAATTTTATGGTAAAAATGTGGACTAGTTTTAAAGGGGCATAAAGACAAGAACGTTAACTTTATTTTTTAATCTAATGCATCCAAGAAACACTGCAGCAGAGATATGCAGCCACAAGAGCTCTTCTGATCAGTAAAATTAATCTTTGCCAGTAAACACTTGTTGGTGCTCAATCCTTCAGAAAGAATAGCAAATTCCATCAAATCTGTGTTAAAATTCTTGTGGAGAAAAGCAGCAGCTAAACATCCTCACACCTTCCACAGAGCAACAATTTTTCTGTTTTTCCACGAGATAACAATAACAGCAACCCCTGGAGTCACTGATGCTTCTAGTGAAGCCCTTACTAAGGCTACCATGGGGCAGCCATTCAGTCGACTTTGGGCAAAAACCAATGACTGTGTTCTTAGATCGAAACCCTGCTGCAGTTACTGCTGTAATGCTCTGTGCTCACTTCAGTGGCTGGCACATAAATCCCTCCCAGTGGCTCACAGAAGTTGACACCCACATCCCTAAAAGCATCAGATGTCTCTTCTTGATTTTCAGTTTGGTGATAGACCTCTAACTTCTCAGACAAGGTCTGGAGATTGTGGGATGGCACTGAGGAGCTTCGGTTTAAACTTCCCTCAGAGAAAAGCTGCAATGATTTGCAGCCTGTTCTACTTGTCAAAGGAGTAAACTTTGCTTTACAGGCTTCAGGTAGCTGCCTGATATATTTTTCAGGATAGATGTGTTTAATGGCAGTATCATTTTAATTTGGCTTATTGGGGGTATAAGCAGCTCTGGAGAGAAATTTTCATTTGATCCTGGGTTCAAACAGATTCTTGTTTACCAAGGAGTCGCAGTTTCCTTGTGAATGCAAAATCTCATCATGTTTTTTTTTTTGCAGGTTTACAGAATAGCATTAGAAATACAATTATGTTCTTTTACAGAATTAAAAGGGAAGAAGAGTTTGAGAGTCAGTCTTAGCATCTTTTTTACTTAGCAGCTTGGTAACTTTCAAATGCTAATTTTCTTTAGAATTTCAATGTTACTTCTGGTTCTGGCAACACATGCCTGTTTCTCTAACAGTGTAAATTATTAGCTGATTCACCAAATTCTTCTAGTCTGTTTTTATAGCATTTTGAAAAAATGGTAGGCTGTTGTAGCTCTTTCCAGTATTCATTTTAACTAACACATTCAGAAAATTCCCTGGCCATTTAGGGAAAACCCCACTCTTTTTAACGACGTGATGTGAGGTGGATTTCTCTAATTGCAGTGTAGAACCCAATGATGCTGGCACTGCTTTTGATGAACAAACCATGCATGGTCTAAATACTCCATGAATTTCATCAAATGTGTAGCTAAATTGCATATGAAGTACTGCCTTGTAGGAGGATTGACATAAGGAAATCCGAATGTCTGTAATGCATCACAGCAGATGTTCTTTAGCCCACTCTTTTATCTGTGGTATCAGCTATTTATTGATAGGATACAGAAATAAGAAAAGTATAAATAAAATCACAGTGTTGGTTTTCCAACACCCTGGTACTGAGTTTTTCTCCCCATTTTAATAAGGGAAAATGTTTCTTTCCCTATGTTTTGTTTGGAATGTGACAGAGATGGAAGATAACAAGAAACTCTGTCAGACTGTTTTCTTTTTTTTTTGAAATAAACCTTTCCTCTGAAAACAATTTTAATGGATAATTAAGCTTCTTGCCAACCTAAAATGCTGTTATTTTCCTTGACAAAAATTAGGCCCTACGCTGGGAAAACAAAGCTGGTTTTGAAAGTTTGAATGGAATTCAAGTTTACCTTTTCAGATTTCCTTCTGGCACAGTTCAAAGCTGGACTACATTGCTGTGATATGACACTTCTTCAAAGGTACTGGGAGTCTGACTCTTGTATCCCGTTCTGTAGATCCAAATCTTGTCCCTGTTTACAACTCCCGTAGCCCAACACACCACCAGCTCGGGGGGAGCAAAGCACCGGCTGTGCAAGGGCTGGGAGGACACCCATGAAAGGGAGATGTAGTCCAGCCAACGATCCCATCCTGCAGGTGGCTTCACAAGGAAACAAAATACAGAAATGAACAGTTCTGAAAAAGCCACTTTGGATCAGTCAAGAGTTCTGAAATTAGAATCTTTGGATAATACAGGAATGTTTCACTTTGATTGAAGAAAGTGAAGTATGCAAACATGATCAGACTAAAATGCATTGCAAAGTTCAAAACAAAATTAGCTGCATTTTAAATAAGATTTGTTTGGCATACAAAGATCTCAAATTCTTTCTAACTGCAAATAAAGTCTGAACAATTATTTAAAAAATTAACATAATTAGTTTATATTGAGATTAAAACACTCATTAATCATGAAGAATTGAGACATTGTAATGCAATTTAAATACAAAGTCCCTAAATATTATCAGAAGCATCATGATTCATCATTAGTGAGATAAAACCAGCTCTGAAACTTCTTTTTTGTTATGTATCTCTTTCTAACTAGTAAGTTTCCCAGTCAAATAATGTATAGTAATGTCCCATTTTACTCAGAAACCTATGAAACTATGCAGATTTGTACTCTTTGTTCACTTCAAAGACATGCCTGGCTTTATCATTCTGTCAGCAGAAATTAATTTCTGCCTTAGTTTAAGAAGTGTCTTTCTTCACTAATGCACTTACCATGAGTAGGGCATGATGGACTGTGACTCCTTATGACTACCCAAAATATTTCATGACCCTTAATTTAATTTTTAGGCACTGTTCATGTTTGTCCTATCTATGTCCATTCAAGCAGGGGATTTTATTATGACTGTTGAATATATATGACTGTGTCTACTTGGTTATTCATCTCATGTGTTTTGTGTGGAAGGACAGTAACAACTTTAACAAGATCTGATGGCTGCTAAGATCTACTGAGGTTCTGTCAGCAGAGCCTGTGGCTCTCCCTGGAAAAGGCTGGAGCATCTCAAAAGTAGACAGATATAAAAAGAAGACTGCAGAACTAGTTTGAAATCCTAATAGCAGTGCTATCCAGTGTGTCTTAGGTCAAACCATACAGGCCAAATCTAGAAGGAAATTTAATTTAGTTATTATTTTGTTTTCCTGATTCACAGAAACAGGAAGCATTAAACCACCCCAAAACAGACCTGCAAGACAGTGCTCAGACTTAAATAGAAATCTATTTTCTTGGCTAATGGCCACATCATATCTCCTTGTTTCTGAGATCAGTGAGAATGAAGCTCAATATGTTGAAATCCTCACTGTGTTAAGAATGTGGCTTTACTGTACACCTCCTAATGCCTTAGTGCTCGTGCTCTGGTTTTTGGCTACTCCCAGACAGTCCAAATAAATCAGTGAGACTCAACCAGGGAAGGAGAGTCTGTACTTAGCTTATCAAGTTCTTCCAGAAAGGCCTCTACTTTATTTTTCATTCTGCAAAGCATGTGTATGCCTGTGCTTTGGCCACGTTCAATTGAATATTTTCTCTAGGAGAAACAAAGTTCTTTCAGGTAATGGTTATTGAGTATATTTGGACTAATCACATATACACGCAGTAAATATTCCTCAGCTGCAGTGAGAAAACAGATGTCAGCTCTATCTAGAATCAACCCAATATTCATATTGCCTCTTTAGTTAAATGTAATTTATGCTTGAACAAATGATGTGTGACATGAGAGTATTTTAAACCAGTGAAACGACAAGTGAAAGGGTAAAAGCGTTATGTTCCTGTGTGAGATCATAAATCAAACACGTAATGGTCTGTTGTTGATGTAACTTTTTTGGGGGGGTTCAAGTAAACATAGCATTTGTGAATAATGCAGCAGAGGTGAATGCATATAAAATCCTTCATTGTTTTAACATATATCATTATGTATATAGTGCAGGTTAAAAAAAGAATAGGCATTTCCACTACAACTATCCAGTGTTTTTGCAGTGTAGTTGTGAAAACCCAATAGTCTGTGACACAAATATTTTCCCCAAAGTATACTTTGTCCTCAGGGAGCAGTGGAGCAAGAAATATTTATTTTATCTTTCACTAGAAAACTTTATACCAAATATCTGCTCCATCAGGGCTCGTGCAGTTCAGAAGAGGTGCTTGAGAATGTGTGGTATGAAGTGGAGGCCGGGTTCTGTTCTCAGCTCCACCACAACGTGATATGTAGGGTTTGAATCAGTCTACTGATTTCTGTACCTCTGCTTCAACAGTGGTGTAGTCTTCTCACACTTTAAAAATGGCTTTCAGTCTTCACAGTGCTTTTATAAAGCTCTATTACCTGAATTAGCTCTTACTACTCCCAATTATTTGTGTGTCTGAGCTCTAAGGTACTTCCTACACCTAATTTTACAGCTGCTTGGTGATGCAATGATTCATTTTTTCTACAGACAGTGGCAGAAGGTATTGGAGCACTTGTCTAAGGTCACATGAGAAGACTGTGGCAGTAGAGGGGCTCCTGCGTATAATTCAGTCACAAACCACTGCACCATCCTTCTAGATATTCCTGATAGTTTTTGAGTACACTAGTATATTTGAGCAAGTATCTGTAATTGTTAAAAAAAATTAACATTTTTTTTGTTTTTCATGGCAAGCAGGATGAAACCTTTAATTCAGTTTTGAGTCCCATTACCATCATCTGGTTTTATTTGTTCGAGATCAAACTTCTCTACATGGGGCTAATTCGAAACGATGATTCTAATCCAAGTAAGGCACACTTGCGCTAAAAGTTGTTAATAGAGAGTTGAATCTGTGCAATGGAATGAATTTAATGTTTGTTTGAGTATGACTAAATGGAAAGAAACAAAAGAAAGTATTTATATGTATGTATACAGCACATTGCTGAAATTAACATGCATCCATTGCTCTAATACTGTAACATGAAACAGATGTCATAAATGCTGATCTATTTTGTTTCTTAGTTAGCAAAATATCTGGTTTATTCCATATTCCTTCTTAGTTTTGGATTATGGTGACTTTTTGAGGGATGAAGGTGGGAGATGTAGGAGGGGAGATTGTAATACTTGATTTTTCCAAATTGATGGGAATCAAAGAAACTGGAAGGAAAGTCTCTCATAGTGTTGTTAGTAAGTTTCATTCTGTGGGTTTACTTGCATGAAAAATTACCTGAAGACAATACAAACAAATTTTGTTTTCTGAAAATAGTTTATATTCTTAGACTCAAATTCAGAGCTGATGTATAAGACCTCCACAGTATGGTGTGGTATTGAAAGAGTTGGAAAATATATTTTTTTCTCTTGAGTAAAAGGTACAAAGAAAACTATTTTCAAAAGAGTAATAGTCATATTACTGATACCGAAGAAAATGTCCTTCTGCCAGCCACACCATTATCTCAGTGGGGCTTTGCACTAGAAAAATATCATTAGCTATAACACCAGGCACCACAAGAACTAGACGTGCCATGTTTTGGAGGACAAGAACTTAATACTTGTGATCTCCTCATTGCTCAGAGGAAATGGCAGTGTCTGACCTTGATGATATTTTCAACATTGGAAATGACAGAGGTCATAATGAGCTGTAATTCTTCTCAGAGCAAGTGATGATATTTTGGTATTGAATTTTCACCAAAAAGACAAAAAAGCACATACAGAACCTGAAAAAAAAATTGAAATTAACAAAATTAGACAAAAATTTGAGACTGTGAAATTGAAAACTTCTGAGGAAAACACCTGAGGTGTATGGCAGATGTAGTACCAAGGTGGCAGAGAACTTAGCTCAACCCTTCACTAGTACCAGGGCTGTGCTGCTCTGTTCTAGATGGGGCTGTTGCTTAAAGCATCTTAGTTTTACTCAGTGAGTTTGGTATTGGTCTCAGCTGCAAGGTAGCCCATTTTTTATTCTTTCCTAACCTCCCAAGAGAGGAACTTCCTCAGTTTGTGAATCTGCAATGCTGTATGTTTGAATGATCAAAAGAGACTGAGTTGTCTCATTTTAGTGAATTATCCCTTTCTAGAGAACCACAGTGGCTTCAAGCCTTGCTCATTTTAGGTGCAGGTTCAGGCATGTTTACATATTTCCTCAGTCATTTAAAATTGTCTTTATTTTCTCTTGCAAAAAATGTGTTACAATCGTTGTACATTAATTTAAATAAGGCTAATGGCACTGTTAGCTACAGAAAGAAAATATTCTTTTTTTTTCTTAATGAAGATATGAAAATGTAACATCTCACTTTCTATTCAAGTTAAGCACAGAAATTAAGAAAATTTGATCAATTTTTGTGGCTATGATTTTCAACCATTTATTTACCTTACTAATAATCCATCTTCAATTCCATGGTCTTGTTCCTTATTTAATAATTTCACTCTTATGAAAGTGCAATTTAAACTAAATCCAATTTAAAAATTAAGTTGTTCTAGTCATTCAGAGCAACAAACACAGGAAAGGAGGAAGTACAGAGAAATAGAATAGAAGTTATATGGACAATAAAAAATGTCCTTTTCATAGCTAAAGATAAATGCTTAATCTTAGCTTTACAAAAACAAAATAATTCTTCAAACTGATGTATTTCAAAACATGTCAGGTATCAGAATATAATATAGTCAAGTATTACTGAAATGTGGCTTGACTGAAACTGAGATAGTTACTGACTGTTTCAACAATTTTTCACTTGTTTTGGGAACTGGACTCAGCTGAATGACTGTAAGGTAAAGAACAAATTCAAAATAAGCTTTTTTTAAGTAATGTGCTTGTTAAAAAATTTAGCAAAATAAGCAGGAAACATGAGAAACATGTTTGAAAACAGAAGGGTGACACAGAAAACACCAGCATGCTGTGCTGAATTTTTGGATTATTTTTTCCTATCAAAGCAATTAATGAGGTTAACATGTTGTTTAGGTTATTTTTGACACTGTTGAGTTCCCACCTAAATTAAAGATCATCTTAGACAGCCCAGTCATGCACTTGGGAGGGATGACTGGTGGGAACAGGATTTAAATGAATGTTAGTTTATGTGGAAAGGGGTTTTGCTAAACTGACTATCTTCTTCATCAGACCAGTACCGGCCAGGAAGAGCTACAAGAGAGTGCCCCACTGGTAAAACCTGCCAGCACAGTTCCCAGCTGCAGGTTGCTGACAGACAATCTTCATTCTCAAACATCTGGGTAACCCTAATTCTTACAGGATCCAGCACAAATTTTTTTTCCCGATTTTCCGTTTCCAAGCAGGTTATAAATCCTTTGTAAGGCTTTGCATTTTTATTTCAGTATCCAAATTCTAAAGCTGCTATACTCACCATCTTTGTTTCCTGTAGACTAGAGTCTGCTGCTCTCAGCTCTGTCGGCTCTGGGTTTGATTTGTCTCCAGCAATTACTGGGAAGGTGGTTGCTATAGCTGCACTAATGAAAGGAGCAACCATGTTTCCTTGAAGGCAGTGTAAGCAAGCATAAATAAACAAATGCTTTGTGGTGTTAATAGTGTAAATGAGATATTATTGCAACAGATGAAGTAAGATATTAACCCTTTTTAGAGGCTTGATAGCTATCAACCTTTGAACTTTCTATGCAAACCTTAGCTTGAGATGGTATAACTTTTTTGGCAAATATTTGAAGTATTATGAGTTTTATAGGATTTTCTCCTTCATCTTGATGTGAGTCACATTTTTGTTGTATTTGTTCTTGTTACCACATTTTTGGGTGGACCTGGAACAAGTTGCTCAGAGAAGCTGTGGCTGCCCTGTCCCTTGCAGTGTTCAAGACCAGGTTGGATGGACTTTGAGAAACTGGGCTAGGGAAAAGTGTCCCTGCTTATGGCAGGGGGGTTGGAACAAGATGATCTTTAAGGTCCCTTCCAACCCAAACCATTCTATGGTTCTATGATTTTTCCAGTGACAGTCTGTGTCCACAAGTTTGCCAGTTACTGTTATGTCAATGACAGGCACATAGATGAAGGTCCATGGCCAAAGCCAGGAACATAAGGAAGTTTTAATTTTAAAAGATCCTGTTAAGTTGCACTGTACTTTGTCATCTCTGGTTCACTGAATTTAGCTCTAAGTGTGATTATTTTCTGCGAAGTGACTGTAAAAACTGTGTCACACATTGTCGTGTTTGTATTTCAGTGATTTTGCATCAATTTTGTTCAGGATGTTGTTGGATTTTATTTTAGACCACCATATCTACCAATGAAGATTTGAAGGTCACGCTGTGTTTAAACTCATGTAACACCAATAATAATGGCATTTCTGAGAAATGAAATCTCACTCACCCTCCCAGCAAAGCACTTCAGTGTCTAGGGCAGGCTGTGCTGTCAGATTTTCCTGATGTGCAAGTAAATCCATTCTACTAAGCCAAGCTAAAATGGAATCTCTCAAAATAAACTTATGCTACATTAATGAGATAGTGTTACCATATTAGCATTATGTATTGCATTAAGGGGGAAAACACTGGAAAGGCTGGTCATACTGGCTCATCATGGGACAAGCTTCCGTCACTGTAACAAAATATGGGATTTATGCTGAAGAGTGACTACTGTAAAAATACTAACCATATGTTATTATGTATCTGTAGGTAGAGAGTGTTACTTACTTCAATTATTCAGTGTCCTTTTAATAGATCTCAATATTTCTGAAAAATACTGAACAGTTTTTGCTAATGGCTGCATAACGCTAAGTTTTGTCTTGTTACTTGGTTAGGACAGAGATAGGTTTCTTTTTTGGAGATACTGGGCACTGGAGGCGTTGGTCCAAGATGAGCTGATGAACAAAATGAATGCAGCACATTTTAAAGCAAACTTCCTCTTTGCTAGCTATTAAGTATATTTGGTGTTTTAAGAGAAAAATTGAATACTACGTGGTAGAAAGACATTAGTCGGACACACTAATTTCTTTTCTTATCTGATTTCTGATTCTGACTTAGCATGCTACAAACTATTTTCCTTTTCTTCTCTCCTTTATTTTGCAGTTAACTTTGACCACTTTCAAATACTGCGGGCTATTGGGAAAGGGAGTTTTGGAAAGGTAAGAATCAACTTATTTTCAGCAGTTAAAAGTTTAATAGAGAATACCTTTGTGTTTTTCTGACTTCATTAAGGTAAAAGAACATAGGTTTTGTAGCCTTTTCCTTCTTAAAGACATCTGACAACCAGTAAGGACTGTCTGACTATTCATTAAAAATATTTCTATTGTAATCCATTCACTACAATTAATTGAGCAAAAATTATCACAATAATTAATTATACCCAATGGAGATTAGCAGAATTTAGAAATCTGTCCTGAAAACAAAAATGAATAAAAAGGTAGGAGCAGACTACTTCTTTAGACAGTCCACCAGAGTGATCTTGTTCTTAAATCTCTGAGCTTATTTGTGTCTTTAAAATAATTGCAGTATTTTAAAGTCACTTTACATAGATTAAATCCTTTTGGGACTGTATAAACTGACATACACTATAATTATGATCATTGAGTAAATGTTTGTTCAATTCAACAGGATTTTCTGAAACAGAGAAGATTAATGGTTTGTTTACACTTGAGTAGACAACCTTTCTTTCCTATAATAGTGATTATAACAAGGTTTTAAATTTTAATATGGGTAAATACAAAGCCACAAAGTCAGAGAAAATCATATTTTAAAAATATTAGAAACCATTTCTCACAGCAATACATCTGAAGGTGAAATATAACTGATACTGGATCAGGTGACTGTTCAAACAACAGCTGTCTAGGTCTTGATTTCAATGATTCCTGAGTATACGCCAGCTCAGTGCTGGTGAGGCACTTCTGTAGTCATGCATTGAGAGCACACAAAGGATTTTGCTGGTTCTTGGCCTCCATGCAGAACAATGACTTTAATTTTAGAGAGCCCAGAAATACTTCTTGCAGAGCAGCATGGTCCTTCATGGAGTGGTCCTTATTCACTTCAGTAGTTTTCAAGAGAAATCTTCTTTGAGATCACTAGGAGAATATGCTGCTTGGGCAAAATGGTACTTTAAAACCCCTTAAAAATCAGGGCAGCAGAGATCTGTGATTGTTTATTATCACAATACAGAGATGGAATACCATGTCAAACTAAATAAAGGTCCAAGAGTGCAGGTTAAGTACAGGAAAAGAAGTTAAAGGTATATCCAAATCATGCTGGCCCTCACAAAGGAAGAGCTACTTAGATCAGAGTTCAGCATTTTTGGTTTGAGTATTTAAAACTGTCTACTTCTGCATTTACTTGGCGGATTTTTAATAGACAAATAAAACCCATTTAATCAGAATTTCTAACCTGTCCTCTTCCAATGTACTTGGAGTCACTAGTAACTGGAA
Organism: Oriolus oriolus; assembly: GCA_013400235.1. NCBI lineage: Eukaryota > Metazoa > Chordata > Aves > Passeriformes > Corvidae > Oriolus > Oriolus oriolus. Next base: position 333,885 of record VXBT01003860.1, on the reverse strand, counting down.
TGTGCTAAGCATAACCAGCTTAAAGGTCTTCCACAAAAAAACCCCAACCAACCAACCAACCAATTTCCTCTTATTGGTGAAGACACCAAAGTATAAGCAAAGAGTAACCTTCACCTACTTAGCAAGGCAAGGTCACTGAAGCCAGAAGGGCTTCTTTTAGAGTAGTGCCCTGCACCTCGCTTGCGTGCCGCTGATCCCTGCCCTGGTTTGTGCCACTTTCTGTCTGCACCAGATGATACACCAGGTCTGTGCCAGTGTCTTTCTGCACAGATAATTCACCAGGTAGGTCTGCCCGTGCCCAGCAGTGCGGGCAGCTGCTCAGTGAGTGGTCACACACGTTGTGCCACAGCTTGCCTGGCACTTGGCTTGAACAGAAGAGGTGCCAGCATACACAGAAGCTGTGGCTGTGATGGTTCTATGCAGACTCAGACCTCACCTCTTTTATCTGCCCCTTAGCAAGGTAAAACCTGAGCTCTCAAGGGACACCTTTGAAGTGAGCCTGTTTGCTTCCAGAAAAAAGAGCATGCTCGTGGCTTTTCTTCTCTCCATACCCGTTTCCTACCCTTCTCTAAACTATTGTGATGTATCTTTTCCTGAAAAATATGCAACAGTGTCTGTGAGATGGCACCTGCTCTTGACACATCTCTAAGAAGTGGTGGGTACAGAGGCAGCAGCTGAAAGCAGGTGGCCACTTCTCAGAAAAGACAAGCACTTGAGAAACAAAGCATTTGATCCCAAATGGCCTAGGAATTCCTGTAACAGCAAATGGTGCTACTGTGAATAGAAAATGCCAAAGGTGAAGGCAGGGAGCTGATTTCTGAAGCCAGCTAGGGGGACAGATCACCGCTGCTGAAGTGGCCAGCCCCAGCGGAGCAGGTGAGGTGCTAAACATCACCTTGAGCTCTGTGCACAAGAGAGAGCTGAGCAGCGCAGAGACTCTGCCACATCAGATACCTCCTGCAGCAATATCCTGCAGAGGCCTAAGGTTGCTGTAGCAACCAGAGTAATTTAAGAAATATTGAGAGAGAGAGAGACAGAGATATTGAACCAAGAGCAATAAAATAAAAAAATAGAGCATGTCTTAAAACATCCTGTTGCTCTCAGAAAACGGAAAAGGCCACAGAGGAGCCATAAAGGAAGCAGGCAGTTTAAGGAAAGCGTGATACTGAACATGGTGTTATATGTTGCAAGATGCTAGAGCACAACAGACCCAAAGCAGTAAACACCCAACAATAGAGATTAACAGTCTTGCATCGTTTTTTGACATTTTCTGCTGCCAGGTACTTCCAGAAGGAACAGTAATAGGAAAAGTTGCCGGCAATGAGGCTTCTAAATGAACGATAAAGGCAAGACTGACTCACAGAGACAGACATTTGAAATGGTGACTGATTTACCATGTTGTGCTTTTGGCTATGTTATAATAGGTCATTTTAAAATGGGCTTCTTTCTTTCCCTTGCCCATGGAAAGAAAAACAAGGTGATTTGTCAGAAGCCGGTACTGATCTGGGAAAAAAAAAGCCTGTTACGCCAAGGACTTTCCTGTTGCATTTGACAACTGCAAGATAAGGATTTAAGTTTAGACGGAACTCATACTTAAAACACGTTCTCTCAGGATTGTGCAACTTTTTTTTCACCAATACAGATTCCCCAAAGCAGGTTCACGAGAACCACACTCATATAAACCTGTAAGAAAATCAGATATTTTTAGAAATATCACAGAAACATTCACCAGTTTCCTGAATGCCATGGAGAAGAGCGGATCAAAATCAACCAACAAGCCTTCATAAAGTACGTAGGCTTGTTTTATTTTCCTGTGTGCTGCGGGAGGGTGAGGGCCCCTCTGCAAGGGCAGAGACAGTAGAGACAGACACACACGAAGCCTTAGAAGTGCTCTCTCCTGCTTAATCTGGCTAATTTTTTTTCCATATTGTTGTATGTAGAGCTATCACTCTTCCCAAACAAAATGTTGCAAAAAATTATATATTTGAAGATCATCCAATAAGTACAAAACCAACAAGGACTGAAATACAAAAATTATCGTTGTCCTTTACAGCAACAATAACCATGTAATTGCAGGGTTACTGCTGCAAAATAATTTGTATTCAGGTGTAACAACTAGTTCTCAGAGATATTATAGTACCAATTTTCTTTGAGTTCTCTGTTCGTGGGAGTAGGTATACTGAACAATCTGACCTCCTTAAATTAAATTCAAATTATAATTTCAATGTACAAACTCTCTCTTGTTTGTTTAAGGTGCTGAGACACAAGACTTAGTTCCGATTAATTTGGTAGTATAAAACAGTAACTTCCTGTGATGAAGTAATTGAAATTACAGTGGTGTAAATCAGATGAGAGCCCAGAATCATGTCTGAACTGATTGAGGGTACTTTAGTAAATACAGTGCAAAATATTTCAGAAAAAATATGCTACTCTCCTAAAAGCAACATAACACACAACTGCAGAATATTAATATTGTTTGACAGTATAAAAATCCATTTTTTAGCTCGAGTTAATATGAAAGGATACTAAGCAGATGCTTCGGCTGCTCCAGATGTCATGCTTTGCTTATGGGAATGTGGGAATGCATCTCCCTATTTAAAGGAAAACCCCTGGCAGCGTAAAGACAAACTTATGATATCCATTCTCCAGCCTCTTTGTGTAAAACTTTCCAGCTCTGCTTGTAGGCTAAGCCTATGAGAACTATTTATTCAGAGCACACGCGTAGAACGGACAAGGCAGCAGTATTTCAGGCAGATGCTCAATAGCAGATTCATCAATTCCCACCTGGAGTGGGAAGGATAGATCTGTTTTGTGTCTTGTAGTCCTCTGTGTTGGGGTGAGTGCTTCTGCCCGAGCAGTGCCATCGCCTCTCTGCTGGGCTGGGATTCCTCATGGCAGCCGCGGCTGCCCCGTCTCATCTACTGGCATGAGATGCAGGATGTCGTGCAGGAGCACGGGTGAGTGTGCGCTCCAGCTTCCGGCTCCCCGCCTAACAGTGACTTCGTTGCAGAGGTTTCTCTGGCTGTGGGTTTTGTATCTCTCCTCTTTCATGACCTGTTGCGAAACCACATCATGTGGCAGTCTGAGAGGTCTACGTGCTCACGTGCCAAATTCAGACCAAAACTGAGACTAAGTGCACCTTGTTCTTTCCAGACCAGGCACATAGCAGCTATAAGTCTCTTCCAGTGGGAAACAGGAGAAATCTGTGGTTTTCAGCAAGTCTGATATTTCAGCCATCCCCATCTTTTGCTCTGGGAAGAATTTTGTTGAACCTACCCATGGTTACTCAGCTTACACAGCATTATGCAGCTTCCTTCAGCAAACCTTTAGCAAATTCTGCCCCAGTTTTATTCAGCACGACTCTCTCACTTCACTTACTAAGCTCTGTAATAGCCCATAGGGCAGTTTGTCACCCTCAGCACTGTGTCTGTGTGACCCCTTAATCTGCAGATCAAACCCGATACGTAAGTTCTCTATTTTTCGCATGTGAAATCAGAAGAAATCCAAGAAGGTAGTTTAGAAGTGGACCACAGCACATGTTGCTCTCAAAAAATGAAGCTTAGCCCTACAGCCATAATCTATTGGATTCCTTCCCCAGTTTTGAGGGAAAATGTCTCCAAGTCATTCTCTGGTCAAATTTTTTCTAACCCGATAGGTTTTAAGGCAGCTCACTGTTACCTTCTACCAGAAATAACAAAAGACACCACCCTGTGATAACAACTAAGATATGTTAACAAAACCTCTTAGAAAGGGAATATTTTCACAAGAGATTTTTAAAAATAGCACTATACCATTCCAGAGAAAATTAAGGGGGATTCATAATGCCTGCCTTTAAACATGTACAGCACAGATGTCTGTATCCAAACTAGTAATCTGCAGTCTCTTTAGGGCACATTAGAAGGGAAATCCTTCCAGGTACAGAGATAGTCCCCTATGCCTGTTTAGATCCTTACCTTATGTGGAGATGGATGTTCCTGTCCCCCTCTGCTGACGATGAAGCTGGAGAGTTGTTGAGTTCAGAACCTGTATTTGCTCTGAATCATCACACTGTCTGGGCTTTGGTAAATGATATTCACAGAAAAATGGAAAGAGAATGCGAGTGTAACAGGCTTCCATACTGGTACATGTAAATAAGGCAGTTCTGCACAGGCTGTCATCATAATGAGTCATCACAGGTTTTTTTTTGGTGGAGGTGCCAGAGCACCTGTTTATCCCTATTTTAAAATTGCTCCTTTGGAACAAAAAACCCCCCAACTTAAACATTTCCCATTAAGACTGCACATGTGAGAAGAGCTTGAGGGCTTCCTTTTTTTCTTGTATTAGTGGAAAGTTTCAATCCATTGATGTCCTGCTCCGGAGAAGAGCTGACAGCCAGCAGGTAGAAGTGCCAGGGAGGATCTCTGCTACAATCCAGTGCTGTCATAGCAATGTCAGGCATTTTTCACAATAACATCACAATGGATGCAGGTCGTGTTTCCTGATTTTTAGTAGGAAGTAGCTTTATCATATTCATGCAAATCCTATTGATTTTATAGCCATGTTAAAAGATTTGCGTAGGTACACATTGCTAGAAAATGTTTACTATCATTCTGCTTTGAAGCTGTGTGTTAGGCAAGCTTCTACCAACAACAGAAGGTCTGTTTCAGCTGTGCTGAACACCCTTGTCTTTACTGCCAGGTAAGAGAACTGAATGCCTTCTGGAATCACAGCAGTGTTTCAAAACCTGTTTACATTCCATATTTAGGTGCTGCATATGATCTTGATTCGCCACATTGGTCAAACCTGTAATTCTCAGCTGAGAAAAACCTCATTCTCTCAACAGTTTCTCTAGTCAACCCTTCAATAGGGAGGCTTTTAATGTGGGGGAATAGGAGACTTCTGCAAACACTTAACTCTTGGCTGAGTTGTACGTGGAAATCATGGTGCAAACTAACATACATAACTGAACTTCTGGACTTAGGTTCTGAGCTAAAATCCCCAAACGTTGCACTTTATAATGTGACTCGCTAAAATGGAGTCTCCACATATTCTGAGACAGGATGTCAGGATTTGCCCCTGAAAATATTGCTTATGCTTTTGAAGGACCTGTGGGAGCATGAACAATTCATTTCCATCCCTTCATTTCCCACTCAGTTTCAGCTCGATCCCACTTGCTACTTTTTCTTCCTTCAAAAGGCCAAACACAATTCCCCATTGTTCCATAGCCAGGGTTCTTTCCAGACAAATGTGAACCTTTAGTTATCTTAAGGGCATCAACGATATTCGGATTTTTCATAACAGTCCAAGGTGAAAAATGAAACCAAACTTCAGTACTCACCATTGTACAACACTGATGGGCTCAAACCAAAATGTTACCATCCATGTTCTCCTTAATAGCAGAACATCTCCTCATATTAGGAAAGGTAATTAGAAACTCTGCTTGATCATGCCTAATCATTATAGGTTAAAGGTACTCTATTAACTCTTCTATCTGGAGTAGATTTGAGCTCAAGGACACACTTTATGAAAATAGAGTTTCAGAGAAATGTATGTGGTTTGGCTTCACTGGCCCTGTTCCTCCCAGTTTCAGCTGTGGGAAGTTGCCTTAGTTACTCCTGAGTGTTTCTAAATATTGAGCGCATAAGTTCCTTAAAATACGACTTAGACACAAAGGATTTCTTTTTGGTTGTCACCATGTTGTAATCTGATCTCTGACCATTAATTTAACGAGTGTGCATTTTTTTGTGTGTACAATATGGGAGCGTGTATGTGCATATGTGTGTGTCCGTACATAAATATACAAATAAAAAAATAATGCCCACACCAAGTGAATCCAGAATACCTTTGAAGTTGGACACTACAGACCTGTGATACCTGAGCCAGATATTTCCAGTACATTCAGAACAACTGTCTATTTCTGTGTTGCCAAAACTTGTACTTAACCTGATGCTTGGTTGTGGTGCTTGTGACACTCTCCACCTCCGTTCTCAAGGCAAACTACCATGACAAAAACAATCCAGACTTCCTATGGGAGTTCTCTTGACTAAGATTTTCTTCATGCATTTACGTTATTTGACTTTTGTCAAAAAAAAAAAGAAAAAAAAGAAGATAAAGTAAAAGCATAGAAGTTTACTACCAGAGACTAAATCATTGTAATGGTCTCTTGTGAATTCAGAAATGTTACGATGCATATCTGTATGAAAACTCTTTTTCTTTTCAACAATAATTAAGGGAGCATAATTCTGATATTTAGGTGAAATATTGAGCCTTGGGAACGCAGGCAAGGTTTATGATGCAGTAATCAAGATGTGAGTATTGACTTGTGGGAATGAGGACAATGATTGCGCATTTTCCTAGGCAGGAGGCAATAATTTCTGTGACTAATGAAATAGACTGTGATTTCAGCCACTGGAGTATATTCCTCTCAGCTTTACCATGTAACTTCTGAAAATTTTGACACTTTTCTGGGTCCCCATTATTTCTTATGTAGGGTTGGGTTGTTTTTTTGTTAATTTTTAATTACAATCTATTACGAAGAATCCCACAGAGCTGTGAAGTGAACTTACTGAAGGTGTTACTCAGTTGTAGTATCCAGATCTGAATTATTGAAATATCCTTAAAGACTCCTTTTTTTTAAAGTCACAGTTGAATTCACTTTCTCAAGGTGTCAAAATTTTTCTTTTACTTTGCTGCCAATTAGGTGTGCATAGTACAGAAGAGAGACACCAAGAAAATGTATGCCATGAAGTATATGAATAAACAGAAGTGCATTGAGCGAGATGAAGTTCGCAATGTTTTCCGGGAGCTACAGATAATGCAAGGCCTGGAACATCCCTTCCTAGTCAATCTGTGGTAAGAAAATCTTTAAAATGCTTTCAAGGATCTCTCATTTTCTCCTTGTTGCTGAATCAGTTCAGATTATGGAAGGCTGGAAAGCTGAAAAGAACAAAAGATTTTTGGTGACCTCCTTTGTTAAAGGTATTAAGGTTTCACAGGGAAATTTTTTTGTCATTGATATTTTTAAGGTGTCTTTTTAAATTAGAATATTTAAGCATCATATTCATCTGTTCATTTCTGGTTTGGTTTCTCTCCAAATTGTTACAGCAGTGTGTGGAAATGTGTTGTCCAGTCCAGCTTCATTATTTATTTTTGATAATACCTGGATTAAATATCTCTCATAAAGCTGTGGAATAGCAAAACCAACCATTCATTTAATTTTTTTTTTCTTGAGTTGATTCAGAGGAAATTCAAAACTCAGTTGCTTGTTAAAAGTTACTGACACAGGACAGCAGAAAAGTGTCTTTTTGTCACTTGGAATATCCTTTATCTTCTCCATGCTAGCCATTGGATCTCTTGGTCACATATGAGTGTGAGAAAATACTGGTCAAGCAATGACTAGCTTCAACTACACCACCAGCTTAAAATATTTGCTGTCTCTTATGTAGTGTGGTAATACTTGCTGGCTTTCATAGTGTTAGTGGTAATGGGATGCAGAGTTTTCCTCCTTATCTAATGGCCTACATAATTCAGAAAATAAAAAGGTGAAGGGGACATAAATCATCATGATAATAACATTGTTCGGTTTTGAATAGCTTGATTGGCTGCAGGTGGTCACAACGCACACTGGTGTTGTGTTTTGTGAGTTTTAGCTGCCTCACTTGAGGTCAGTGTTTTGCCCATCCCTTAGCTCACTCCTGGTGCCAGGTTAACACCTTTCACAAATTAAAAGCCAAATTGTGTTCTGTCTTGAGTGAACACAGCTTTAGTATAATTGCATTCTGTTATAACAGCAAAGCATTTGAACACGAAATTGATTCCAGAATGACCAAAATGACATGTATATATATGTGATCTCCACTTGACATGAATGATCTGAGCTAATCTAATACCCAGTTGAAGGCTTAAAGAAAAATATATAAACATCGTGACTGTAATACAAAACTTTCCAAGTATATTTTCCAAGGTTCCAGCAACCTGTAGTCTCGGGATTTCTTTACCAAAGATATGGTATATCTGTGCCTAGGAGCCTGTGGATTTCTCTGTTGTGCATTTGTCTACCTTTTTTGAAATCCCACTAACTTTTGTTCTTTATCAGGAGGTGTGGAAGTTTCCACTGTGTAACTAGACACTGTACAGAAACAGTCATAGGTTAATGTTATCTGAGAGATAAACATAACAGTGTTGAAAGACTGAAGATCAAATATTTATTGTGAAACAAAAAACAGTGCTAGATTCCCATTACTGAATTATAATCAGATGATAAATATTGTTTCTCCTTTTCTTTTTCCATGCCAAAGATTAAACTTGAAATAGGCAATACTTTAAAATTGTATTAGGCGCTATGGTGCCTTTTAGCCTTCCTGCACTTCTAAGACACTGTCACAGGATCTCAAGACTCAAATGTTATACCGTATGTGTGTATGAGAAATGCAAAAAATTGAAGAGAAATGTAGTACTCTAGAGTTTACAAAACATTTCAGGCAAACAGGACACTATTCAAGATGCTCCAGTGCACTAGCAATGTTTTGTATTTGATGTCTCTAGCTATGGTTATACTTGGCCAATGTATCTACAAGTACCGATCTCTTCACTCTCGTGACTGGTGACAGGATTCAAGGAAACATCATGAAGTTGTGTCAGAGAGGTTTAGGTTGGATATTAGGAAAAGGTTCTTTGCCCAGAGGGTGTTTGGGCACTGGAACAGGCTCCCCAGGGCAGTGGCCACAGCACCAAGCCTGGCAGAGTTCAAGAAGGTTTGGACACTGCTCTCAGGCACACGGTGTGACTCTTGGGGTGTCCTGTGCAGGGCTGGGAGTTGGACCCGATGATCCCTATGGGTCCCTTCCAACTCAGGATATTCTGTGATTCTATGATTCTGTATGAGGCTCTACTGACATTCAGGGACTCAGACTAACACAATCAGAACTGTAAAAATTTTTCCAAAAAAGAATTTCATTGACCCTTATTATTTTCACCTGAAGTGTTCACCTCAAACATTGCACATTTAAATGTTTGGTGATTCAAAGCCCTGACTCCAGAGTGAGCTACTGAACTGCTGGAGAGCCTGTATTTCACGCTGGGACAGCAAAGGGAAATCTTGAGCCTGAGCCTTCCCAAAATCAATCTAGTCTACCCCGAATAACTCTTTCCTTGTATCAGACTCATAATATGTTTCTATAAAAAAATTAGCCTTGAACAATCCTAAATGAATTTAAAATAACTTCTGGTATATTTCTGGAGTGTCTACACTTGCAGGCTACAGTAGCATGTTCCAGACCTTTGACTTCTGTCTCGACTTTCACCTGAATTTCAAGATATTCTACACATTATCTTCAAATGATGACTTTTGTTATTGGACTGCAACAAGGGCAAAGCACAAAAATCATAAGTGATCCGTGAATAACAGTCACATCTGTTCTGTTAAGCCAAAGCTATATGAAGCTTTTAAACATATTAATTATATTTCATTTATTTAATATTTGAAACTACATTTTTATTTCTACCATGAGAAAAGAAACACTGCAAGTATGGATGGAATAGTCCTTAAGTATGATGTTCCCAGAAGTAATTTCTTAAAATAACATTTTCATTGATTGTTGGTGAACTAGCATCCTGTTTAATGTGTTTTTACTTGCAGTTTAGATGCAATAATAATTTGCATCAAATACACTGACATTGTAGTTATAACTTGTATTAGATGATTAACAGGAATCTATGAGTTTTCCTCTTATGAGTCAATTCCTGACATACTAATGGAAGGAAACAGTTGAATCTGCATTTCTTCTATAGTAATTGCAGCTAGATTAGTTTCATTTTTCAGAGTTAGATTTTGTTTTTTGTTTCATTAATTGCACTGTAAATGTACAAATGGACTGTAGCAAGAGCTACTAACCCTGTATTGTTTCAGAAACTGGAATAATAATTTAACAAAAAACAGTTATGTTGTGGTGTATGTGGAATAACACAGCTGCAGCTTATTTAAATGCTGAGGTTCTTTTGGCCTAGTCTGGCCTTCCAGCCTCTATCACACTCTCTCAGGGTTTATATCAGTTTTCAGAAATCTTGTCTAAGGTATGATTTTGGTAACTAAAATCCAGAAATTACTTTAATTTTTCCTAAAGTATCATTTTCTGTAGGAATAATTTTGTTGTCCTTTCTTTTTTTTTCTTTTTTGCATTGGGATGAATTGAAATGAAATCCTACATCTTTTAATTCAAAATGTTGAATCCTAAATCAATATTGAAAAGTATATTTGGAGGAAATTCTGTCATGGTAACATTTCATGTGTTTGTGGGACTGTCCCTGACAAGAACAGCTGATTTTCAGAAGTTTATCATCTGGACCTCGAAATAAAATTAGAATAGTAATAAATCCCCCAGCAACGCCTTGAACAAAAGGGAATACCAACCAAGCATATTATCTTTCTTTGAGAAATTACATCATCAAAAATAGAAGTTGGCAGTTCAAGAAACAAATATGAATCCTGGAAAGTCCTTTAGTTTTTCAGGATAACTGAAGAAAGTAGTGAGATGTGTGTATACAATCTGTCATCAGTTGAATTCTTGTGGCGAGAAAAAGAAGAGGAAAGAAGGTGGACGTTCTGTGGTGGGTACTTCTGCTGGATCTATCAGTAACCACAGCTTACACAAGAATACAGAGCAGCTCATATAAAAAAAGGGTAGAATCTCAACTCTCAAAGATCTCTATTAAAAAGCTTTTTGAGGCTCATGCGTCTTCTCTGAGCTTTATTAAATTTAACTTCACAATCTCGACCTATAAATCACATTATTTGAAATATGTACTGTCTTTCATAACATCTAACACAGAAAGGAATCATTCTTCTGTAAATGTTCATAAAGGCTTGGAGGATAACTGTTTTTCAGGAAGGGTTTGGGACTGATTTATAACCTTCATTTTAGAAATGAAATTGAATAAATGCTTAAAGCCACTTTTATCACCATTAGAGGAATTTTTGATAATAGAGATGCCTTCTTAAAATAAAATGCAGTCTGTTTTTTATCAGAATTATTTTTTTGTCATGGGTATTTCAAGCATAGATGAATGGGCTGTAGAAATGTCAGCTGCCAGCTTGGTCCCACCTTGAGACTGTTCCTCTCTAATATTCAGCATTTTATCCATGTTCATCCTTCCCCAGATATCTGAGTGTCCCCTGGACAAGATGAGTGGTGTTCCTGAAAGTATTCGTGTTTTAAATGCATTTCTTACAACGTGCATTAGGACTGAGCCAAGAGCCAGTTTACTTGCCATGTACCAGTGCAGGCAGATTTGGTATTATGTGACTTGTCCTCAAACATGAGGAGATGTTTGAAGCATCCACTGGCTGCTCTGAAAACAACATGGCTTACCACAAAAGACAGAAATTTTTTACCAAAAAAAAAAAAAAATCCTGTATCAAAGTGGTTTCTATGCTGATGTGGAACTAAAATACTGAAAAAAATTAGACCATTTCTCAAAAGTTTTGAAACACTGAAGTGATCTCATTTTTAATAGCCTTGCTAAAACTTTTTAACTTGTCAGAACATTTTCTAAAGCAGCAGAGGGAGAAGGATAACCATTTACTTTTGTCAGCTTATAGGTCATTTTCCTACTATAGACAAAACAATATGTTTGATTTATTTAACAAGCCGTGAAGAAGTGTTAGCTGCATTCTCAGAGTAGCTATATACTGTGATGTATTTTTCTTTTGACTCATCAGTCTATGGAAACTGCATGTATTCCATGACAGACCCACAAAACTACATTATTGTTACCAGCTACAGTGAGGCTAAGTTTCAAATAAGTGAAAAGTGAAGAACACACATTGCAGCAGAAATGGTCATGCATTTCTGAATTTATCTAATACCCCAACATGTCTTCAAAAGAAAGAAGAGGTAAAAAAGAGAAAAAAAAAAGATTCTGGAGATAAGAAATTATTTTTTCAGTCTCAAGTGTTAGATGGCTTGCTGAATGTGCACATGTATACAGATACATAACTGGAAATTAACACTTCCCTTTGAAGGTGCTCTTTCTAGAATATTTTGGGAGCAATGTCACCTTGGACTGCACAATAGAATGGCTTTGAACCCCAGGCTGGCATCAAAAATGTGCATGAATCTACAAACTTAGGGAAGCAAGAACACCCGACCAAGTGTTTTACTGCTGGGTGGAGGTGAAAATGACCAACCAAGGAGCACCAATTACGTATCAGAGATCAAGGCAACAAGAGGAGGTAGTTTAGGTCAGTCTCAGGTGAGCTCGCTTAGTGGCTGTGGTCTTGTGGCTGCTTAACTTGCCTTGGTATAGGAGGCCTAATCTGGAAAGAAAAGATTTTAGGGGGAGGATTCAAAATTTCTTTTCTGACGAGTGGTGTGACTGGTTTTCTGAGCTTCATGAGGTGCCACAATAAAGGCTGTGAATAAAGTTCACGATCTAACAGAAAAATTGCATTATGTTTTTGGAAAGGAGCAGTGGGGTTGTGTTGTTTCTTGCTGGGACCCAGGTTGGGTGTTTGCAACTGTCCTGACGGCCCCATGAGCAGTAAGAAGTCCTGCTGAAAAGGAAAAGGTAAGCTGCACTAATGTCTGTCTTTATGGTATGTGGTGGATCCCAAAAAGGTTGTGAAACAATCCTGACACAGGTTCAGTTTTCCTGGAGAGTAATGACGGTGCTCGATGCTCTTTGCTCTCTTTGGTTATACCCAGCTGCTGCAAGTGTGGTTTATGCGGAGCAAAACGATGGTGTTGTCCTCATTGGCTGTGTCTGTACCAGGACCTTAGAACCAGGTATCCTTTCTGAGCTCTCAAACCCAATGTTTCATATTGCAAAATGTTTCTAGGCCTGCTCCCAGCCTTGCTGGGGGCTGGGGTGTGAGCATCATCCCAGAGGAGCCCCAGGCGCAGCCAGGTTGTTCCCAGCAGGTGGGCAGCTTGCACACCCACACCTCCCTGGGTTTGAGAGCTGACCAGGAGCACACTTTTTGTGCCATTTGGTCTTAGTGCACTTGGACAATAGTCACTGACATGTTAATTGATGCAACATGTGTTTCTTTTGTGAATTTAGCTGAGGTCATGAATGCCAGGCCGTGTAATCCTGGTCCATTCCAGGTATCTGACAGTGTCTAAGTTTCTATTCCAGCCAAGAAGAGATTGTAAATCAAGGGAGAAAGACATATTTAGCATCTTGCACAGATCTTAGATGGGTGGATTATTTTTGCCATAGATGAAGCAAAGGGTGAGTTCTTTCCTCAAATAGCTAGATCAATTCATCACTGCATTAGTGTAAATCTGAAATAGGTGAAGATATTGAAAAGATTGAAAACATTTTCTGTTCTCTAGAGCCTTAGAAGAGATAATGATGGAGGAAAAAGGGCAGGAAAAGGTGATGAGGCAGCAGGAAGGGTAAGATAATTGGAAGAGGAGAGTATGGAAAAGATTTGACTTGAGTTGTAAATGTTCAGGATATTATTGCTAGCTATGGAAATTACATTGGACTCAACACTGCCAGCTGGCAACCTCTGGGTGTTTGTGCTAAATTAATGTTAGCTGTAACATCATCACCAACTGATGAATGTGTGATTCAACAGTTATTTATTTTTTGTATTGATTTTAATACCCTAAGATAATAATTGACAGTATTGGGACACTGACTGGATAAATTTTGTTCTGGTGACTAATTATTTCCTGTGAGAAGTTTCTGTCACCCTGAAATATATATCTTTGGGCCCAACTTTAATACATTCCACTTAAAAGCAGGAATTGGCCTTTGGCATAGTTTAAGTTTTGATCTTTTTTGCATTAGAAACTGCTGCACAAGATATTTCATCTCCTGTGTGTCTCGCTGCATCCTGAGATCCCTCTTAGGAGAGTGCCTTCTGCATCATTCTGACTGAGACACACGCTTTATTTACTGACCCTAATAAACTTTTCTCACAGAAAGCTTTCACTGCAAAAGGAATCTTACTATAAATATTGATAAATATCAAACTGCTGGGAAAAAGAATCCTTTCTGTTTTAAAAAATTTCATTTCCAGTCATGTTTCTCTTATGAATTTGCAATACTTATCTTGTTCTGATTTCACAGGGGGCTACCTGCTACCCAAAGCAGACCCTCTTGAGCTTGGAGGGAGCCTTGTCTAACCATGTCTAAGGTTTGTGGTGTAGACAGCTGTGGTAATCCCCTGCACATTTATGGCAGGGATGGGTATTATTCCTTTTGGGCAGATGCAGAGCTCCAGTGCTGTGACAGGGGTATTCTCAAGAGAGCATGAGAGCAGGGTTTTGGTACTCTCAGCCTAATGAGATGTGAAAGAAAGAAGGAAAGCACTTAGATATTACTTCAGACTCCTCAATTGCCACTTTTGGCAAGCAGTGCTTCTTTTTCTTTATTTTTTCCCTTCTCTGCTTTAAAAGTTATGAATGCCAAACACAATAGCCAGAGTGTGCAATTAGACTGATAACCAAGGTCCTGTAGGTAAAGTGGTTCTTGTGACAGAGTAATAAGTACATCATGTAAATCTACTGTTTTCAGTCAGGATCAGTTCTTACTTATGCTGTGGAAACTGGGACCACAATTAGCCTGCACTAAAGGCTCTGCTAAATGTAGATTTTACAAGATGCAGCTCTGCACTGTGTTAATGAAGCCCAGTCTCAGTGGAATGGCCATCAGAGGGCAAAACTGTCTTGGATGCACCTGTAAAACTGCCCAAAATGTGAATATAAAGTAGGCAATCATTGTAGAATGAAAATAAGTTCTTAACACTTCCACTGCAAAACTTTGATACTGAGCAGATCCTACAGATGTACAACTATTCCACAAGTGTTACAGTTATTCCTGGAGACTATTGGTATAGCATTTCTATACAGCTATAGAAATTTTTCCTGGTTTGCTTTTGAATATATTTGTGGTTTTAGTGATGATGCTTTTCGTTCAAACCAGATAAAACACATAGGTGAATTACTTTTTATTTATACCAGGCTGAAGTAAAAGTCACGGTAATGATACCAAAACCAAAGCTCCCATGGAACTAGCAAGAGATATCAAAACAGTGACAGAAGGACAGAACAGAAGCCTAAAGTCTGTGTATATGGGTATAAGAGATGTAAATAAATGATTAAATAATAATAAAAATCCTGAGTGCAAGACAATTTAAAATTTCCATTGTTGGAATTGTATCAAACAGACTGAATTTAAAATGGAAAATAGTGCAATTGAAGCAAAGCAGGAAGTTCTATAATGCATTAATTTTGCTTGCCTAGGAGAACCTTTGCCTTAGCTCATTAAAATTTATCAAAGCTTTTATTAATTTAAAAGTCAACTACAGATTTTTACAGCATAAGTGTGCTTTTAATTCCATTTTATTGAATGAAAATTATATTTATTGTGCTTGTAAAGTGCAGTGAGAACCTGATATTAAGACTTCAGAAAATTATTAATGGTATCCTGTTTCAAGATTAATGACAGTTTTGCAGTGTAAAGCTCTAATGAGAAGAGGATAACTCTCATGTTTCATAAGTACATGACACATAAGGGAGGATTTAAGGTTCCTTTTCTGTGGTGATGCACATTTTACAAATTAACATCTGGACCAAAGAAAGGTCATGGGCTATGAAGATGACTATTTAAATTCCTCTGCAAAATGGAAATGGCCAGTAGGAAAATTACTTCTGCCCATCAAATTCTCTCTAACTACCTAAACTAGAATTTATCCAGGGTGTAGAGAGCGAATTCTTTCTTGCCAAAAGGTGAGGTGGTGGGATTGAATCTTGTTGACAAATGAGTATGGAATATGGTGTATAACGAGGTTCCTGTGAAATAATAATGACAAAACTCTGATTCTGATCCATATCTGGGATCACTAAATTACAGAATGGTACTAATGACGCGTAGCGTTGTTTAGCATTTGTTCAAGCAGAAAGTGGAATTTTAGTTGCAATGAAAAATTGACACTATCTATTAGCATACAAAGATACAAGAAGATTGATAAGGTGGTCTTTTAAAAAGCAGTGACACATTGAAAATATCACTGTGGGTATTTGGAATCACAGAACGCAGGGTGTCTTTGGGACTAGCTCTGAGCTGAGTGCCTCACGCATGTGTGCGGTCAAGAACGGAACAGCTCTTCCTCCACGCAAAAAGTAAAAAGCTTTTTGACCATTGTGCACCTCAGCAGCCTGAGGCAGCTAAACAGCACAACAGGATTCACTCAGACTAACGGGGGAAAAAAATAACACTCTTATGACTCTTTGACAAAGTTCAGTGCTCAAGAAGAGTTGGAACTTTTCTGCTGGCACTGCTTTTTCAGCGAGCTTGTATTTAAGTTTCCTTTGAGCTCTCAAAAAAAATCTACACAGCATCTGTCTGTGTTCCTAATCAATCATGATAGGCTTTTTCCTGCTCAACAAGGTCTGTCACTCACTTGTGACATGCAGAGAAATGCTTGCTCAGATGTATCTCCTGGGTTTCCTCTGTGGCTGGATGAACCACATATTTTTTAATACCTCTGTCCTTCTCTTTCTTTTTCCTTTCTGTAAATAATTCAAGAAAATCTTATGACCTTTTCAATAGGGTTTTGACACACCAGCTTCAGGATGCCTCATCAATAAATACAGAGTTGCCTGTGGTTCTTTCTTTAGCTGTCTATTCAGTACAATTGATGCCATGTGCACAGCATCTGCATAACTACTGACAATGGTTGATACTCTCAGTTCTGATGGAATTTATCTTTAGTTATTATTATCACAACCTTTGACAAGTATAGCCTGCTTTAACAACATCCTATATTAATTTTTCTGTATCTGTTCTAATGAACAGTTTCATTTCACACTTTTTTTTTCTTTTCTCTCTCTCACTTGGGAGACAACTGAAAACTTTTTGCGCCACTGAGGCCCTTGTGCTCTCCTGGTATGTCTGTGTTCTTTTCCAGGGACAAGAGAAAACGGAGACCCTCCAAGTTGTTGTCCAGCTTCTGTTTAAGTAGGAAATCCTGGCTGAACAATGCCTCTACAGCCTTGCAAGCATGACTTTTTTAATAAGCTATAGAACACAAGAAACTAAGGATGCTGTCAGACCCAATCAGGCTGGGGAGCAATGCTGAGCACAGAAGAGGGCAGGAGTCACAGCTGAGGCTCCCAGCCAGGCTGACAGCGTGGGGCAGCTGGAACCAGGGTCCTGTCACTGCCACAGACAGAGAGTTTGGTGCACATCAGCAGAAATCAATATGCTCAAACACTTTTTTCCTCTCTTAATCAGTTGTGTGTGAAGTGATTCAGTTTAACATTGGGAAGACTCTTTGTTTTATTCATTCATAACTCCCAGAAGCAGAGGATTTATGGTGATAATGAAATTAAATAGTGTCCAACAAGCATCTCCTTCCCTGAGACATGGTGGGTTTTGCTGCAGTCTAGAATTGGTGGTAAAGACAAAATCCTATAACTATCCATTGTTTAACCTGGGAAAAAAGTATTACTCTTAATCTCCTGTCTAACTTACTTGCAGAACTTGATTATGTAATAAATAAAAACTTCCAGTTAAGCTTACAGGACTTTCACCCATGCTCTCCTTTCCCATATTCTCTGTGAATACTGAATTTTTAACATGAAGCTGCATCAGGGTGTAAAAGCATCACGTATACCATTGTGTTTGAAGAGCCTTCTTCTAAGGACAAGACTAGGAAAGCAAGATACTGTGGTTTGTACTGTTTTAAACATGGAGTCTTTGGGGAAAAAATCAGATCTGAAAGTAAGGTGCAGAGGTACCACAGTACACAGATGAATGAAACCTGGCTGGTGACAAAGAGTTTAATGAAGAGAGATCCTTCTTTCTCGACTACTTCTTTAACACCCTCTTGCCACTATCTTGATGCTGCCTCCCTCTACCAGTACCCACACCCTGACATCTCTCATGGCAACCTGACAGGCTCTTGCTTCTAACCCAGGGTGATACTTGATCTTATAGAGACACTGCCAGGTTGTGGGGTCTAAATGAAAGAACAGTTCAAAGTGGTGTTTCCTCCTTTAAATTTAACCCTCAAAATACATCTGGGGGAAGAGTGGCAGGAGAGACTCTCTTTTGTCCATCGTGTACTTCTGACTTATTTATCTTTTAAAACATTTTTATAACCAAACTTTTTTTTTTTGGCAGAAATCCTTTAACTATGCATTTGAAAATCACGTTGTATGTGCTGCCATAATATTTCCAAGTATTGCACAATACATTTGCTGTACGGAAGAATGATGAGACATTAATTAGGTTCCATTGTTTCTTTGCCTTTAATGTAGGTTTCCATGACAGCAGAGAGAGAGAGAAATCAGTCAAAGCAGTAGTTAAAACTGACAATTTGCATTCTGGTCAGTAGCCTTAAAAATGTGATGTACATTTAAATAATTAGATTGTCAGAGTGTTTGGTCACATATTATACTGCTGTGTCTTTATTTACAGCAGCCTTCTGTAGAAATGTAAGCTATTATGAGATGCTGATCTGCAATTTTGACTCTCTGCTATTTACAGAATAGTCTATTCAAATACAATAAGGGGGTTTACCCTAACTAATGCAGTAATAAGGAGTAATGAAACCAGGGTAGGAGTAGTTATGCTGTAGCCTAAGTATGTAGTTATATGAAAATCATGTGTAGAGATGCCTGAAAATAGTTTTAACAGAAAATGGTGTACCAACTAAAATCTATTTTTTTCTTTCTTCTAATTGTCTGTCTTCTACTACAAAAACATCCGAAATCCAGAATAATCTTGATTCTCTAATGTTGGCATTGATTCTCCTGCAAATTGTAGTCTGGTGCATTTGCTTACTGTTTCACTCAAGAGACAAAGATGAAAGGAGTTTAGGCACACACAACAATCTAATTTACACCAATTTACATAGGTGTTTTTAAGAGAAAGTTTGTATCTTACTGTAAAAAGTGCTTAGAAAAAAATCCTGGAAACATATGATTTCTATCAATGTTCTTAACCATCAATGCCAGCCCGCAGCACAGATATTTAAGACAGCTGGAGGTTCCCTATGGAGAACCGCAAAGAGTGGAACTATGAAGTCATTGTAAATTTTCTTAAGTGCTGATAGACAAGAAAATTGATTTTAATACTCTTTTGCTGTCAAATGGATCTGATATGGGTCTACAAAATAAATTAGTCTACTCCAAAACATTCAGCTGACTTTGTGTGAACAGTTTCCCATCTTAAAATGCTCCTTTTTTTTTTTTTGTGTGTGTGTGTGATGGAAAGCAGTGACATATTTTGTTGAAACATACACATGCACAATAATTCCTCCTATTTTCAGCTGTCTTTTTGGAGCATCAGGGTCTGTGAGTATATCTCGTAAAATAGGTCCAAAAGTTGCATCTGTGTCTCACTGGCACAAGCCAGAGACATCCCCGCTTCTTCTAAGAGAAATTTCAAGCAGCAGAACCTTCAAAATACAAAAGTAGGGGGTCAGATACCTGCAGGGCAGCTGTCACATTTTATGACAAGCCGGGCAAAGTGCCCAATTCAACTATTCAACGTGTTCAGTTGGAAAATACTTGTTGGCAGCTGGGGAGAGCTGGCTGAACAGGCTGTGACTTCATCAGACCCGGTTCTTGGTGGGATGTAGATGATCGGATAATGAAAGCTGTGTGCTTCCCCCCTCCCCAAACACCCTCATCCTCACCCTGGGTCCTTCTAGATGTCATCTTACAGATGTGTCTGTAGGCCCACTGCACTATTTATAGAGTGCAAGATACAATCCCATCCTGCTCCTCCAAAGGGGTAATGTGCTAGGCATAAGAAAGGGGATTTTGTACCTTGCACCACTTTCTGCGTATAAGGATGTATCATATTGTGAGTTGTAGAAAATGACACAGTTTAAAATCCAAAAAGGACCAAACAGCTCGAAGATGAACACTCTGGAGGAGGCTTGAGTAGTGGAAGGAGGAGCTACTTTTTCCATCTGGATTTTTTAAAAGAAAAAAAACCGTGGAAACAGCTGCAGTGGAAGAGAAGACAAGATATGCCCAGGATTTTTGAGACAAATGGTCTCCACAAAAGGTTTAATCAGGATGGATGTTATAAAATTTCATTGAATAAGTAACAGTGGACTGGAGAAAGTGGTTGCTGTTATAACTTTTCTTTCTGGAAAAATTATATAAATTCTGCCTTTGAAAATTAAAAGGTTGGCTTTGTAAAAGAAAGGTTTGCTTTGGCACACCTGTTACTTCTGCTAACATTTTAGAAATGCAAAGCTTGGCTGCTGAAGAAAACAAGGCACTTGTAGAGCCTGAGGTTGGCTGTATGTATGAGGTAGCTCTGCAAAAATGAAAACTCTGAAAGTGGTTTGATGTGTAAAGATGTGATGAGAGTGAAAAGCTTCACAAATGGAACCCCAAACTGAACCTCCTGATACAGGATATATTGGAGAATTAGGTCATTACAAAAATGACTTGGTTGAATGGGAGTCTGATTACAGTGGTGACAGCCTGCCTTCAAAGAGAAGGAATTGCAGGGGAGGGTTAGAGACTGGCTCAGTGTTTGTGGGGATACTCACAACCCTCCCTTTTGGCTCAGTTTATTTTGGAGTACTTCTGCCTCTCTCTCTGTGTGCTGCTGATATAATCTGAGTACAGACAAACTGAAAGTAGACATAATGGCAGTGGGGGTTTCTGGACAAAGGTAGGTGTATTGGGTTGACCCTGGTTGCGCTGCAGGTGCTCACCAAAGCCACTCTATCACTGCCCTCCTCAGCTGGATGTGGGAGACAAAATAGAATAAAAGGCTCATGGGTCAAGGTAAGGACAGGGAGAGATCATTCACTGGTGACCATCACAGGCAAAACAGACTCTACCTGGAGAAATTAACTTAATTCTCACAGAGGCCACACCTGCAGCCCACCTGCTACCAAAACCTTGCTATGCTAACCCAGTGGAATATGTCTTGGAGATGAAGGATGGATTAATGTTTTGTCTATTATGGGATATGAAAACAGTATTTGGAATCCTCTTTTGTTGTACTCAAGAGAATGATTTGTTAATGATGTGGTAGTGTGGTTCATCTATGAAATCCCCACAGAAAGCATAAGCCTCAGAGGCAGAAAAAAAATGGAATGGGGAAGAAGCCTTTGTAAAGAAGTAAATACAATTCTAGTAACTTTTAAGTTGGATGAAGCATAGCAGACCAGTGTGACAGGGTCTCAGAGAAATGGAAATAGCTCACAATTTAACCAGAAGCAATTACTATGAGCAGTAATTATGATGCAGAAGGAAAGAAGTGTGCCCAAACAGCTGGGAAGCAGGAGATACTTAAGTACCCTGCAGAAGAAACCCTTTGCCCCTGAAGGAGCCCAAGTATTACAGTGACTGGGGAACAGGAACAATCATAATTCCAGTAAATAGTATCTTCCCCCGCAGTAGTGCTGTTTTGGCCTCTGACACAAGCCAATATAAATATCTTAAAGGCTATTTTGTCTCGAGTCCTTTCTTGACTGCCAAAGAGAAGGGAGAAAAAAGGACAATGTGAAATGCTGTGTGACGTGTGCCCATGCCTGCCACTTCAGCAGCTCCTCATGCTTGAAGCGGCTTCTGTAACACCATCCTCTGTGGTGGGGCAGGCAGGTGGGAGGGCTGAGAGAAGAGTTTTCTGGAGGAAGACAGAAGCCTCTTGACTTTGGTTGTATAATCAAGGGAGCAGGGTCTAGCTGAAGTCTTAGTCTGGTGAGAAAACTAAGGATTCTGTGCCAAAAATGGCTACAGGGTGAAACAGTATATCTTATTTCCTAAGCAGCTTTTATCTACATTTTTCCTTTGTTTTTCAAAGTATGTAGACAGTACTGAACTTTTATTTCCCACATGAGATCTACTTATCACAGCATCTCACTAACTCACAGAAAAGAAACACCTTAGACAGTTAGAGTTGTGGTCAGTTTGGGTAAAACATACGGAGGATTCCTTTTTTAGGTGGGGTCTTTTTTTTTTTTTAGGATAAGGTTGGTTGTTTGCTTGTTTGTCTTTTAAGGTATTATTGTAAGGCAAAAGATGCTGTACATCTGCTTTCTACTTTTATGAATTGTTAGGCTAATAAAAGTGTTACATTGTGCACTTTGGAAGACAAAATTTTCAATCCAGATTGGCAATGCGAAAATCCTTCTCAACTCAATCATAGTTTTTTTTCACGGCCTTGAGAAAAGTATTTCGAATTCTTTCTTGTATTTTGATTTTGTAGCTGTCTTATCATCTAAGTTGCAGCAAGTTCTTTCGCAGATGAGCTTTTTGTAAACTGAGATTTCAACTGAAGATAAGATCTCTTGCCTGAAAAACTGTGAAGTGAAAAAATGTCCAGTGTTGGAAAGTACTGGAACAACATAATTTTAGTACAGACCCCAAAGATTCAAGGTGTTGGGTTCCTGCAGCTCAGTTGGTCTTCCAGAACCCATGGACGCTATCATTCAGATCAATTTTGATGGAGAATGAACTGAGATAACCCAAAATGGGATGTATTGGTCTTGTAACAGAAAATTAAAATGTTCACAAAGAGGTAAATTAATTTACCCGTAGCACAGGACTAAGTGTCAGTCCTTCTTGGAGAAAAATGAAAAATTGTTGCAACCAGCAGTCAGTAGCAGAGAGGTGGCTAAAACTTCTGACTGTGTTTTATTTAGTTATTTCAGGCTGTGTCTGTGTCAGCAAGGAGCGCTCTGCTTGCCCTCTAGGAACGGATTTCTGGAGTGAAGCAGTGGTTGCTGAGGTTTGAAGACCCATGCTATGCTCATTTCAGGATGCTTTGCTTCAGTCTGAATTTGTGGACTGGGACCATGGTGGTGTACACTGGGACTCCCAAGCTCCCTGTCAGTTGTTTTTGCTCAGGATGGCATAAGGACCCATGGCACTTCAGGTGCATTTGCTGTGTGTTGACTGGCCAAGCTCTGCACATCCGTAATATTAGTTAATGTCTTGAGGTAAGCAAATTATTACAGCCCTGGAAATAACATGGTACATAAAGTTAGAACCTTCAAGGGGAATGTGAAGAGTTACAGACTGAAACTATGAGACCAATCCACAAACTCTGTGGACTGAAGAATCTGGCAAAGCACCTCCATGGAGGCAGAGGCACATGGGATGGCTTCCCTTGGGGTAAAGCCCTGCCACAGTGCCTTTGGAGTGTGCAAGCAGGGCAGGCAACCAGCTTGGAAGTGAAAGGTCCTTCCTCAGTATTACAAGAGTTTGACCACCTAAGGCACCATGAAACAAATATTACTTTGGAACTGGTATTCAAGGACCAGGTTCAGAGCAGTGAAAATCTTTAACCCTCATTAAGCAGTAAGAACCCCTTCATTCTGCTGATAACTCTCTCCCTGGCATTTCAGACATCCACTACTGATTTAAATGTCATTGTGTTCAGCAAAGTCTCCTGCTAATTGCTAGTCTTAAATATCCATATTATACCGCTTCCAACACTGTGTAAAATTATTTGATCAATATTTTATAGTGGTGGCTTCTTTAGAGGCAGAACCATTGATTTTACTAGTATAAATCAAAGATAGAGGACTGTCATAATTCAACAGCAGTAATTACCTAATAGTAATTAGATTTAGGTGTATAGTAAAAAGCACTCATGGTAGAATACAAAAATGATAACTGGAGGCTTTTATAATTAAAATTGCTAATGGTGAGTCATAAACAGCTGCTGAAAGGGAAGAAATGAAAGATGCATCTGTGGGGCATTTTCAGCAGCCAGATCTGTTTCTGCTTAAACAGGAAGCAGCCAGGTTATTGGAACAAAGTTTGTTTCAGAGGAATAAATAACTGAGAGGGAGCTGGTACCTGTCCATCCTTCAGTGAAGCGTGTGTCTCTCTGATGAAGCTGCCTAAACTCTCCTTTCAGATGATGTTCTCATCCATGTAAGAAAAAAGGATACATCTGTAATGCCAAAATTACTTACCCATGGTGTACATAAAAGATCAGGAGCTGGCTGTGGAGGGAGAAATCATTACTTACCCTTCATCTTCCCCTGCCTTTGAACTTCTTGAGTGTCAGGAGTCTGTAGCTGAGTGCTGTCACACGCACTGTCAGTGCATCACTGGCATTTGCCTTTCCTCTAGGTGTATGCTCTTTGCTGGGAACACCACACTCCTCCTAAACCTTCTGAAGAGTATTGCAAGGAAAACATGCCCTAAGGCTTATTTTGCCTCAGTTTCTCTAACACTGAAAGACATATATGTGGCCTAAAGATGAAAATTTCTTCCACTTCAGGGAGCTGCTCTTGAGATCCAGTGAATTTACTACTAACAGTTTAAAAACTGTAATTTTTGTCTTGCACTTAAAGTTGTGAACAGCACAGAATTAATTTAAATATGACAGAATTTTTCTGCTGAAGTCTCTGCTGTTTCAAGCTCTATATAAATTCCCCTAGAGAATGAGTATGAAATTATTTCATTCAGTTGTGACAGCATTTTTATTGCAATTAGCAACATTCATCATTCCATAAGGGAAAGGCTTACAGCAGGTTAAAGGCAAGAAATTACCAGACACAGCTATTATATATTTTAGGCTTTGGTTTTGTTCTAGCTATATGGATGAGAAGATTTGCATTAAGTCTGAATTGTATCACCAGTTTTATACCAGTGTAATTTTCTGAGTTAATAAGGCCACTGCAATTTTGCTCTTAGCACAGAATACTCATTCTAATCTCTCTTTCCTTGAGATGAAAATCTGAAAGTATATCTTCTCTTAGAGCTAGTGTTTCTGTGTGTTTAAAAGCCTGTTCTTGTAGTTTTCTTCCTCCTTTTACATCTCTTGGATGTTGATCACAAAGCAATTAAAATTTCTTGCTGTGCAAGCAAAGGTTTGACTCAGAATGACATCAGTTCCTGTCACTGCACAGCTCTTCTCCATTTTCAATGGGTTCTGAGACTTTTTGGCTGGGAATTTACAAAGTTGAAAGTTGTGGAAGGCACAAGTTTCTCTTATGTGCCAGTATCTGGACCAGTTTTCAAAGGAGCCTCAGCTCATCCAAGTGTAACTGGTTCATTCTCTAGAACTGGCAATGTTCTGCCTTCTTGTCATCCATTTTCTTTCCTCTCCCTGCTTTATTATTGTACATCTATTTGTATTATTAATGTAATACTTTCTGGAGTAAAGGAAATATAATCTCCCTTTCCCAAAGCTGCAAGTATCTTACTGCTCATACAGCATCCTGTTATGCATATTTTCTATTATATAGGTGACTAAAATTGTTGTATGTGGTCAATAATCAGCTCTGTTGCTATCAAGGAACTTGCCAAGTGTTGGTACAAGAAAGACATTTAAATATCTGAGAGATCATTGTATCTATTTTTAAGGATCCATCCCTGTTCTTACTGTTTGTTTCAGCCTGGTGTTACT
The DNA here is from genome assembly GCA_013400235.1 of Oriolus oriolus. Classification (NCBI taxonomy): domain Eukaryota; kingdom Metazoa; phylum Chordata; class Aves; order Passeriformes; family Corvidae; genus Oriolus; species Oriolus oriolus. Next base: position 308,547 of record VXBT01003860.1, on the reverse strand, counting down.
GTGGCTGAGTCACAGGTACTGTGTACATGCGTGGCCTGCTGTTTCTGACTGTCCTTGCCTTGTAGTCAGCATGTAGCCTCTGACAGCTGTATAATTCTGTGCTTTCCTTTGCCCATTTACAGCTGATTTACAGCCTCGGAGCTTGTCCATAGAAATAGTCAATGCTATAGCAAAGGTCAGTACTAGGAGCAAAGTTTCACAGATATTATCCCTTTTTTAATGTGGTCAGTTTTATTTTGGCTAAAACTTTCTGGAGACTTTTATTTTTCTTATTTAGACTAGTGCTGTGGCTGTCTCAGCACTATTTCAGTGATCATAATAGATACAAACAGGAGGAGTTTATTGTCTCATGAATGTAAGAGAAATGTGCCGTGTAAGAGGAACATGCAAGGATTCTCTGCTACTTAAATGGAAAACAACATCTGAAAAACTTGGTTGAGTGAAATGAACAATTAATTGACCAAATTAACTTCCTCAGGTTTGATATTTAGTAATATTCCACTGTATGCATGAAGGCTTTAAGGCTATAGAAATGTTTCTGGGAATAAAATTTGGTCCTTTGGGTTATGCTGTCTGTAACAGAGGTTATGATAAATGCATGCCAGTTATTGAAGTGTCTAAATGGTTTGCTTCTAGCAGACTCTACCCAGACTTGGATTTTTAAACTGCTACATCTTTGTCAGTGTGTATATGTCATTCTATAGCCAGATGCTCTCTAATATCTTCAGATCAGTGAATAGTTGATGCTGAATCTTTTTAAGAGAACAATGCATTGGCAACACTTCCAATAGCGAAGTGTTTGGTCGAAGTTAATTTGAATGTTGCACGTTGAGATGTCATTCTTTCCTTGAAGTAGCACTTCACAAAGAACACAGTGCTGCATTAGAGCAGCTTAATAACACTGAGTCAGGTCCAAAGTGCCAATGGTGCTCTCTTATGGCTTATTAAATTTCTTTTTCCTGAGGGCTACTGGAATGATACTCTTCATTTTCCTCTAGTAAGACCATACTGATTTTGGGACACTTCCACTTCTTCTCATTTGCTAAAATCCCTGATTTTGAAGACTTTGGCATGTTACTGTTTCATTACTTTTGTATTTTTCAGTAATTTTGATATTTATTTAGTAAATATTTCTGTAGGTCTCTTGAACTCCATTGGAAGATGAAAAACTATCACTTTAATAAATGGTCATCGGTATTCTTATTATATGATGAAATATAATATAATACAACATGTAAGAGTCTATACAGCACAATTTTCTATAATAACATGTAATACACTGAAATACTTTATATTCAGTGAAGAAAATGTTTATATATTGAAAAATTGTTTAGTATATAATATCACAGTAAATACTTGAGTAGAACTGGGTGAGTCAAGTTAATTTCTGAATGGCTTTGTAAATATATAGGGAAAATAAGGAGAGGAATGGGGCAATACTGCTTTAATTTCACTGCCCAAGTATGGTGTTTGTTTCAGGAATCCCACAGGAAAATTTGTGTCATAATTGCTTGTGCTGTTCTTGTAAAGTCTGCCCTAAGGGGGTTTGTGCTGCTGACAAATATCCATGGTGCTGGCAAAGTCTCAACAGCCAAATGTGTTAATCCTTTCCAAATGGATGTTCTGGAGTAACTGCTCAAAAGATTTTTTTGGGGTCAAGTTGTTTGCATTCATGGTATTTTGGTTGTGTGATCTACCTCTGAGCCAGAATCTCTTTGGTCTTCAGTCATCAAGTATTTACCACGTGGTGCACGGGTCCTTCATCTGAGTGACGGAATCATTCTTCAAGTCAGCTCATTTTCCAGTTCCTTTCAGGAAAGGGTCACTATTCTGAGAAATATTTTAGCTTTAAGAAATTGTAAATCAAATGCTTTTTTTCTAGTGCAACAGATCTTTTTTTAGTAACAGTAAAAGAACAGTATTTATGTCTCACTGAGAAACAAATTACTGATATGGATCCACTTATTTTGCCTGTAATTTTGAACCTTGAAAAATGGATAAACTGCCATTAGAAACTGTTTCTTGAACCTTCATCTAAAAAACCTCTCAACCCAACAGTAGAACACAAAATATTCCCAAAGACCCCCACCCCCTCTAGCCTTCTGTGAAAGGAAAGCATAGGGTGCCATGTAAATGAAAATATGTGGTAGAAGAGAAAGCAGAGCATTAGCAATGCTCATGGTTGCCATTTCATATAAAAATATCTTTTCACCAAAGAGAATCAGAATTTTATGTTCTTCAGTCTTTTACTAGAAAACTAAAATATATTTCTTGAGGACAGATATATTTCTTTGTCAGAAGAAAAAATACCAGCGAGAAACAATGGAAATTAAATATGGATGTTTCATCAGATTTTTGCTAGTTTACAATATATACAGGTTGTAAAGAACTTCAATAATTTTAATATACTGTGCTACCAGTCAAAATGATTCATATTAGTTTCTTCTCAAAACATCTCACAGAATTCAGAATCCCAAATTCCCAAACAAGAAAAAACTTCAACATCTTAAGATTGCATATTAAATGGAAAGCTCATTTTTCAAAAGTAATAATGCTCAGTTGTTCCTCAGACCATGCTTATTTATTCTGCATTTAAAATTGTATCCTGACACCAGCGATCTTAAAATTTGCTTTCATTCAAAGAACACCCTAGCCTGTGTCAAAGACCATTCTGATGCAAGGCACGGTCCGAAGTTAAACTAAAAGAGTAATGTAATCAGAGTTTCTGCTAGGAGCTTGTTGTTTGTTTGTTTGCCATTCAAATACAAACGTAAAGGAAACAGAAGTAAAAGTTCCTTTATATGTGTTTTAATTATAATCCTAGCTCAGTACTGTGACAAGTTTGCTTTTTATAAATTAAAAGCTAATGACCCACATAATGAATAAATTAAATGGTTTTACTCACTTTGTACATGTTTCCTTACAAAATTAATCAGAAATGGAGAAGCTTGTTTAGTCATGGAATGTCTTGTTGAAACAGATGTTCATCAGTCTCCCAAATGTAATGTTTGCTGTCAAAGCTTCAGCACAAAACGTGTGTGTGTTTGGCTATCAATGGAAGACATCGAAACTAAGCAGCCCCTTAATTAATGTTCTGCCACATCTCAGGCAGTGTTTGTCTGGAACTAAGTTATTGCTATGCAGGGTACAAAGGTGTTACAGTAAATATTTTTTTAGGAAAACTGAGAATGTCATATTCTCACAGGGGAGGTGAGTGCCCCACAAACCACCACTCTCCCTTAGAAACCAGTGGCTGTGGTAGGGGTTTGAAAGAGGTCCTTGTCTATTGCTGACATTCCCTTTGTTTTGCAAACACTTTGGTAAGAGGAGAGATTTAACTCCAATGTTGAGTGTAAAAACCAGGTGGATGTTTCTAACTCCTCTTGTTACTGTTAGTTCAATCTTTTCACCTAATTTCTTTTTTTCTCAAGATTTGTGTCCTTTGGATCAGCAGCAGGAGGAGGGTAAAGTAAAATCTTACACATGAGTCCATCACTGTCTGTTTAGACTTCAGAAGTTGAGGAGTTGATCATATAGTCTCAACTGGGACCTTTAGCATACAAAAAGTATACAGTTACATTGCCTAATGCGGGCACTTTTTATTGCTAATGAAAGTTAGTGTTTCTCTAAATGTTTCATATTAGTTACTCAGTTATAAGTTTAGGATACCTGATTTTAGCACTTGGCTTTGGTCAGGTTGGTCTAAATTTTCTGATGCAAAGCAGTTTCAGTAGGATTTGGAGAGAAAACTTAACTTTAGCCAGAAAATCTTATTGATGACTCTTGCCATACATACCTAGCTTCAGGAAGGGCCAGTTTGGTTGAAATGATCTTTGCTTTTTATATTCTTTTTACAAAATACAAATTTATCTTAAAGTGCCACATAATATAAACTATGGTAGCAGGGTTTTCTTGAGATCTTCAAATCTGAAAAGCCCAGGTAGGTATAGAATAATGTATAAAAAATTTATCTTTTCTGGTTTCTTTATGGCATCCAGAATTCAAGAATAAATATTGGTTTGCTCCTTTTTGCTTTAGATTATCTTGATTAGTTTTTATGTTTATTTATAATATGTCTGAGTTTTTGTAAAATAGGGTATGAGCATTTTTAGGGCAGAATTAACTTCCTTGTGTTTAGTTATCACATCGTGTAGCAAAAATCTAGTATGAGTGATATTCTAAGAGAGGGATTTTTAAGAAACAAAACAAAATAAGGTGGTTCTAGTCATCAAGCAAGTACCATAAACTTCTTGCAAGACCTTACATTTTAATTATTTTAAGCTTGTTTGTACACACAGGAGAACTTCCTGCATTCTTTTGCGAATACCACCTAATGTGTGAACTCAATTTGTTTAAACACCTTTAAGCTAATTTATATAGTAAAATACTGGTTTTTACTCTCAGTAAATGAAAGCTTGAGTACAATGCTTCTGACTTGTGTTGTGCAGTGGGCGAGGGGAAACAACCCACCAGTTATTTCTAAATCCAAGATATATGAGCAGTTCAAAAATAAAATAGGACATACATAATGAATTATGGCAACTATAATGGCAAAAGTAAAAAGCTGAGCATCTATGATGTTCTGTTTTCCTCTTGTGCAGCTCTTTAAATTGCAAAGAAATTGGGAAGTGATTGATCAAAATCAGGACTAATTGAATTCTGAGATTTAATCTCCAAGACATCGTGATAATGCATTTGTATAAAAAACCTATCCATTTTTATTGACTGGGGACTTTAGGATGTAAGGAAATACTTTGTCTTGGAGACAAATTGAAATTTAATGTCTTGCTCACAAAATTTAAAAATACTGTGAGAAACATTATTCACCAAGCAGGACTTGAATCTGGCCTGCAAATGTGAAAAACTGGAATTTCAATTCTGCTTTAAATGCATATCAAAGCACAGCAATAGAAAGCAATCACTGATGACTCTGCCTCGTTTGATACACTCAAGTGTTACAGAAGGGAACAGCAATAGAAAAGGAGCGAATTCGTCTGTGCCCTGAGCAGTTGCAGGTGTAAGATACTGTGCTGGTCTGGGCTGTGGGAGAGTTAATTGCCCTCACAGGACTCTGTGCCTGGGGTTTGTGCTAGAAACACATTTGGTGACACAGGGATGCAGTTATTGCTGGCCAGTGCTTACACTTGTCTGCTCCTCACCCATCTAACCAGTGAGGAGGCTGGGGGTGCACGAGGGGTTGGGAGGGGACACAGCCAGGACAGCCAACCCCCACTGACCACAGGGGTATTCCAGATCATATGGCATCGTGAATGAAATGAAGTCATGGTCAGCATACACAGCTGGAGGAAGGAGAATGGAGGGGATAACATTTGTAGTGATGGCTTTTGTCTTCCCATGTAACTGTGTGATGGAGCCCAGCTTTTCTGGAGATGGCTGAACACCTGCCTGCCCATGGTGAGTGAATTCCTTGATCGGCTTTGCTTGTGCATGTGGCTTTTTCTTTCTCTATTAAACTGCCTTTATCTCAGCCTAGAAGTTTTTTCACTCTTTCTCTTCTGGTTCTCTCCCCAATCCTGCTGTGGGATCAGCGAGTGAGTGGCTGTGTGGGGCTGAGCTGCCAGCTGGAGTTAACCCTGACATGTACAGTCAACACTGGCTGCAGGTGCAGTACACATCTTCCACTGATACAGAAGAATTAGCTCAGCAAAGCTTTTCAGGCAGGAAGCCCTGGATTTTTCTCACTGTTAAATAATTCAGGGAATTTAGGAATATCTGGTAAATTTCCAGCACCTCTGACTGGGTCTCAGTCTGTGTCTCTGAGTCTGACGTGGTTCTATTCTTCCAGTATCTACTGCTCTGCTGTGGAAGAATCCTGTTTAGTGATCACCAGCATTGTTTACCAAGTACTCTGAAAACACAACACTCCATCCAGTCTACAGCAAAAAATTGCAACGAACAAGGGCAAAATGTATTTGGAAGTTATTTATTGACGGCAAAAGGTCAAAATTAATTAAAAGGGCTGCTCAAATGTCACAATCCCTGTTAGCAGAACACCTATAAGCATATTAATATGTGTTAAACCCTGGAAAGTAACAGTTTAGATGACACAATGTCTTGTCTTATCTAGATTTTGCCCCTGAAATAACATCAGCAAATGGGTTTTTTAAAATCAGATCTGTAAGATGCAGATAAGTAGGGATTAAGAATTATTCACATTTTAAAAGAAGTTTGTTGCAAAATCTTACTGTTGCTAGGGCAGTTTCACTTCTCTGAAGGTGAAATATCACTGTTTCTGTCATGGGTTGCAAAGTGTAGTAGTCAGTAGAGCTCTGTGCTTTCAGGTCTCACCAGGAGTAAGGCTGAGCATGTATTCCCACCAGGCACAGATGTAAGCACACCCTACACCACACACATACTTGTGCCAGTCACACAGATTGGCACAGGCAGGACACACAGCACTCACAAGCACCACCAGTGGCCTTTTCCAGGATGCCAGTCTGCTACAGGGAAATAATATACATGTGTATGTATATACACAGCGTGGATCCCTTTGGAAGCCAGACTTAGACTTGAGTGGTCCATCAAGTAGTTGTATCTCCTGTGGTGTAGCTCTGGGAGAAGTCAGGGAGAAACAGTTTGGTTTCTCCCTTCTCCCATTGCTCCACTGGGCTCTTTTGCATCCAAATGTGTGGAGATGACTCTGGCCACAGAATTTCATGGCTTGCTTATTAGTTCAGTGGACTTGTAAGAAAAGGTTTGTGTCTCCTGCTGAATATTAGTTCAAATCTAGATAAATACAGCTTGAACTGTGCTTCAAATGTGGGCCATCGGTGATGTTTCAGCCCCAGGATCACTTTAAAAGGGTGTCACTTTGTACTGACTGCATTCAGAATGGCTGGGCATAGAGGGTGTGCCAGGATGGTCCAGCATGCCAGGGGGATTGATGGAAAATCATTAGTACATGGGTGGAATATGGATGAATCTTACAGCTGTATAAGGCACAGGAACAGAAAAGGTCTTTTGGCATGGTAGCATAGTGCAGGCTTATTTCTATTCTACAGGAAGAGTTAGCACCTGCTCTCCTGACCATTAATGTAAAACAGATGCTGTCTACCAGCTGTACACAGCTGCCTGCATTTTGAAATTAAATGTTCCTTTTACTCAATGGACCAGAACCTCGTGAATTGCCCTTTCTCTGTATGTCAGATCTCATAGAAGGTCAAATATCAAAGTGACAACATGAACAGAAAGTGCATGAGGACCCAGTTTGGGCTTGGGGTTTTTTGTTTGTTTGTGGGTTTTATTTTGTGAAGGTTTTTTTTGTTTGTTTTTTGAGTGTTTTGTGGGGAGGGGTTGTCCTCTTTTAAGCACTGAGAAGTCTACTATGAGGACAATATTTTTTGGGAGCGGAATCTTCATCTCTCCTTTTCAAGATAATCTATGAGTTTTAGCACATTAAGTATGTCTCAAAGTAGTAAAGAAAAAAAAACGGAAGTATTTTTCCTGAGTTGAGGAAATACTGTGTGTACTTGCAGTGTCAGCCATCCCAGGCTTCACTGCTTGTGATGTGGGATGCCAGCATGGTTTGCTGAAGATCAGCTCACATGTGTTCTGTGTCTACCAGAGGCGTCTCAAGCTGTTATCTTATTTATAAATTGAGAATTCTGAAGTTCATTTAAATGCATACAAAATGACTGGTTTAAGGAGCTTGTGGTGCTGTTCTCCCAAAAAGATTCTCCTTGTGCTTTGGTCTTTGTTTGGGAACATCTTCCAATTGTTAGGAAATAGTTGACTTGTTTTGTGCATCACTGTCTGCCTGTTTTTGACAAATAACTGAAGAATTCCCTGCTGAGAGATTTTTCATCCTCACTGCTCTCCCTTTATGTATTTTCATGTGTTTTTCTCTTCAAGGTACACTTCTAACACGTAAATTAATCTTGCTTGCTAGATTTTGTTTTCCAGTCTTCCATAAAAATTGAAAAGCATGCAAATTAACTTCTCTTTTCTTGTGTACTTCGATTCTGTTGCAGATTATTAGCTACTACTTTGCCTTTCTCTTGGTGCAAAGATAATGCAGCCATTTGTAATTCAAAATCCAGACTTGAGCTTGAATCACATTCTGCCTCCTGCTATAATTCTATTTCATTCCATTAAGTGAATAGTCAAGTAGAAAGTTCAGAATTAATAGTGCAACTGCTACTCTGAAATTAGGATATACCCCAGAGTTTTATACTTTTCTTTGATTCATGTGTGTATGTCCTCCAAATGGAGGGCTTAGATGTTGAGATCAAAGTCAGAATATGCAGTACTTCATCATACATTTTCCATGTCAAGTGGAAACCAAGTTTCAGGGGTCAGTGACTGGCAAATTAGACATCTTGACTGCAAAAACTGCAACTATAAAATCAGCAACTACTTCAATCAAATATTGATCAGGAATATTTCCGATTCTCTTTAAGTAAAATAATAGAGCCCAGGGACATTTATTGGCTAAACTGTGTTTAGGAACAAATACACTGTTGCCATGGGGAACAAATAGTTGAGTGATATGTGTCATTCAGAAGCAGTTCTGAATGATTCAAGTGCTTATAGGAGAGGAAATGAAATACTGTGGAAAAAGGAAGAATGAACCTTGATAAATATTCGATAAAATCTGAAAGAAATTTATTTTTTCCGTGTGTTGTTTTTATTTATTTATGAGTTCCTGCAGTTGAGGAACTGTGGAAAATTGATTCACATCTGAAGCATGTCACTTAATGTGTGAATATCATGTAGCAGTGAAGAGCTCAAATATATTAATTAAAAGCTCCAAAAAAAGGAAGACAAAGAACAACCTGAAAAATTTCCTTTGTTGTTAAAATCACAATATTTTTATTCAATATAATGTCACAGAAGCACAAGAGTGTCTCTGGTTTTATCAATATTGTCAGCATTCCCTATAGCCCAAATCCTACTGTATCCTCTGTGGGATTAACCAAGAAAAAATACTGTTGATGAATGAATAAAATGAACCCTGGAATTTTTTCTTACTAAATTTTATTCCAATAGTTAAATTCTTTGAGCAGTTTCAAACAGCTTGGTTCTGAGACAGAAAAAGTGTGAGTAAAGAGTGACTGTGGCACCGTCAACTGTCCCTTCCCAAATGTGAAAATGGGATCTTGCAACCATTTCTACTGCAGGAAAGCTCAGCTAATTGAATCCTCACAATCAAAATACCTACTTTTGTCTTTGGTGGCCTGAAAATATTGGGCATTTGTGTATAAATGGGTGATTTAGATCACTTGAATATTTTAGTTAATGGTCTACAGGTGCACTGATGTTTTGTTTTTTTGACAGACTCTCACACACCCAAAAGTTCTACATTTTGTAAAATTTTTACATTTTGTAGAACTTTCAGATACTGTCTGTAAATGATTTAAAACATGATATATATGCCATCATCATGATGGGTATTCATCTCAATTGCTTTTTTGTACTGGCTTGGAATAATTTTCTTAACTAAACTTCTCTTTTGACAACACTTATTGTGTTTCCCATGCTGTCAGATCACTTACATGTGAGTTGAGTGGTAAGAAATAGCATAAAGTGTTTGTTCAACTGAAGGCCTGTGCCAAGGTTAGCCAGTCATGATTCAAAATGAACATCCCAACAACTGTAGAGAATTACATGTGTAGATGCAATAGCCCAGAAACCACTCTGTCAGAGAAACATTCACATTCCTATAAGCAGTAGCTGGTAATTATTGATTCCAGTGATTAAAATATCCAGTAACTCCGTGAAAACAGCAGCACCTTATTTTCATTATTAAATCTAACAAATCTTATTTAGACTTTCAAACTCATTTGTCGGCCATATCACCTCTTTCAGCAGTGAATTAAAAATGTCCAGACTCTTATATCTCATCAGTCTTTTAGAAATTTGCTATAATATGAACATTAAAAAATATGGCATTACAGCATGGAATCTGATAGTCTTTCTGCAATAACTGCTAAAATCTGTAGTTTTGGTCATGAAATTTCCCTCCTTTTCTTTTGAATCACCTGAAATACCAATAAAGAAATTTTCTACCAGATTATTTAAAGAACTGCACCTGTGACATACTAATAAGTCGCTGACTAATTAAAACTAGACATTAGAAAGAAAGGCAATTACAGTCACTGAGTATTTAAAATAATCAAATGATACACACCAAGACACTGAACAGTGTTGCACTGCATTTGATGTTAGAGGTGACCTGAGCTCTTCTGGCAGAGTGTTCCCACAGATAGGAATTGAGAAATCCTTTTACTATTGGATTCCACTAATGAGATGAACAGTTCTCAGCAGCTTTAGGTTATCTTATTATTTCAAAGCTATTACTAGAATGGAGACATGAGTGTTACCCACATAATTCACAGGGGTGCTGGGAAACCCATTAGAAGTCGCTAATCAGTATTGTACTTGGGGCCTATAAATTCTTTAATTCATATCAATCCTTCTCTTTAAAGGCTTTGAAGATTTCTCCCTTTCCTGCCTAAAGATGACTGCTGGGAGGAGACTTGCTTTATATATTTTATTTTAAAATCTCAATGTATTTGTGCTGTATCTCGTGACTCCTGAGGTACAACAAGTAAACCCTGGACATAGAAATAGAAGGATATGCAAGCAGGGGATTTACACAGCAGCTTTTCTGCTCATAGCAACAAGTCCAGCCCTGAAAAAACCAGCAACCCTGATGGAATTGTATGAATAAACTGTTCATACACTGACACAGGTTGCCTCTGTGAGTAGAATGAGATGTGGACAGGGGGAAAGAGCAGATAGAGCAGGCTGCCCATGTGCCTCATCCTAAGGGCACACTGTTGGTAAGCTGACCTTGAACAGGTGAACTTGAAGAGCAGGAGAAAAAAAGGATATGACTTGAGATGAAAAATTAGTTTCTGGAAGAGTGCAGATAAGTTTGGGAAAGAGCTGGTAAGGGACGAGAACACTCTTGACAAGAAATGGGTCTGTTCTGGGAGAGGTGACAATTATGATGATTTAATAGACAAGATTATTGCTAATGAATTGTGAGCACTTCAGTTTTCTTTTAATGAAGGGATTGATTCTCTGAGCTGGCACGGTCCCTGAAACTGGGTGTTCTCATTTGGAGCAGGAGATGGTTGGAAAATGAGGTGGGTTTGAAATTGCTTTAATTCATGTCTTTTAAAGTTTGGAACTAACATAAAAGTGACTAGTGTACTGATTTAGTAAAAGCAGTTTATTGTGAACTTAATATGGCATTTTGAAAATGGTATTTCTCACTAATTTGGCTTCAGGAAATAAACGCTCAGTTAACATTATCTCTCTTTCTTCTGCTTCTTATTATGCTCCATTTTGGTGCTTGTAGAATAGTAATTGACACCACTGTGAAAAAAGGAAGAAATGGAAGATCCTAGAAAGTTTTATCATTCAGAATTCCCCAAAATTAAAAAAAATTGGAGTTTGACCCACTATCTTGAAATGCAGGAGCCGAGAGGGCAAAAATGAAACAAAACCCATCAATGTCTTCTTGTGAATTACTGGTCAAATACACACAAATGTATGTTAGTAAGCAAATTAATAAATACCCAGTATTCTGTAATTATATAAAAGTTATAAAAAGCATAATTGAATTTTCATCGTTTAAAAGCATTTGGATTTTTTTTTTTCTACACAGTGCAATTAAATGCCAAAAAAAGAAGGCTAATCTGCTTGTTAGAGGTGAAATTATTAATCATCTAAAACACTTTTTAATTGCCTCCCAAATCTCAACTCTGGATAGCTAGAAAAATAAGACTTGCTCTAGCTGGGAAGAAAGTGCATATTTCAGAATATTTTAAAAAGTCAAATGTACATGTCCGCAGATCTGATAAATGTATGAGCAGACCATCAATGCTACAAACATTTTGCTACAGAGAATTTAGTTATACACCTGATGTGGAAAATGTCTGGGGACTTGGAGAAAGTACTGAATAACTCTTCCAGCTGTCAAACTGTTTTTCTGGGAATATTTAGTTTGAAGTGTCCACTGGCCTTTTAGTGCTCTCTCTGATGAAATCCTGGTGCTTCAGAGGACTTCCTTCCTGCCTTTTAAATATTAATTTCATACACAATTTATGACATTGTCATGGAGACCAAGATTCAATACTGCTGGTACCTTGATGGCCTCATGCTGCCATCAGCCGAGTTTACAGTTTTTACCCTATTAACATTTCACTGAATGCTGATGTTCCTCTGTTCTCTTTCCCATTCCCTTGGAGATCATCCTTTTGAGAACTGTCACCAGTTCTCTGCATCAGCAGTGCCAGTAACAAAAGCAGCAAGTTATAATGGTAGCAAAGGAACAAACAAACAGTTCATCCTTCCTTATAGATATCTAAATAAGTCTTTAAAACAAACATTTTTAAACTTCTGTAGTAACTGCTTTGATTGCTTTTATCCAGTTCTATGGAGTTTTGTGTGGTGGGTGTGAATGCATATTTTTGCTATTAATTATTTTTCTCCATATTATGACAGAGAACTTGAGTCTGTGAGATAAGGTGATTTACAGTATGGAAATTGGGAAAATAATTGTATTAGCCCTTTTTTATTTTTAATATTATTCTCTTGATGATTCGTTTGAAGTGAATTTTTATCTCATGCTCTGCTCTTACCTTTCTGAGCACAGACCATCACATCCACCTCACTATAAATGTTATGTTACAGATGAGATCACTTTTGAGCTTTTCTGATTAAATAGTGATTTTCTTTACTCATTTCATAAGTAAGAAAATGCAAGTCAGTTCTATGCAAAAAGTAGTGGGCTTCTTTTTGAATGACCTGTCTCCCAGCAGGTAAGACTTGCTTAAAGGTTCTGGTTTGGATCTGCTTTTCTAAATGAATTATATGCACTTAATGAGTGAACTTAATCATTGCTCGGTGATTAAGTCAGAGATGCTTCACTGGAAAGCAATTTGGGTGGATGTGATTTGGTGCAGAGCCAAAATGGAAGTGAGATGCTTTAGTACAATATAAATCTCTCCAAGCAGAGACCTGGGGTGGAGATCTTGGAACCCGTGTTGAGGACAGCAGGGAAACAAAGGGAGAAGATGATCTGGAGCCCACAGGCTGGATGTGTAAGAACAGCTGGGCAGTGTCACAGCCCAGACTCCCCTCCTCCTTGACGACAAATGGAATCCTTTCTCAGAAGTGAAACAGGGATAATAACCACGTCTTTTCTAATGACAGTGGTCCATGGGGCATTTGTTCTCTCCCGTCTATGTAATAAGCTGGCGTGTAAAGACAAAGGAATTTCGTATTGGTTTTCTTGTAAATATCCATTTGAAAGAGACATCTCCAACCAGTTTCATCTCTAACCAGTGCTGTTTGATTTTTCCTGCACTGGGAAGTCAGAGTCAAAAACCTCTGACCTGGGGATCTGTCGGGGCACAGCAGAAGAGATGTGCTCCTTCTAAAATGGGGTGCTGTTGACAAAATGCAGAGCAGTAGCAGAAGGCAGTGTGTGCCTTGCCCATGGTTACAAACATTCTTTTCTTTCTTTTCATTTCTGTTTTGCAGAGCAGCCACTCCTACAGCTTGCATTATAATTTCCTTTCCTGAGGCAGAACCACAAACCAGAACAGTAGGGTAACAGCCTCAGTAGGATGTGCAGGATGCTCTGCACTCCTCATTTCCTCCCAACTACAAGTTTGTGAGGATGTTGAATATTGCAATCATTAGAAAAGAGAGGAGAGATGAAAGACGGATTTATCACACTGGTGTAGTGCTCAGGGGTGTGTACAGGCGATTCCATATTTGCACATGGATGAACTTAGAGAAACAAAGAATTTCCTGCCTTTTTCCTGCCTGTTTAGAGATGTGGCCTAAGAATTAAAGAAGAATGTGAGACCAAGAAGTTAAGATTTTTGTCCTTGCCAGTTTTGTTTTTAGTCTGTTGCCCAACTTCATTCTCAGAATTTCAGCTTTCTCGACTGCTTCTCCTGCATTACCGTGTCTGTACTCAAGACTGTAGTTAACACATGCATTCACAAAGTATGATTTCTGCAGCTATTTGCCTCCCTCTGTCAGAGGATAAATTTACATCTTCAGTCTACACATTTGCATGCTAAAAGTATCTTCCTGCTCTCTGCTATAGTGTGTAAATTGCCATCAGCCTCTGTTAGAAGCTTGGTTAATGTGTTCAACAAAGTGATGTTTCCTTCTTGGTCCCAGTCCCAAATGCAAACGTTTTTCAGTCTCATACTAGCTTATTAAAGGAATATATTGTTTCCATTGTCCCATCCAATTTAGCCACAGCTGCCAGCCTTAGCACTGAGAGTCAGATCCACTTCAATTATTGCTTCAAATTAAGACAAATACAACTTGGGGGGACAGCTTATAATCGTGTTCTCTTCATGTGCAGTAAGATAAATTTGCTGTGTTTGAACCTGGCTGAGACTTTTACAGAAAAATGAGAAGAACCTCAATTAAAGTGAATCAAATGTTCTGAAGACATGTCAATTAAGAAAAAGATTTGTTGGAAACCTGCCCCCTTCTTGTCTTGCCTGGAAGGCTGTTAGACAGCCAGACTCTTGACTCCTTTGCTAGTGGGTTGTGAAGAAGAAAGAGCTCCCAGGCTGAAGTTCTGCCTTCTTCCCCCATATGCAGGCTGCAGGCTTGCCTGAGCCAGAAGATCTACACCCACCTCAGTGTCTGGACTACCCTGCTCTGAAGCTGTCATGTCACCAGGCTGGTGCCTCTCCCAGCTTTTGTAGTGTTTGGTTGGGCACACATTAAAAAGAAAAATAAAAATCTGGGATTCCCATGGACATTTATAAGCATCAGTGAACCAAATTTTGAAGTAGAGTTGCTTAAATTTCCTTTCCCCTCCTATTTTCTTCATAAAGAAACATGTTAAGAGATTCAAGGTAAGATCGGGACACACTTGTGCAGAGGCAGGACAGGTCAGGAAAGGAAGCAGCACTCCATCCTGTCCTGAGGCACTGGACAAAGCACCTGCCCAGCCAATTGCTCACCAGTTCAAGAAAACAGACTGTAGCTCTTCAGCTGTAGATTTGGCCATCCACAACCATTGCATCCAATTTATTCCTTGTCTCATCTTAACCAACAGCACAACCTGGCTCTGGCAGGTGGCCTGCGTTAGTGCAGAACGTGCAGGCAGGGGAGTCTTCCTGATAGACACCAGTAAGTCCATTTATATCTACTGTATTCAATTAATAACTGCTGCATTTTGTTGTATTCTTAATGTAGAAATAGTGATTCAAGAAGCCCTATATGTGGAAGCTGGGAAGCAGTGCCTGTGAGGAAGTGTTCAGTACTAATCCTTCATGTCTGCTTCTGTTTGCATCTGGAAAAAAGATGCCTGATGACAAAGGCTCTGTGTACAGCCCTGGATTTAGTGCAATGGTACTTTTGAAGGTGATGTTGTTTGCTCTCATTGGGGTCTCTCCCTTGTTCCTGACGGTTTGACATGCTCCTCCTCTCTGCACCTCTGTTAACCTAAGCAATGTTATCACAAATAACATGACTCTGACATGTTAAATTTAAAAAAAAAGAAGAGGAAATACTGAAGTCTTGACAGACAATTTTGCAGAATAATTTAAATGTCTGGGGTGAGACAGAATTATAGCAGTTGACATCTGAAGTTGCTTCTGTGTGATTGCTCTGAATCAACTTGGTAAACTCAACTATAAATTAGAAAGGAAAGAGTTATCTCAGTTTTATAACAAATATTAACATTTATTGTGACTATGATTGGAATTGGAAAAACAAGATGCTGAATCTAAGGGTGGCAGTAAGGTTTGATTATTCATATTCTGAAATAAATTTCTGCCATGACAAAAATATTGCTGTTTGGCAGCAGTTACAATGAATAAAGAACAGTGAATCATTGAGACTCATTCCAGAAAACTTAAACAAAGGGAATACAGGCAGAACTAGAGTTTGGGTTTGGGGTTTTTTTTTCAGATGATGAGATAATAAATTCCCATTCAGCACATCCTCTCTGCAAAATATATTTTTACTCATAGATTTGGCTAATTCATGGATAAAATAAAGCAGTAAAAGGGTTTCCTTCCTTTTTTTTTTCCTTTAGAGCTATGATCTTAACCAGTCTCTAAGAACTGTATCAAACAACTTCTGTATCTGCTGAGAGCACGGAAGAGCGTTCCTAACACAGTACTCAGTGCTGCAGATTTCAGAAAACAAAAAGACCCAAAAGATCTACAAAGGGAAGACATTCCACTTCCTGTGCTAAGAAAAAGAGGGGACATGAACATGTGGCACATAAACAAAATACAAATGGAAGCCTCACTGGCTCCTATGGCAGTGAGCATGGCATGAGCATGGCACAGGAGCTGCCATGAACCAGAACGCTAAGAATCACAGGCGATGATTATCTGACTGCTCATATTCAGATTAATGAGTATAAAATGCTACCAGCTGAGAAATAACCATAAAGAGGTCCTAATCTGAATCCTTACACTGCTGTGAGCCAATGCAGGTTACTTTGTGACCAGCTGTGTGACTGATCACTACAGTATCTGGAGAAACTCAATTGCTTATCATTATATGGGAGTAAGATGTGTTAAATAGAAGAGATTCTTGGGCAGCTTTTCTTCCTTTGAGCTTCACTGATATGCTAGGATTAATGTAGAGACAGCAATATAAAAAAATTTTCTAAAAAGCACAGGAGTATTGCCTATGTTTATTTAATTTACTTATTCCCATAACTGCCTTAAAGAATCTCCTTCTTAAATCAGGATCCATAACCTGAAGGGCTCCTCACTCTTTCCCTGTCTCCCTGCACTAAATGTTGTTCTTATTAAAGAACAAGGTGCCACTTATATGAAATAGAACATTAACAAAAAGCTTCTTTAGATGGGGCCGAGCAACACAGATGGAAAATTAGGGAAGTTTTCATTACTTGCCTTTTTCCTGGCTTATGCATCATAACATGTATGTGCAAGTTACTGCCTTTCCTGTCTTTTCAATGCAAATAGGTGAAGGTCTGTCTTCCTGGAGTTAAATGTAAAATCAATTAAGTGATCAGAAGCAAGATATGCTGCACAGTTAAGGAAGGAACTCAGAACCTGTAAGATCAGCATAAGTCAGAAAATCTGTCTTATATTTTTCTCTGCCAATCAAACAATCAACATTCACTGACGGTCATAATTATCAACCGTTCTGTAGCAGTCAAAATGTACATGTGAATGTGATGCACTGACCATAACAGGGACTTCCCAAAACAGAAAAGACAATCTCAAGAGAACTTGAATTCTTCCCAGGTCACTTCAGACATCAGTCTCATCACCCTGGTTTGCCTCTGTAATCAGTGGGAAAAAGAGGGAAATTCTAGGGGGTAGTTACCACACCTGTGAGCAGAACCATAGGTGTCCTTCTGACTGCACAGTGACCATAGAGAAACTACTTTTCTAACTCAAAGTACATTAATAATGTACCCAAAGGTAGTCAGGACAAGTTTGGATCTAAGTAAGTCAATTCTAGTAAGCTGTTGAGCACATGCCCAGTTGGATTAAAGTTTCTCCTAGATTTGGTGTATGGATGAGAAACAACAGTAAAAAGGGAAGGTTATTTCATGTATGCTCATGTTGCTTGAAGAATCACTTAAATCACACTGTTATCTTACATTCCTTCCAGAAGAATTGTTTTTTGCATGGAAATTGAATTTTGTAAGGAAATTTTTGCATGAAGGAAATTATCTTCAAATTGAAACTGAAAACAGCTTTCTGTCCTCGTTTAAAATGACAGAGAAACAATAAGCCTAATTTGTTTTGCATTACATCCTTCACATTACTATTCAGATTTTTGCTTCATCTTTTGGGTTTGGAAAACTTGCAAAATAACTTGCGTACCAATTAAGGGGGCAGGTCTGAAATGAGCTAGTCAAGATTTGACAGAGCGAGACGTGTTTTCGTCCATCTTGTTTAATTTATTTTAACATTTTAGAAATGCCCACAATTAAGAAATGAGGTACATCATACTAAGAGGAATGTCTGAAAATATAAGAAGGCATCTACAAGTGATTGAAAGCATTATACTTCAGCACCACAGTTTAAAATTAATTACTTTATTGACAGAAAGTAAGAGAAGCTGCTTGAGTGAAACCTTTTGAGTAGCTGGCTTTATTCACAGGATTATACTGGAGTGGCA
Source organism: Oriolus oriolus (assembly GCA_013400235.1). Taxonomy (NCBI): domain Eukaryota; kingdom Metazoa; phylum Chordata; class Aves; order Passeriformes; family Corvidae; genus Oriolus; species Oriolus oriolus. Next base: position 290,415 of record VXBT01003860.1, on the reverse strand, counting down.
GAGATTTTCTGGGAGCTGGTTGAAGGATGTTTGTAAATTTCTAATAAAACCAAACCGTTTATGTCAGTAGCAGTGAGAAATTTTAGTTTACAATGAAGTTTACAGGAAGAGGGAAAGGGATGATAGGAAATCTGTCCAGTTCCAGTGAGTAAACTAGCTACAGAAGGTGTATGCATGCAAGGAAAGATTGATCTGCCTTTTCTAGGTTTCATACCAGGAAAATGAATGGGTTTGTTTAGCTCAGAGGAAAATCTTATTCATGTCTAAATAAATGAAAAAAAAGCATTATTTTAAGCCTCTCGACTCATGCAGAGTGCCAAACATACAGATACACATACACAATCAATGCAGTGTCTAAGATTATACTCAGCAAAGGTTTATACCTATTCTTAACTCCAGTATGTGATTTGTTGTTCATTCCATGCATGAATCATGTGCTGAAGATTAAATTTTGTTATGATTGAAGCTTAATGATAAGTGCTGCAACTTTGATGTTTCTTTCCTTCATAAAACTGAAAAAAAGGCACAAGATTGTCTCTAAAATGTAACAGTGTTTGAAGTTAAACACAGAGAGAATTTGGAATAATTTGTTGTAATCTATCACAAATTTGACTGCTGAACTTTGGGTTTCAACATAGTATAAGTCCAGACCTGCAACAGTTTTCTTTCATTATCTTCAGTTGTCCCAGCACAATCTTATAGCTCTGTGCTTTAAAACTTTGGGTTATTTGATCAGGTTGAAATCCTTGCTTAGTAGCTAGCGTTTATCTCTATTAGTATTGGTAACTACTTTTTTTAAAAAATCTTCTACCAAATGAAGACCTGTGAGCCTCAAATAGTGAGGTTGTGAGAAAGAGGGAAGAGAAACAGGAAATTCTCCATGAGACAAATATCTGCTTAAATGCTGTTCTTCAACACTCCTTTAATTGTGTGTAGTTTAGAGAGCTGGTTAGCTGCTGCAATGAAAAGATTGCAGAATCACAGCACTGTTTAGTCTGGAAGTGACATCTTGAGTTCACCTGATGCAAACCCCCAGCTCGAACACAGTCACTTAAGACAGGTTGCCCAGTTGGGATTTTAGTATTTCCTCAAAGGAAGACTCCACAGCCTCTCTGAGCAGCCTGTCAAACCAATGTTTGACAATCCTCACACAAGTATTTTCCTGAGTTCACATGGAATTCGTGTGTTTTAATTTGTTCTCATTTCCTCTTGTCCTGTCACAGAGCACTGCTGGGAAGAGTCTGTCTCCCTCTTCTTCATTTCTGCCCATCAGGTGTTTGTACACATTGATGAGATCCCACCTAAACCTTCTCCAGGTGAACAGTCCCAGCCCTCCCAACCTTTTCTCATATGAAAAATGCTGCAGTCCTTTATTAATCTTCGTGGCTCTGTGCTTTACTCCTCATGGACTGGGAAGCCGAGAATGGGATGCAGTACTCCAGGTCAACCTTGGCTTTCCTAACCCTATCTCTGCAAGATCGGATAACTCTGTGTTCTTCCTGGATCACCCACCCCTACTTCCACCTCTTGAGCACTTATTTTTACTCTCTGAGTTCAGTTAGGATGTCCTTGCTTATCCATGCTGGCTCCCTTCTTCTTATGCTTGATTTTCTACTTATCAGGATGGACCATGTCAAGCATTGAAACACGCTGCCAGGGAAGTGATAGAGTAACATCCCTGGAGGTGTTTAAAAGACATGTAGACGTGGCTCTTAAGGACATGGTTTAGTGGTAGACTTGGCAGTGCTGGGTTATGGTGGGACTTGATCTCGCAGCTCTTTTACAATTTAAAGTATTCTGTGATTCTGTAATTTACAAATATATTAAACTTTGCAAGCTACAGACAGAGCTCTTGACCTGCATCTCAAATGGGTCTAAGTTTTCAGTCCATTATTCCCCATGAGCTTTTTCTTTTATTTGTCTAGGTGAGCAGTTTCCTGTGTTGGTAGTGGGGCACTTGTTTGTGTGAGTAATTTCCCTGAGTCCGTCACATAAGCTGTCTGTTGCCTGCTTTAATTGGAAGTGTTTGAGACAAGCTGGGGACAAGAGAGACTGGTTGGCACTATACACATAATTGCTGCTGCTGTAGTGCCACGTGCACATGAAGTGCTGTAAATTGGCAGTGATAATAACATGAAGTGATAATGAAGAAGTTGGTGAACATTTGCCAAGTCACAGCACATCTCCAACACAGCTGAATGGATTTTAGAGGCTGCATTCAGATGAGAGTATCAACAAATCCTAAGTGCCTTCTATATACGTTCTAATTCACTCAACCAGAATAGAGATCTCATGTGTAATTGTGATGTACCTATTTTAAAAACTATAAATAGAACAGAAGACAGTGGAGACTTGTCTTTATTCCACTCAACAAAAGATGTATGAAAGATAAAACACTTGGAAAAAATTGATGACGAATGAAACTGACTGTAGGCTCAGAGAGTAAAACTGAGTGAGGCTGGTGAAAGCTGCTGTGCTTTTCACAATAGCAGAACAATTAAAATGAGCTTTGAGGATATTGCATCCAAGTCTGCTAAAAATCCTAAACAAATAGACTGAGAAATGAGCCTATTTTGCATTCATTTGCAAGTCTTACTTGATCACTGGTCTAATAATATTTGAGAAAACACAGACTTTATCATGAGACTGTGCCATTAAGTCTACAAGTATATGAGCAAATGAGCCAGAAAAGTAATTAATTTTCTCCTGAAAAACAAATTATGAGAAAACACTTTTAGAGACCAGCCATTTGCAAAAACAGAGCTCTTAATATATGGGAATAAAAGTGTTTCCAGAATCACAGTAATTTATAGCAGTGTGGCTTTTTCCCTCCATTTGATTGTTTATAGTGTACCAAAAATTCATCCTATTTGTCTGATATTTTCTAGGCCTTAAACAAGTGTTCATGAAAGTTTCAACTAATGTCATTCATCATCTCAAAAGTTACCTACTGCAGTGGTTTTCCTTGGAATAAGGTCATCCAGCCCGTTTCTACAAGATCTGAGGAGATCCCATTGCTCCTGGGTTAGAGAGCAGAGCTGGGACATGAGGGAGGGAGCTAGTTACAGTCTTCTACTACCCAAAGGTGTGGTGGTGATGACATGAACATGGCAATACCTACAGATGGAGAAAACCTCATGTACAATGAAAGGATGAGTGACTTAAGCGGCACAGTTCAGCAAGAGAAGTCCTAACTGGATATAAGCAAAATGTCTCTTCAAAACTAAATGAGTGGCTGGAACATGCTTCCCTGAGGAGCTGTGCAACTCCTATCCTTGGAGAGTTTCAAAACTGCCCTGGATAAGGCCCCAGGCAACCTGACCTAGCTTGAAATTAGCCCTGCTTTGAGCAGGAGGTTGGACTTGCTGACATCTGAAGACCTTTTCCATCCAATATTATCCTGTGGGTCTATTTTAATGTTCAGTGAACACTATTTAATCACAGTGTAAAAGATCTCACATGACTGTGGGCCGTCTGCAAACCCTGGATCTAAGCTCTTTAGTCCCAGCCTAAAAGGAACAGAAAACTATAAGAACTCTTTTTCATTTAGTAGATGACCACCTACATTTAATCACATGGTTTCTCTCATGGTTTGTCTACAATATCACCATGATGAAAGACAAGCAAAATACCGTATTTTCATTAAATGGTTAGGGTTTGGAGGGACCTTAATGTTCACCTATTTCCAAAGGGCAGAGACACCTTCCACTAGACCAGGCTGCTCAAAGCCCCATCCAACCTGGCCTTGAACATGTCCATGAATGGGCCATCCTCAGCTTCTCTGGGCAACCCGTTCCAGTGCCTCTGAGTAAAGAATTTTGTCCTAATATCAAACCTAAACCTGCCCTTTTTCACTATCTACAGTTACAACCATAACACACATCACAGATGACCTCTTCCTCCCCTAGCATTTGCAAAATCAGAGGCAGAAATAAAGAAGCTTCTTTTAGGTGGAGCAAAGCACTGGTTGATTAGAACCAGGTGAAAGAGTGAAAGAAAAGGTGCTCTAAAACAAACCATCTCAAATGATCAGGACTCACAGAAAGCTTAAACACTTCAAAACAGCATTGATGAATAACTGTACTTTGTGCATACAAAAATACAGTAATAAGTTTTATTTCATTAGCTGAAAGCAAAGTGCATTGTAAAAGAGCAAATGACAGTTATTTATTTTGCATTTTGCTTTTTCATGTTTAGTTCATTACTGTTAGCTGCCTGCCCATGGCATGGTCGTGTATCTTGTGATGAACTGAGCCAAATGCCATGACAGTGCATATGGGAAAGATCATAAAATCACGGAGTGGCCTGGGTTTGAAGGGACCTGCCTCAAAATTCACCTAGTTACAACTCCCCTGCCGTAGACAGGGATGCCTTTCACTAGACCAGGTTGCTCAGAACCTCACCAGACCTGGCCTTGAACTCTTTCAGGGTAGGGGCATTCACAAGTTTTCTGGGAAACCTGTTCCAGTGCCTCAGCTGAACTCAGAGTTTAAAGCAACTGGTGCCTTATCCTGGTCTTAAAATTAAGAGAGCTGAACACAGTTAAGAGGGAAAAGAGTTTTACCTTGGTATTTATTTAAGGATCCTTAGGTGCAATGAAATGCACATCGAGATGCACCCCAGAATCCCCACCGAAGAAAATGGCCACCCCCGATGTGGTGAGTATATAATCATATGCCTTGCAAAAATTAGCATATCTATCAAAGACTCCCCAGTGAGGGGCTCGGGTGAGACCCCCCACCCGAGGGACATCCCTCTGGATGGGCCTATCTTTGTTCAGCTCACAGTAAAGAATTTCTTCCTAATATCTAATTTAAACTTGTCTTCAGTTTAAAGCCATTCCTCCTTGTCCTTTCCCTACATGCTCTCTTTCTTGTAGGCTCCCTTCAGGTACCGGAAGGCTCCAGTTAGGTCACCCCAAAGCTTTCTCTTTTCCAGGCTGAAAAATCCAAATTCTCTTAGTTTTTCCTCCTAGAAGACATGGTCCCTCCCTCTGATCATCTTGCTGGCCTCCTCTGGACTTGCTCCAGCAGGTCCATGTCCTTCCTGTGCTGGGACCCCAGAGCTGGATGCAGCACTGCAGGCTGGGTCTCAGGAGAGCAGAGCAGAGGGGCAGAATCCCCTCCCTTGCCCTGCTGGCCACACTGCTTTGGATGCAGCCCAGGACAGCTTTGGCTTTCTGAGCTGTGAGTGCTCATGGACAGTTCATGTCCAGATGATGCATGGTTCTTCCTCAGATCAGAAAGGATTTGTGGTCTTCTCAGCCTCCTGGAGGAAGAAAATTTTCTTCCATGTGAGGATGAGTACTGAACTGTCTCTAATTAGTAATCCTTGCCTCGATGGGAGCTAATGGTGAATATTGACTATGCTAATGTCTGTGACATGCCTCTTACTATCTTTGTTGAAACAAATTCTAGTCATCTTTCAACTAATTTCAGGTTATTTTTTATTTAGGCATTTTTCTTACCTGTTTTATTTGACCACTTCAGCACTGAATAGAATTTGAGAAGGTATAAGCATAAACAGCTTAGGTCTTTATAGAAGAAATTCCCTGTTCTCAAAAGTTTTCAATAGAGAATACTGAAAGATATTGCCATATCTATATAAAGAAATACAGGAAGAATAAAGGAAGTAGTTGTCCTTTGTCCTTAACAACATTTGTAGAAATGACTCTTGTCTTTCTGAGTTTGGAAATAGGCATATTTCCATTTCTTTCCAACAATAGACTTCTATTAAATACTTCGCAAGCATAAATCTCAAATTCCAATAGCTAATGTTTATCCATTTTCCAAAAGAACAAAGATAGCTATAGAAATATAAGCAAAAAAAGACATTATAAAGGAACATTTCCAACATTCCTTCAAAATGCTTGCATATTTGTATTTACAACGTTAATAAATCTTGAGGCTTTGTTGCTTGAAGCTTGTCCTTGGCAGGCAGAACACAGAAACTTAAACAAAAACATTAATTTGGTTGGCTTGGACACCTCATTTTATGGAACACGTAATTCAAAGGTAAGTATTTGCTATTCCCAGTCACAGTGGGTGAATAGTTTTCAGCACACCTTCTCAGCACGGGCAAGTTTGTAATGATTTGATGTTTGACTGATCAAAGTTGCTATTTTTGGCACCTACATTATAACCTATACTTATACCAATTTATATCTATATTTAATCCACCATACCCATACAAGAGAGCTCTGGGCTGTTACTTTTCTTCTCTGACTAACTGTTCTTTGGCAAATGCCGAATTATTCAGGCCTTTAGGTGACCTGTTCTTTTTCAGTGCAGCAAGTCTTGGGTGAACCTGTTGCTACTTTACAGTGGCTGAGGAGTGTTCTATAACACAGTTACACAAGTTGGACTGGTAAGAGAAAAAAGCAAGGCAACCATATCAAGAAATGGAATCTACATCTACACTGGGAAAATCTACAGTTACTAGTGAGGGGTTTGTGTCACTGAAAAAATTACCATGCCCCTTTAATATTACCAGGGGAAAACTGAAAAAGGATCCTTCTTTAATTTTGTAGTTAAGAGACGCCAAGGATGAATCATTTGTTGTATTCAATGGAAAGCAGAATTGTTTTATGAATATGTGAACTGTGCATATCTTGTTTAACTGATTACCTCAAGATTATGAAGTTAGGTTTGGGCTTAATGGTGAAATTTTTCTAATGTGTTTTTAATCTTAATTTAAGTCGTATATAAAATATCCATCATTATGTCCTTTTCCCCAGGTAATTCATATGAAACAAGATATATGAATACTGGGTGCCTCAACTGGAAGGATTTCGATGAAAAATTACCCTGGTTAACTAAAAAGAAGGAATGAAAGGGGGAAAAATTATCTTAATAATTCGTTTGTAATTGCTTTCATGAAGACACAGAGTTACAAATAGTAAATACAAATATGATATAAATACAAAAATTAAATATTATTAAAACAAATATACAGATATAAATATGGAAACAGACATAACTTATTCAAAAGGTTATATGTTTAAATGTGTTTCTATCGAGGACTATTTTCAATAATAGTTTATCTTCCAGTCTGAAGATAATCAAAAATTCAATTCTCTGTTTGCTGTGGGCTTTATTATTTTATCTTAATTTGGAGAAAGATTATTCTAATGCATTAAAACTTTTCTTCAACCAAGAGAAAGCAGAGGCTGGGTCTGTAATTAGAACAGTTTTCCTATAACTGGATAATGACGCTACTGAAGAAACAAACAAGAACTGTTACTTCAAGTCATTTACTCTTTCATTTCAAGGAGGATTAAAATTTTGTCTTTAGGGTGAGCTAGTAATGTATTATTGGTATTCAATATCAATTGATTAATATTCCATACAAGTCACAATGTTACAATTCTTTCAGTAGGTATTTCTCAGCTACCTGGTTAACATAAAAATCCCAAACAACCTCTGAGTTTACTTCGAAAACCAATCAACCCTTTTCAATGTCATTTACCTTTGAGCAGATAAGAAGCTTACAAAAGTAAAATTACAGTGTTTGCTCAAAAACTAATCTCCACTGGTCTGATTTGCCACCAGCCTCTCCCCAGCCTGCAGCAACATTTTCAAAGATTCCTTTCTCCCATAGCCAATATTTCACTTGTCTATTTCAATTCTTAGACCAATAAATCAAAAGCTCTTATTTCTTGAAATATTGAAATGGAAAAAAAGATAAAGGTAATATTTCATTTCTTATGTAAAGAAAGAATACTGGATTTGTGCAAGGGAGAGAGACATAGGACTAGATTGCTTGTGACCATGACAAACCAAATGGTCTAAGCTGGTACATGAAGTCCTGTTAGTCCTTAAGGCAAGGCAGGAGGAAAACAATACCATTTCTTATCCGCCTGCACAGCCAGACCTGGAGAAGCTCCTGCTCTGCATTCAGTAGCTTAGAAATTGGTAGCTGCAGGATCTGCTTAGTGATGTGTCCATCAGCTCCAGAGACCTTCTCCTGTTTGCCATGCCCAAGCTCTCCTCTAGGTCATAGACATATTTTCACAGGGCTGAACTTCTTTACCCTCCAGAAAATATCTTGGAATGGTCTTAATCACAGCATAGTCTGATCCAGACAGTCAGAAAAACGCCACCCATGAAGGTTTGACCCAACTGGATCAACTGTGCAGGGAAGACACCATTATCCATGAGAATGGGTGTAAGATCAGCATAATGGTGTGTGTCAGGTGTGTCAGAATTTAGAGAGGGTGCAAAAATCTGCTGATATACTGAACATGTCCGTGCACATTTTCTTTCACACCGTGCCTATACAGCTTGTGTCTTAACTACACCAGTGTGCACAGCACTTGTGGCAGGGTCAGCACAGTTACCACAGACACACATCAGTACAAATGAAAAAAACCAACTCTGGCTCTGAGTGAAAGAGCAGAACATCAGAGACGATATACTGAGCTCCGCAACTGCTGTGTCTTGGTGTGCGTCATTCTACCTTCAACATCTAAATAAAACTGACCTGTGCTCCATCTACAGGTCATGAAAGATCACAGAATCATAGCATACCGGGGTAGAAGGATCTCAAGGATCATCTGCTCTAACCTTTCTTAGCAAATCATGATCCAGACAAGATAGCCCAGACAAATCTGAAAAGTGTCCTACGCGGGAAGGCTGCCTAGTGCAAATATTAGCCACACTTCTGAATACCTCTCAGTTTAGTTTTGGTGTTGTTGGGGTTTTCTTTGGTTTTGTTGAGGGTTTATTTGGGTTTTTGTTTTGGTTTTTCTGTTTGGGTTCAAAATACTTTGTTCTAGAGGTACAGTCGCTTCTGGAAGCCTTGTAACTCTGTCTGTAGGGATTGCACTTCCTGTGTTTACCTGAGAGGCAAGGCATAGTAGCAGGAGACCAATGATTCACTAGCAAATCTGACAGCCCCTGGACAAAACCCATCTGTTGTCATCCCAGCCTGGATTCCCAGAGATGCCTAGGCCCTGAGAGTCCCAAGGCAGTGAATGGGTGGGGATTGGTTGAGCGCAGTGGGAAAGCTTTGTTTGATCTCTCTTTTAAATCATTAACAATTACAGGTGCATCAAAGCTTGCCTGGGAGGTGACAAAGGACCACCATTCCCCATTCACAAGCACAGAAAACCAGAGTACATCAGCTGAAAAGCATGCTTGGTGTGAAAACCATATTCCACCAAGTGTTAGCATTGATCTGAACGTGAACAAGATTTCACATTTATTTCTGGATGGTTCTGATGGGCCTTTTGTCTAGACTGAACATTCACCTTGAAACATACTCATAATTTTCCAAAAAAAGCGAATAAGCACTGGATTGAAAAGCAAGTTCACAGCAGTCACTCTTTACCCTGCTTTCACGCTCTGCCCAAAAAAATGACTAAGAACATTTATATCTCAAGACTAGAGTTGCAGCAGAACCATTTTTACTGACATGTAATCATATGATTTTACTCACCAGGAGTGCTCTTTAGTCCCAGACAAGACACAGTATTTCACTTATCATTTAAGCAGAATTTTCAATCTGCAATTTGTTTTCAATTTTTTTTAATGTAAAAAGGAAACAAATAAAATCTATACCTTACTCAAGTGGTAACTGAAGGGAAAATTTACCATTTTTCAGAGGGTGGTGAGGTACTGGAACTGGAACCCAGAGCAACTGTGGCTGCCTCATCCTTGGAAGTGTTCAAGGCCAGGTTGGATGGGGCTTTGAGCAACCCGGTCTACTGCAAGGTGCCCATGGCAGGGGGGTTGGAAACAGATGATTTTTAAGACCCCTTCCAACCAAAGCCATTCTATGATGATGATTTTACCTCTGCTCAATGCTACAATTCTTCACTTAAAATAACAGCAGTGTCAAAAAAGAAAAAAAATCTTAAATGTAAGTATGCATTTCAGCTTTCCTTCTGCAATTGCTCCAGGTTCAGTAACACACAATAATTGGAGGAATTTGAATATATTTGAAGCCTTCTGGGTTTTTAACCTATGTATGTGTTTGTGTGTTTCAAAATTCTGCCTCTCTAGAGGTGAGCAGACAGCATGTGCCGCCTACTTTACCATTTTGCTTCAGATGTTTGACTTATTGAGAAGCTTAATGCAAATAAAATGACTTTCCCCTCCTGGCATTTGGCAGTCACACAGAAATGCAACAGAAGAGCAGAGTATGAGAGAAAGTCGCTCCTTAGAACTGTGTTCAGAAAGAATAGCAAGCATTAAATTCAAAATGAACCATCTGTGACAACCCCTAAGCAGTGCCTCATTTCAGTAAGTGCAAGCCTGGGAATGAATGCGAAACTGTACGTAACTGTCAATTAAAATAATCTAATATAGACTTTTCTGCCTCTGGGGGAAGAGTGTGCACAGATTTTCTGGAAGCCCACTCTTTCTCATTTCCTTGGGATAAATTTTACAGTTCAGGAGAACTGAATCACATCTGTAGCCAACATATATTACACACCTCATGGGAGCAAGGGTGGTGGAAGAGGCACTATCACTGTGGATCACCTCTCAGTAGTCCATATATATCTGGCATAAAAGAATATAACTTCACATCAAAATTAATTCTAAAACAATTTCTAAGAAAAGAGTGATTTCACATCAGAAATAAGGTATTTACCAATCCCCATTTGGGAAAACTAAAAAACTATATCTTATTGAGTTGCATTCAGAAACGAAATCCAGAGAGTTTCTGTTGGTTCACTCAGACTGCAAAAAACAAAGCAATGGCAGCACAGCCAAGGTAAGAAGAAACACATGGAAATTCCTACTTGCCCAAGCACTTTATATGTATATATATACTGTACATTGACTGGCTACACCTTTGGATTTACAGGATTTAAATCACATCAAAATTTGGTCCTCAGAGTGTTCAGCAGGCAGTTCTGGGAAAGGGTCCAGAAGAATTCAGTCAATAACCATGAAGACTCTGTCATTTTATTTACATTGCTGACAAAAAATATGTATTGTTAGGCAGTAAAATTGCAGTTTTATTCCTTATTGAATTTAGACCTATGCTGCAAGCTGTAAAAAATACTCAGCTAATAGAACATTGTGTATATTTATTGTATCTGGAAAATACCCCTGAGACAGCAGCTCTCAATGCTTAAAGTTTTTTAAATAAAACCTGAAAGTTTTTTAAATAGTGTTTTATCAACATTCAGGTATTAATCCATGTTTAAAATAAGACAGTAGTATGGCAGTAGGTCAAGCTCTGCTTGCCTTCATGTTCTGGTTTCAGCTGGGATAAAACTAGTTTTTCTTCTTACTAGAACAGTGCTGTGTTTTGGATTCAGGATGAGAATAATGTCGATAACATGCTCGTGTTTTGGCTGTCACCCAGTAGTGCTCACCCTAAGTCAAAGACTTTTCAGTGGCTCGTGCTCTGCCAGTGAGGAGCTGCACAAGGAGCCAGGAGGGAGCACAGCTGGGGCAGCTGATCTGAACTGTCTGAAGGGATATTCCACACCATAAAGTGTCATGATCATATAAACTGGGGGTTTGGATGAGAAGGGCTGGTCGCCGCTGGGGGACAGGCTTGACATCAGTCAGGGGGTGGTGAGCACTGGTGTTATGCATCATTTGTTCTTCTCAGGTTTTCTTTCTTTCTCTCCTTTTCATTGCAATTATTACTGTTTTTATCATTAGTACTATTATTATACATTACTTATTTCAATTACTAAACAGTTCTTATCTCAACCCACAAGTTTTTACTTTTTTCTGATTCTCCTCCCCGACCCGCAGGGACAAAGAGGAGTGAACAAGGATCTGCATGGTACTTGGTTGTCACTGGGGTAAAAGCACGATGCGTAAATACTTAGAGTCCCGCCACAATCAAAGCCTGTTTGCAGGACTGGACCACAGCAGTGAGAATTCCTTTCTGTGCATGCCTTTTGAGCAAATCAGGGACTCACCAGGATCTCCTTCATGAGAGCCACCCCAAGGCACGGCCGTGACTACATCACCAGCCCTGAGATCTCAGCTGCAACTCTTTCTTCCAGGTATTCCTTTCAAGATGAAGAAGACATGTTCATGGTGGTTGATCTCTTTCTTCCAGGTATTCCTTTCAAGATGAAGAAGACATGTTCATGGTGGTTGATCTCTTACTCGGAGGTGACCTGCGCTACCATTTGCAGCAGAACGTCCACTTTAATGAGGGCACTGTTAAACTGTACATTTGTGAGCTGGCGCTTTCCTTGGATTATTTGCAGAGATACCACATCATTCACAGGTGAGTGAGTTTCATTTGAGGAATGGGCTGCTTGCTTTTGGCAAAGCAGAAGAATTTGATCACATATCTGATTTTATAGTTCTGTTTATTCAAAACCTCTGAAAAGTTCACATTGCTGTTCAAGGGTGGAATTTGGCCCTGAAAAAGTTTTTTAAAGTGCTTTCTTTCTGTCCACAGCCATTCAATAGCCATTCAGTATCCTCTTCATATTGCCCTTTTCTTCTTCTGATCTCATACCATGATGTAAATTTTTTGCTATGGTCTTTAATCACTAAATACAACCCATAATAGTATCCTGACTGCTTTTAATTTATTTTTAATTCTCCAATGCCCCAATGTGACTGAACACAAAAGTGTTGTAATCGTAATCCAGTACAACAGCTTCCCACGGCAACATCAGGGAATGGTTATAGAACCCAAAGCTGAGAATAATTTGTTTACTTGCAGCATCTGCATGAAGGTCCGGAGGAAGAGAGGTGGGGAAGTAGGAATAGTAGTACAAATCAAAGAGAACCATGATAGATACTGCATCCTTTTTGCACTTTTTATATTACAGCAATCTGTTAGGCTTTCTGCCATACAGAAACAAAGATAGTATTCATTTCAAAAAAGGTGTCAGGAATCAGGATCTGTTTGTTTTCCTTAAACATTTTGGCATTTAACTGAAGCAGAAGGGATAATTTCTATTTTTATGTTAGCCCAGGAGCTATGAAATTATAAAATTGTGGGCTCAAACCTTTATTTTACCCTTTTTTAGCCTAAATTCAGGGTTATCTTTTCTGATTTAGAGTGCTATGAATACAAAAGGCAAGTATTGTGTATCCAAAATCCAGATGTGACATTCAGAGACCAAACTAAACTAAGCTATGCCATAGATCTTCCAAAGTCCAGTATAAAAAAATTCCTTCAAATACATTAATTGAGAGTTTTCATCCCATCCACTTCCCAGAGCTGCCTCATGATTTTGCAATAGATACAATATAAAGTATGGTCTGACTTTCAGAGGAGGAATGGTCAGCATGGAATCTATCTGAGCAGAGATGCAATGGTTTGTGGGTATTCTGTGTTACTGAAACTGTGCAAGACAAAATTCCAGTAAACATCTCAGCATTTGTGTCACTTGCAATTAAAACTCGAAATATAGTAAAACTTGCAAATTTCACAAGAAAATTCTTTAGTGCACTGTTACTGTTTTAGTACATTTCTGTGTATTTTGCATAAATTTTCCTTTCTCAGTGAATATTTTAAAAGTGGAGCTCAGAATTACAGCTGACCTTTGTTTCTAATGCCTTAAGGAATGTTCTTGGTGAAAAAAATTGATGATATCTTTTATGCAAATAGGCTGGCAAAATATTCATGAGACAATCCAGTTTGTAATCAAAACTTATATTTTGCTAGAAGTCTGTAGCTTAAAAATGTATCACAGAAAAGTCTGTGAAAGGTGACGGATGTCTTGAAAGAATGAAGGACTGGATTGAAGTCATTGTGGTTGTTTATAGTTTTTTGTGATGGTGTCTGCCTTGTCATGGTCCCACCATGAAACTGGGCTTGACACTTCGATCCCTTTTGTATTACTTACCCATGACAAGTAAACACTTGACTTATTTTTTTCTTTGATTTGTAGTTGTTTGACATTTGCTGATTTGCACTGAGGTGGGGGAAGGCGTAGACGTCCAGAGCTGGTTGTGGGCTCCATTTGGGGGCAAGTTCTGGGGTTTGGTTTTTGCTTTCACTCCACACCAAAAGTTTTGACAGAAAGAGATGAGACAAAATAGCACTCTCTCAGCCTGTGGTGAGTCTCACTGACTGGCTAGCTAGGATTGCTGTCTAGAGATCTGGTTCAGGACTCTGTTGTGTTATAGGAGAGGTGTTTATTTTGAAGCTGGCAGACCTGAGATCTGAGTGTCTGTCCCACTTCACTGATTACTGCCCAAATCACCCAGTTGTGGCATGAGGAGTCTTTTGCCTCATCTTCTCACCACTTAACCGCAAAATCACGAATGATCCACACACTAGTGAACATGTTATTTAGCCAGGTGAGTCCCAGAACGTTCTGCCTTCTATCTCACCACCACGTGGAACAGCGGTCTGTGGGATGGGTCTTCAGCTGCCTTAAATCTCTGTAGCATTTCTGGCATCAAGGGCGCAGCGCTGACTTAAATTCGTTCAGAGCAGAGCCAACAGTGGTGCACAGTGAGGAGACATCTAGTCATTTATCACTGCAAACACACCATCTCCTTTGGAGATGAAATCAGCGATCTGCTTGGTGTTTATAGTTTCTGGTAGCAGACCTCAGCAATATCGTTGTTACCAAGTACTTCCAGTCAATATTCACATGCTAACCTGAAAAACTATATGAGATCTTTCATTTTAAAATGAATGTGTTGGCAGCAAAAAGGAAAAAGAATGTTAGTAAGTAAGAGAGTCATTGAGAGAGCCTGCTACTAAATTTCATCTTGGCTACAAAGAAAGAATAGTCTAACGATTTATCAGACTGGGTAGGTGGATTTTCAAACTGCAGTATCATAAAGAACTGAATATATGGGATGTGAATCAGGAGCTTAACTCCTCCTGATATACAGTTGTGTATGAAATGTGTTCAGGTTTCCATTACTGTTGCATCCAGCAACATGACAGAATGAGTTTTTCTGGGCTAACCTGTGGCCCCAGGAGTTTGCTGCAAAAGGGAATGGTACTGAAGGGGACAGGAATTACCAGGCACATATGAACGGATGCAGAAGTGTAAAGATCAGTACTATGCCAGCTCCCCTCGGAGATGCCTTGCAGTGCCTCTGTGTTTGTTGATGTGGTTTGTGGTGTGTACTTTGAATGTGGCAATCATTTCAGCAATAGGACTTTTGTTACCACAGGGACAGATTTAGCCATAAATAGAGTAAAACCCACTACAGTTCTGGTGTA
Source organism: Oriolus oriolus (assembly GCA_013400235.1). Classification (NCBI taxonomy): domain Eukaryota; kingdom Metazoa; phylum Chordata; class Aves; order Passeriformes; family Corvidae; genus Oriolus; species Oriolus oriolus. The sequence continues at coordinate 275,289 of VXBT01003860.1, read as the reverse complement.
TTTATGAAACTTGCAATTTTTATTAATCAGATCCATGTGTATAAAATCCAAATTTGTCATGTATAATTCTGCAATAGTGGATTTATTTATTATGGCACAATAATGACTGCTGCACTGTGTCTCACAGCTCTATTGTAAATGTTTGCATTTACATGGATATTCACCCAGAATTATAAAACTTTAAAAAGAAAAGATCTAAGTTTCAAGCTATTATTTGAAGACTAATTCTGGGTAGATTTTTCACTTAACTTTTACAACAGCTTACTTAATACTAAGATTGTTGGTCACAGGTAAGAGTTACACCAAAAACCCTTATTTTCTCACAGCTCTGCTGTAATTATATTTTATCCACATTTCTTACATGAAAAAATAATTATTTTAAAGCTGGATGAGTGCTGTTTCTTATAGATCCTTGGATTCCAGTACACACAAAAAGGCTTCTCTCAGTATACATCTTCTCTAACATTCTCAAATCTCGGATCAAATCTGGCATTTTGTCGTTTCAAGATGGTATGACTAAACACATTCTTTCCAGAACTGGTTGTATAATGCCAGTGAATAATGTATTGGACAAAAGTTTTCCCATCAAAGGCTGAATAAACTTATTTCATCCATGAGTAACTCAACTTCCTCCTTTCACAAATGTTGCTGTTCATGCATTTCAATAAAACCACCTGCCTCCTCACCAAAGTAGGCTGCCTGTTTCCATTCAGCGAGTTCTTCCAGCAGTAGCTCCACTGTTGTCCCTTCCAGGATGCTCTTGCAGCTACAGCCTTGGCTCGGAGCAGTGCTGGCCCTGCAATGCTGTGGCTGCTGCCCTGGTAACATGCTCATGCTGAAAAAATCACATTTTCTCTTTCTAAGGGTCAAGTGTTAACAGCATTGCCCTCACAACTTTTCATCATCGTCTGGCTCCATTGGTTTTCATCTGCTTAGAGAGGAGGCTGGATGTGGCAGATGTCTGGAATGGAAATTGCAGTAACCTTCCAGCACAATTTTAGGATACCGGACTAGCTGTTTGATCTGCGTGCCCAGGACACTTTTATTTTAGTGGGGTTTACTTACTGCAAAACTATTCATGTGTGTATGTGTACATATACAAGCATACATAACAATTTTTGTTGAGCACAATATGGCTGGAATCAGCCTGGCTTGGCAGGCCTGTGCCGTGTGGCTGCTGTGATCACCAGTCTGTTTTCCATTCCTCCAAGTTCTGCCTCCAATGCAGAGCAGCACCAGGAGTTGCTCCATCTCCCAGTAACTCAGCGCAGGGTGGGCAAAAGCTAATGGAAAATGGTGGCAAATTGAGCATTGCATTTTCCACAGCCAGATGACCCACTGCAGGGTAAGGGAGTCTTGCTGCTATCAGCTAGACAAGGGGTACTCTTTGCTCAGAACTGGACCTGTTTGTTCATTATTGTTGAGCCTTTCAAGGTGTCCAGCAGTCTGGTGAAATAAGATGCTATATCTAAATGATTACACACTTTACAGCAAAAGAACAAACTCTACTCAAAAGTGTTCCCTTCATAACATTTTCCATTTAGTATGTAAGCAGTAAATAGGTTTGAAAACTACTTGGAAATGGAAAATTTGCCCCTAGTTTTTCACAGTTGTCACAGGCAGAATAGTGCCAACCTGAGATTTAGGTGGACATAATAAAACACAGTTCCTTACAGATTTCTGCTCCTACTAATAGTCTTTTACTTTCTGACAAGAGTGTGTAGATGAAGAAAAAATTTAATAGGGTCTGGAGCAGAGGAACTAGGGAAAAAATAACCATAATACGACTACCATTCTTAAGCACTATGAACAATCATAGCACATGAAGAGCCTTGTCCATTGAATTTTCTTAGTTCATATTCCCATGTCTCTTCCATGGCATTTTATCTTGTTCTTTAAACAAATGCTAGCCCATATTATTCCAAGGAAAAATTACAGGAACTGAGCAATAAGCTATGTAAGAGAAGTAAATCAGAAAACATATCAAAACCAGTCAAAAAAGAAGCACCATGCAAACTAGAAAGCCCTGAAAACCTGCTGAATGCTTATGAGCCAGCACTGATGAAAAAAGAAAGTGATTCACAAATTCTAGGCACAAAGGGTATTTAAATTTCAGTCATGCACTTAACAAAGAATTGGATACTACAACATACAAATATGCAGAGAACAAACCTCTCAACTTCTGAATGGAGTTCGCTCCCTACAAGAACAAATTAATTTTACTTCTGTTTAGCTACAGAAAAAGTTATTTGATATACCAGATGAGATACTGGTAATAAATGAACCTGGTTTCGAAATATACTGAGATTTCCATATACAGAGACTAAAGTACTAATGAAGTAAAACAGGCTGTACTGGGAAAGAGACACAGCGAACTCTCTGAGGTGCGTGACGTCCCCTCAGGTGCTCCAGTTCCTGCCACTGGCACAGATACAATCTTTTATTGTGGGCCTGATGTGCTCTCCCTTCCTCACTGAGGTGAAATACCAGAAGACGCCCATGACACCCTCACTCCTTCAATACCCCATGGCTGAGAGACCCTCACTGAAGCCAGCAGGGAATTGCTTGTTTCCTTACAGTTTTCAAGTGAGTAGATGAAGCCACCTCTTGGCCCTTTCTTTCATCTTCTCTCATTATCGTAACATTGTAGGAATGTGCTTGTATGAAATTATTGGTTAGCCACGGAAAACTCATCTCACAAGCCCTAGATCTTTTAAAATTTACATGTCTCGTCAATGGTAGGAGATGGAACATCTGACCTATAGACTGAGTTTTGCCAACCATCTTGCACTAGGTAACAAATTTAGTGGCCAAAGTAACCTAAATCAAGGCCATCTTAGATGTGTGTTTGTGGTGCACACAGCACAATAGTTGGTTTTCTTATTGATTGCTTCTCTGTTTAAAATCAGACACCCAGACAAGTGTAGATATGATCTAGACATGTATAAGTCCACAATGCCCTAGTGATGGCATTGTGATTTTAGAGATTTCTCATGTATATTTTGTTGGCTGCAGCTAAATGACAATGAAGTGGGGGAGGATTAAGGGAAACCTTTAAATCAGTGTATAGAAATTATGATTCAGATAACATTGTTTGAAGTTCTTTCTAGAAGAATTAGTAACTCTTCTAAATGCATGGCATACACTCCTTTATGTCTAGATCATATCTACGCTTGTCAGGGTGTCTGTTTTTAAACAGAGAAGCAATCAGTAAGAAAACCAGCTATTCTGCTGTGTACACCACAAACACACACCTTGGTTGCACCCCAACTTAAATCAGCTGCCATCACCTGTCTATGTTCCTGCTTTTCCCTTCTTGGTTTTCCTTCATACTCCCTTTACATTAACCTACTCTTCTAGGAAAAGAAATCTTTAGGGCACATAATATGTATTAAAATGCTATGTATTCCTCATCTCCACAATCTAGCATCCTATTGATGGATAATAAAATTAAATGTTTTGTTTCCTTCCTTCCCCTATTCCTCAGTATTAAAATTTTGATCATTAATCATTTTTAGACATTCAGACGCTGAAGCAGAAGATGCTGAAAGAACTAAAGCAGAGCTTTATATTCGAGATTATCTCAGGTCTCCATTCACAAATCTTATCTGGTTAATGCCAGTTTTCTGCTTTAGCATATTGCTAGTTTCTTTGTGGCCAGTTATCAGAGATATCTTTCTTTCACAGAAATCCCTAAAAAATTTCTTGGTTTTTTTTTAAAGCTTCAAGTGATTTTAGTATGGGTGTCTGCTCCCAACTGATCTATGCTAGCAAAGACCACCATATTAACAGCATGTTGATACTGTTACGCTAAATATAATAATCAAGAGTATTAATAACTACATGCAAATGATTTTTACTAAGCAATTAAAATGGTTAGGCACTCCTTCTACAGAGGCATAACTGTATCCACTGTCTCATACGGCTTACCCTGGTTCTGTGACCTTCCACCTCCTACTCCAACCCCTCCATGCATCTCAAAGTGGAGGAAAGGCTGATCCAGAGAGATCAAATGAGCAACGATGTGAAGTCCCAACTAACAGAGGAGAGAACAAGAGTTAACCCTATGTGATACAACATTAATCCCTTTTTTTCCCAGAGCTTCAGTGTTAATGTTATAAGTTTTCTGATATCTCTGTGTCTTGGCAATTTCACAAGAGCATGACTGAGTGGCATATTCTCTTCACTGAAATGGCAGATTTGCATGCAATGTGCTTGAGTCTTTTTTGTTTGCAGTCAGTGAAGAAATTTAAAATCTTTGATTAAAGTATGTAGATGGGAAAGGGAATATGCAAAATGACTGTAAATTTCATGCTAAGTAAAGTACGAACCAAGAGCAGCATATGGACAATTGTTTCTTTCTCCTGTTTCTGCTTCAGTGGTGACAACATTTTTTTCAGCTTGAATGAGCAACACATAAAGTATTCTATCATTCCCTTGGAGATTTCCTTACAATGTAAGTTTTTCTAATATATGGCAAAATAAAAAAGACTTAGGAAAAAAGTGCACTTTTACTTGATTTCTTCATGCCTGCAGTAGTCTTCTCTATCTCAGGAGTTGAGTGAACTGTTCATGGTCTGGCAGAAGACATTTCATTAATGGGTATTGCAATTTGAGCTTCCTTCATGCCTTGGAAATGCATTCAGCAGCTTTCAGTACAGCTTTAATATTTCAGGTGAGATGTAGTCTCCTTTGTACAACTTCTGACTTCACAGATATACTGAGAGATGAGAAAGAGCGAGAGTTGTAATTGTGATCATCTGACAGTTTCTTCTTTCAAAATAAATCATCTTGTAAGCAGGGACTTCAATTAAGACAAAAATTGCCATCAGATTTGTTATGCTGAATTGGCCTTTTAAATTTTTTTCCCTTGCATTTCTTCTCTATACCCTTCCTTGGATGCTCCTCAGGACACTCCCTCAAGGTTATTTTCAAACATTCCTACATTCTCTGTAAAATCCTGTCCCAACTCCCCTGGATAGGTTTTCAAGAGGAGAAAGCACAGCAGCCCAAAGCTTTGATGTTTTATGACAGACAGTGCTACTGATGAGCCTCTGCTTCTCCCAACATGTGCATATACAGCTTACATTTATCCCGGGGGAATTTCCTGCCATAATGCAGTGTGGATAATCGTGCTTTCCTGGAGCAGACGAGACAATGCAAACCTGCAGTTCAGCAGCTGTGGTGCTCTTGCAGATGAACAAATGCTGTCAGCAGGGAAAGACCTTGAAATACAATGCCAAACTGGGACCTTGCAAGGTGGGAACAGCACTTCGTAGGCAGTGCACATTCAATAAACCAAAATTTATTAAATTGGTTTCAGATTAATTGGGTCATTCTTACAGTGATGATCAAAATCATCTCTACAGTCTGACTAACAAGAATCAGAAATAGCTTCTATCCACTGTCTACCATTTTTATTCAGACACTTACCTCTTCATTTTGTTATAAATGTGAAACTTTGGTAGTGTTCTGAATGCAGAAGAGTTCCCTTCTAGCCTAAGGAAAAAGCCATACAAAATTGGCGCATCTCTTTTTTTTTTTTGCCTTTCAGAGAGTGACTACTCTGTGTCTAATCATGTTGTAGTCTCAAAGTTTATTTCAGTGATACTCTTAGTGTACATGTCACTTTTTTTTTAGGTTTGGGGTTTTAATTGTGGACACAGATACATTAGAAGATAAATGTGAGGGTTTTATGATAAAGCTGTGGGCCCTCTTTCTATACTCAGGTACTGTCTTTACTCTGTTTTCAAGCTGAGTTTAGATTGCAGATATTTTGGACAGCTACTCTTTGGAGAGACAGGAGCAATAAAAGAGAAATTGATGGTAAAATAGATGGATTTGAGGGTGCCAAAAAAAGGACATCATCTATCTGCACCAGGCAGGGCAGAGATGTCCAGAGGGGAACTAGGATGTCTGAGGAAATGACCAGGGAGTGCAGAGTGTGGTGTAGGATGTGGGCAAGAGAAAACTACTATGGAAAGAGTCGGACACTAAAAGTCAAAGTTAGGAGTGGCCAGAGAGAGTGAACATAGGGGCGCAGTAACAGAGGAAATAGGGGTTTGGTGGCAGTATGTGAATTCCCAGTCAGCAGGTAAGATTTACTGAGGACTGAATGGTTTTGAGCATGTTTTTCTTTTGTCATTGTAGAGGTCAAACAGCTTTATTTACCAGCTGTAAAAACCTCTCCTCAGAGCCCTGCAGATAAAAATTAATACACGGACACAAGGATTAATCTCTCTGTGTATTTCTAGAAAAGGTGATGATGTGGGGAAGTGCAGTTTTATATTCCCTATGTTTCTCTCTCATGTTGGTAAAATAATTAAGATATGGTCTTCATTAAAAATATCAGATCAACAGAACTACTCAGTGAGTGTCAGAGGTCTATTCTGAATGCAATCCACTAAAAAATAATTGATGTATTGTCAATAATCAGTAACAATTGCTAATATAGCCACTTAACAAGACTTGCTGAGTGGAAAACCTATTGCCAGGGTGCTGCATTTTTCAGCTTTTATGCTAATTAAACGTATTAGTTATCTAGAGTTCTGCCTTTAAAACCCACAGAGAGTCACAGCTTGGCTCTTAATTTGAGATGCTGCAGAATTTTCCCCTGGTGGTGCTCCTTCAACTCTTTTCTGCAAATCTCCTCAGCCACAGAAATGCTTTACAAATGCACCCCAATGCAAACACATGCACTTACATATGTAAAGAGAGTTAACACTAATTAAAGTACCAGCTTATTTCTCTGAGTCCCAGAGTACCTCCACTGCTGAAACTAAGAATTATGAGCATGTACTTAAGGAAGTACATTTCCAGCAAACATTCTTTTATCTCGTCATTATTGTTTAATATTTGCTTTTGGAAGAGACAGTGTCAATAAGGAGTAGCATATGAGATCTACAGCTGAGAAATGGAATTATTAAGCCTTAGTTGTGTAGACTTTTGAACCTATACATCAGAACATGGTAACTCTTCAGTTAGTGGGCTCAGTCATTACCTGTTGTTCCTTCCTATGAAGCTTGGTCACCAGTTTCCTTACATGAGACAAGGTGTTAATTCCCCAAGCTGAAATGTGGCTCCAGTTGTACAAAAGCAGCTCTGTGTGGCAGTGCCGGGTTCCCTGCATGCCACAAACAGCTGAGCTTGTGAAGTCCACCTGCCTTGGAGGGAAGCAAGGAGCCACTGGGCTCCTTCCACAGGCATCTCCCTCTAAGCCTCACACAGATAGAAGACAACACAGAACCTCAGAGTGTTCACGCTGCAAATGAGGAGGATGTTTTATTTGATGGCAGCAACTGAAGGAATTCCTAAGTGTGCAAGGTGTTTTAAATACGGCACAATTAATCATGTATGAAGGATTGCACTGTTCGTGGTGTGAGATGACGTCAAACAAGACAATGAGCTCCCGAAGCGTGACTCCTGCAAGAGGCTTAAACACCTGCCTGCACTTCTGTGATAACACCTCACAATAATTTGAGACTTGAGAACATCTCCAGTTGTTTTCAGAATTCCACACAGCATGCAAGATTTTTCTTATGTTTTTAAAAACTTAGTCCACAATTCACCAAGATTTAAACGAGGGAGACTATTCTTTTTTAGTTGTCTGTCCAAACAAGGCAACCTAGCCAACAAATCTATAAAGCTAACAGAATCTATAAAGCTTTCAGTTCATCTAAAAATAGACAGTCATTTGAATGGTTCTGCACTCCAGTGACTGTGATGTTTACACTATAAATGGGTATATAGATGCCTAATTCACAATAGAACCTGATCCAAGTGTCTTAACCTGAGATCAGAATCCCATAGCTATTTTTACTTGAATAAATAGCAAGAATAATCCTTATAACCATTTCAGTGCAAGTAGTTACTGTAACAGCAGTTTCTCTGCGCAGAGTCTTTCAAAAACTCACCTTCAACCCTACTATATTCTTGCCCAGAAATCCAGGTAACCAGGACGCTAGCACTTCAGTCTGTGGGCTCAAACAATACTGCCAATATATAATTCCTAATCCAGTTTCTTCAAGAGGAGTTAGAATACTTGGCTGCTTGATTTCATGCAACAAGCAACATGTTGTTGACATCTCCTAGAATAGGGAAACTTCTTAGAAGGGTTGTATACTGAAATGGGAGTTGGGTTTGGGTCAAATGTGGCCTGTCATGTCTCATCTATCCTAAACAGCAACATGCAGTAATACACACATTTATTGCTCTGTGAGTTTGTTTGCAAATGTTCCTTCTTAAAAGCATACAAAGTTATTCTTAAAAGTAACTTATTACAGTGCTGCCCAAGATACGTGAAGGTCAACATAGAAAAGTATTGTGGGACATGCTACTGACATTTCAGGTAGTAGCAGGTCAGTTCTTTAATAATTTATGAAATGTAATTTTCTTTTCTAGCATAGACTGCACGTCCCATCCTGGTCTACCACAGAAAATTTACTCATTTTGCATAAATCTATAAAATGACCCAGAAGGGGAAGCGTATGCAGGACATCAAAGTTCACTTGTCTGTGGAACACATTCAACATCCTCTTGGTGATATGTCCTGGTTGTGTATATAACGGGATATCAGGTGGTCAGTTTCAGGAATAAAAGTCCAAATACTTGTACTCATGTCATAGGTACAAGCCAGCAGGAGACACTGGCAGTGGTGAGGGTGATTTGGGGCTTCATATCAAAGTGAACAACACAGCCTTGTTTCCTGGTTGCTGATCTGCAGCCCTTCTCCCTGCTGCACAGTGCTGCGGAAACTTGGATCAGCAGAAAATGTGCTTATTGGGAAGTTTTGGCGCCTTATCCCGGTCTTAAAATTAAGAGAGCTGAACACAGTTAAGAGGGAAAAGGGTTTTACCTCGGTATTTATTTAAGGATCCTCAGGTGCGATGAAATGCACATCGAAATGCACCCCGATGTCCCCACCGAAGAAAATGGCCACCCCCAATGTGATGAATATACGATTATATGCCTTGCAAAAATCAGCATATCAATCAAAGATTCCCCAATGAGGGACTCGGGTGAGACCCCCCCACCCGAGGGACCTCCCCCTGGATGGGCCTATCTTTGTTTACAGAATGTGTTCTGGAGAGGACCTTGGTGTCTGGAGCTTTTAGAATGTTTACTCTCTAAACTTAAGGAAATACTGGATCTAAGAGGAGTTATCAAACTTAAAGAATTATAACTATGTAAGCTAAAAGCACAAGGAATATATAAAGCTACATAAAAGAGTGTATAAAAGGGGTATAAAAGAAAAGCAAAAAATCATCATGGCATCAGTTTCACTGCTGCACTGAGCCTGGGCACTTGCTGAAATCCTGAAACCTTCAGAAGCTGCTGTTTATTTCCTTGCCCTGCAGATGAAGAGCACCATGCTGAACCACACTTTAGCTGCCAGCCATGTTGACTGTAATTGGTTGCACTATGGTATGGATGAAGGAAACAACTGTTAAATAATGTGATAATATTATTGTGGATACTGTTGTTCTAGCAGGTGGCACATGAACTTCTAGGTATAGAAGTAGGTAGTGGGTTTAAGGTAAATATTAGGGATATTATACCGTAATTACACACTATGAAGAGTGGCTGACAAGTACACCTGTGTGCTTGGAATTCTGTATATGTTCCTTTTGAATTTGTCTGATAAGCTGAGCAAACTCTTGGGGATGCGATACATCTGAATGGATTTATTCCATATTTAATGCAGAGAAAAACAAAGGAGCAGCTACACAAATTTCAGACATTACAAAACACCACACTTGTGATGCTGGCTTTTTTCAACAGATAAAGCCAAATGTGCTTATCAGTAACAATACTCTCCTGATTTGTCTTTAGGCAGAGGGCAAATGTCATCAATTTCTTCTCTCATTTAGTTTCACACATGGATTTCTGCCTGTGAAAACTGGAAGAGGGCCTATGCCTTCTACTGGAAGGAGACTTACAGTCTGGCAGTTGCTGGCAGAGTACACACCGATTACATCCTCCCTTATTCCTAGTCAAAAGCTCCCTACACAGGGTCATGGAGGGAAGCATCACCACTGCAATGCATACGCTTTCCTGCTGTACCAGATAATTCTTTCCAAATGCCACACTCCAGTTGATGCCTAATGAGTCGTGCCCTTCCCGTGGTTATCAGAGGTGTCACCTGCTCTTGAAAGCTGACTCATGGGTAGTGGTTAGAGCCTTGTACTTGTACACACAGAAGGTCTCAGTAATACTTGACTCTACAACACAGAAAAGATTGGAGTCATCACCTGTGAGTTTATCAAAAATTACTGCTCTGTGGTGATTCTGCATGGCTCCTCCACGTGATCTGAAGAAGCATTTGGCTGGAGAAGCTTTTTATGTGAAATGTGGTGATGTTTGGCACCATCAGAGTGTTGAGAGTTGTTCCCTTCAGATCTGTGTGAAAGCCCAAGGCCTGTACCTGTGTAATGTTAACTCTAGAAACTCTAGAAAACCATTCTAGCAAAGGAATATCACATTTGTCTTTACTTTAAGTCCTTCAGGCAAAATGAAAACTAACCATTAGATTGCCTGCAAGTTGCTTGTGCTTGTAAATGTTTAGTTGAAAAAGAACCATTGTGTCTGGAAGACAAATCCTGGATAATATATCCTGGGCTTTGTTATGTAAAAGCTCAGTTTATAAGGCTGCAGTGGTACTTTCTAATTCCATTCTCTGAGGCATCATACAATGCAGCAAAGAGACAAAGTACAGATTCACAGTGTCCTTTGGACAAATCTTTCTAGCTTGTATAACATTTAAGAATCTTTGCCTATTTTTCTTGCTATTGCAGTATATAATTACCCCTGTGATAAAACAATCTTCGATATTCAATAAGAACAATATAATGAAATAGTCTGTGTTTAATGTTTTTATTTTAATTTGGCATCTGCACAAATTCAGAAGGTGAACATAGCCAAAGAAGACTATTATCTGGCTACATTTACTCAGATATGTGAAAGGTTAGATATAGGATTTCTTTATTTTAAAAAGGTAATTTTCTTCAACCTGGGATAACAATATCTACAACAACCATTCATCTAAGCTAAAACGGGCAAATACAGTGTTTCCAAAGCCCACTGGCCATCCAGACAAATATAGATATCATTACTGCCACCTATTGCTAGAAGGAAAGAATTGAAGATACTTTCATATTTGTATATTTCCACGTGGGGATAAAATTGGAAAATAATGAGCTTGTGCCAGTTAAGGCATTGGTAAATAAACATGTTTTGATGTCTTCTTTGACAGCTTATTTTCAGAGCTATATAAAATTGGCTAGTACCAGTGCTAAGAAAATCCAGCATTGTCATGGACACCTGATAAAAAATAGTACTAAAATTGAAAGGAACTCCAGGCATCACACTACTCAGCATCACAGTAATTTTTTTCTATACAGCTAGGCACTACAATCCCAAGCCTTGAGCCAGGTGTCCAGACACTCCTTAAAGGTACAACAGGGAGAGGTGGGGCCTTCAGAGGCCTTCATGGGGGAGAGCTTTTTCACTTGTCAAAATTATTACAGCAGTTATACATTTCATGCTGACTAGAAAATGGTCTTGCAGCCACACAGGTTGTCTCACAGAAAGAAAAGACTCCAAAATGTGGTAATAGACGGGAAGATGGGAGCCTGATGAGGAGTGTATGAATGCTTGCTATCAGGTAAATAGTTGGAAGTAGTCATGAGGTTTTTTTCTGCATTAAAGCCCCAGGAGTGGGAATTGCAGAGAAAAACAACAGAATCTAATACCTCGTCTTCTCAGCTTATTTTCAGTTTCACTGAATTGTTTAAATTTCAAAATTACTGTGATGCACAGGGTCATGTAATGTCACAACATTCAGTTGAGCAGGAACAGAAGGCTCTGAAGATCTTTTTATGAAAGGACAGTAAGTGGCAGCAATTACTGCTGAGATCTAAGTGAGTGGTATGTAAACAGGCAATCAGAGCTCTGGAACTGTCGAAGTCTTTCGTTCCCATTCATCTAATAGTAAATAACAGTAAAGAACTCTGAGATTCTTACTATGGTCTTTTTTTAATACCATTGAACTGTTCTTGAAACTAGGAAGGATGTTGGTCAGGAACAGAAAAAGATAAATGAGTGATGAGGTGTTGACAAAAGGAAGGAAAGATGCATCACACTTCATAAGGCTATTTCTTGAGTAAGTCCTCCTGGTAGGTGCCCAGCACAGTTCAGCTCTGGAAGATACCTCATTTCTGTGCCACCCTTACAGAAGCAAAACACCTTTGACAAGTTAATCTCTTGACTGTACAGCAGTTAATATATATTGACTTTTCCTTTATCCAAAGCACCAATAAATTCACCTGAAGAAAACCTCACTATGTATACAGTCACTTCTTTCATTAATTGCATGCCTTGGATATTTGTATTATTTGTGAATGTTATAACAAATAGGAAGGAAATAAGGTCCCTATCTGTGAAAATCAGAATTTGTTCACGTTTCTTTCCATAACCAGGAAAAAACCCTTTATCATATATTATATGGTTCACTTCATTGCTCTGATACAGTGATGTCTCATGTGAACTCCAATAATCCATAGCTAAAGCTTATATTTCCCAACTCTTTGCCTTTTTTATGGCTGTTGAGAACTGCTATGCACCTAGTATTAATCTTAATGGCTATTTCTACGTAAGGAAAAAAAAATATTATCTTTAGATATGAACTGCATAATTAAGAAAAAAATTTTAACTCAATATTTCAAGGTTTATCCTACACAACAGCTGGATTGTTAGCACTAAAGAGAAAATATACAAGAAAACCTTTACTGGAGTTGAAACGATGCCTACTGGAGCCAGTGTAATTCTTCCACCAACCTCAAGGGCCTGCTTCTTTTGCATCCTTATGGGAATGCAAAATCCATCTAATTTAATTTCTCTGTGGATGTGTTGAAATTATCTCTGAGAAAAAACGCTTTAGTGTTCTGCAAGGACATGGGTTGCCTTCATTGTCAGCCAATGAATTTTCAGTGATTCACATGTAAATTTGGGGTCACTACATCCAGACTGAGATAAACATATCTTGTGACCCATGGAGTTTTGTTGTACATGAGCTCTAGGCATCACCACTGCCCTGGAGGAGGCTGGCCATGGGCTGCCAAGCTGGGTGTCACTTATAGGAAGTTACTCAACTTCTGCTCTGATCTGAAGGGTGGAGAAAGGCCTCTTTTCTCCCTGCAGAACTTGTCCAAACATAAATCATCACAGGCAAAATTCAGGTAGGAAGGAACCTCAGGAGGTCTTCAGTTCAACCTTCTGATTACAGCATGATGAGATACAACACCAGACCACTCTAGCCAGGGATTTATGCAGTCATGTCTTGAAAAACTCCAGGGATGATGACCATACAGCCGCTCTGGGAATCCTGTTCCTCCCTCTGTTGTCACTGTGGAAGTTTTCCTTTATGTCCAGTCTGAACTCCATTGTTGCAATTCACACCTGTTTTTCATATGCTAGATTCTGTCCTTTGAATGAAAGTGAGTATGTGTCTTCTGTCTAGTGAAACAAAAGCAGGCAGGAGCTACATTTAAAAATCTAAGGCTTCATTTCATCAGTTTGTACAGAACTGCGTTTTCTCCTTAACTCGCCTTTGGTTAATGAACAGTTGAAGCCTTGGTGGTCCTCATTTTGGGGAAACCAATCATCTTTAAAAAGTGGAGATACTCCATTATAAGTCATGCTGGCAAAACTTCTATCAACTGGAATGCTCATATATGGTACTGTCAGAGTTGAGAAACTCAGGAGAATGGAAATGTGATAATACATTAGATCCTGGTCTGAGCCAGCAAGGCAAAGAGTGAAATATATCAGATGTAAATCTGAAATAATGTACTTTGAGTTTTTGCTGATACAAAACTAAGGGTTAGGGGCTATTAACCCTGTGAATTCAGACCTATACAGAGCTGTTATAAGTGGAAGTATTTCTTATTTTGATAATATTAAAAAGCTGTTTGGATGGGCAAAGAACAGCTGTCCCTGTGTTGGAAATACTCGAAATCTTTTGATATAATGAGAAAATGCAGATAAAAGCAAAAAATCACAAAATTGAACATGGCAGAAACCAAGTCTGCGGTGTGTGTAAGTTTGCTGCAAAATTAGAAATCAGAGTAAAACAGATAGACAGTGGTAGCTTTTCAGTTCTCACAGGTTAAAGGAGAAGTATAGATCTTGTGTTTGGTATTATTATGGGTGTGTTTCAAAAAGGTGAAGGGTAGAGAGTGTCTGTATTTGCTGTAGAAGTGCTTTCCCAAATCAGTGAGATTAATCTTAGCTGGAGGAAGTCTAGCTGGTAGATGCGGTTATTCACATCAATGGCTAAATCTTTGCTTCAGCCTCTGAAGCACTTTTATGAAATTATGTCTTGTAGTAACCAACTTGAGTTTAATTCTCAGTTGTATAAATGGAAAGCTGTTTGTTTAGTTCACTGTGATTTTATGGCATATGAATCCACATATTCATGTTCCAAAAGCAAATAGAGAAGTTTTGCTGACCATGTAGATACTATTATTTGTCACATCACATCTTACAGGTCTCTGCTGTTAACTAAGCAATCTAATGTATTTGTTCTTTACTCATAAGGAATTTTTTTGTTTAGCCTTAGATCTTTTCTTTTTTGACTGTTTTCTTACAGATCCTAAGAAATTATATAACCTAAAGGACCTACTTTGTTTTAAATTACAGCACAACACCTTTTTTTCAATAATTTTCTGTAACCTGCTTAGAATTAGTTGTTATCAGTGTGAAGCGGTAGCCAGTGAAGCAGACATCAATTTTTTCTTGAGAAAACTGAGCAATTCATGGTTGAATTCACCAGATACTCCTTTCTTTTGTAGATGGAGGTTTCAAGTCCAGTCAATAAAAACAGAGACAAAAAGTTACAAAGTCCTGATTGATCATATCACATGAAACTTTTTTTGAGATTGTGCTGAATTTCAAGCTTTAGAGCAAATGGCATCATCACATGGTTTTCAGTTTTCTTGTCTATAATTATTTCATCTACATAAGGAACACAAAAGTGTGACCTCAGGAGGGTTATTTATGGTCATTAATCCATGTGTGCTACTCAGATTCTCCCCTTTTGATGTATGTATAGAATTCCTGTCATTTTATCTGACACTGGCAATACAGTCATCTAGATCTGGTCATTTCTACTGAGACTGAAGAGCCCCCTTCAGGTGATATAATCGTCATTCTTTTACCGCTTACATAGCTAATAAATATTGTGTTACACCTCTCCAGTGCTGAACTGCAGGGCATTTCAATTTTAACCTCATTTCAAGATGAAAATAGGCTATTGATTCCTACTATTTTCTTCACGAGCATTCAAGCCCCATGACAGAATTTAAGAGGTGAAAGTTCTCACTAGTTGCCAAGTGCTATGGACTATATCAAAGACTCACTAATTCCACATGTACGGTTCTCTCACAGGTTTCTTCAATCTTTCATGAACTTCCTTGCAGTCAAAAGGAGGGGGATTAATTACGACAGTCTTTGAACTTGGATACATTATTTTTCATAGACTCAGACTAATTCAGGGTGGAAGGGACCTCCAGAAGTCTCCAGTATAATGATCTTCCCAAAGCAGGGTCAGCCTTCAGATCAGAACAGGTTATTTGGGATTTATCCAGTCAGGTCTTCAAGACCGACAAGAATGAAGGCTGCATGACTTCTCCTCTTGATTTAGAAACCTGCTTTTACTTCACTTAGTAACATCAGAAAGAAACTGATGGAAGAGGTAATTAAAACTGCAGATTCTTGAACCTGAGTCCTTTATAACCACTGTGAGCCTTTCCAGGGAGGACACTCCGACTGGCACATGCAGTGAATGTGAGCTGAGCCTCGTGCATAGTTTTACTCCATGCAGAGAGATCTTCAAGCACATGGGATGCATGCACAGCCTAGATGTTATAGAAGATACAAGTAGATTATTAATCATTCTTTCATATTTGGACACTATTTTTATAATAGCAGCTTCTTACTCAACTTTCACCCTTCAGGCATTTATTTTGACATTTGTAGCTAAGGCAATTGAAGAAATCTAGAAATGGTTTCACAGGCGATATCAACAAGTGGCAATTAAATTGTGAGATTTTTCCATTTTTTTCTTCAATTGTCTGCACCTTTGAGTTTCTTGAGCCAGCTTTTATGTTAGTCATGCCTTGTCCTATCACTGATCAGAAGACTGTGAAGGTTTCTCTACCCTTGTTTCTATGTTGCTCTGAATCCTGTGCACATAAAAACAGCTGGAGTAGCACTGGTACAGACTGAGAAAATTGTATTTATGAAATCAGTGTCAAGGATGCTTCCATAGCTCTGCTGGTCATTGCTTGATGAATGGTCAAGGGCACGTCTGAATCCAAACCGTGGTGAGTGTGCTCCTTGCCAAAGTCCTTCAATTTCTCCTATGAGGTGGTTCAAAGTACTTGGATTATGAAATGAGTGTTTCAGTTAATTCTCTTAGCTAGGGATACGTGTAACAGGAAAACCCTGAAGTTAAGGTGCTGCTGAACAGCACCCTGCTGTTTGGACATGCTTGCTAATGGGAAATTTTTTTCAGAAAAATTGATGTGTAATCAAAACAGAATTTCACTTACATAATATGTTTCAATTTAAACTGCTTAACTAAAGAGGCTTTATCTTTTAAATTCACTAAAACTGCGTTTTAGTGAGTTTAGAGTATTTATCTAGAGGAACTAAATAGAACAGATTCCAGAAGCCCCCAGTTCTGAATATATCCAGTAACTTGCAATGCACCTGGACCTGCCATGTCTTCCCCTCGACTCTGTCAAACCCTCTCTGCCCTGCACCCGGCTGGCAGCGGTCAGTGCAAGGGCAGAGCAGTGCCCTTGCTCCTCTGCAGTCTTTGGAGCTTTCAACAAGCTGCCTCTGGAGAGCAGAGCTTTTAGTGCACACTGTGAAGTGGGGACAAGCACACAGCAGAGAGCTGCTGGAAGGCACGCTCTGCACAGTGACCCTGTGCTTGTCTTTCTCACCTGCCATGTGAATCTGTGCATCCCGCGCCTCTCCAGGCATGTGACCCCAAAACAGCAGCGTCTGACTTAAGAAATGTGTTTACCTTCCGGCTTAAGCTAGCCCAGGATTTTACTTGCAGTAAAAGCAGTTTAAAATAGCCTGTCTGAGGTCTGAGGAAGGGTTATGAGTCTATCAGGCTGCCTCAGGGACTGAGGGGTTGCGCTGCTGTGTGCAAGGCCATGCACCCTGTGATGCCTGCCCCCAGCTACATCCTGCCTCTGAGCAAAATGAGCAAAGCCAACAGTGGGGAGCATCCCTTAGGTGGGAAAGGCTTCATGGTTTGTGCACATCTGTATCAAGTATCAGCCACTGCCTGAATTAGTCATGGAAAGATAAGCACAGATCTAATTTTACCACTCAACATTCTGAACATTACAGACACAAACTGCATGAAGAATGTATTTGATGATACATGCAGCTGTCAAGTGAATTTGTCAATGTCTTTTCTGGTGGCTATAAAAATGTATAGTCTGTTTAATGATGCAATACCATAGCAGATATTCAGATTGTCTGAACTGATCCTAAAATAAAGGTAGAAAAGGCACTGTTTTGTAATGAGAAATCCCTGGATGCTGTATTTTTATACACATGGAAGTAGCTCATAAGATGAATTTCTCATTTTGATCACTTTTATTCTTAGTGAAGTTTTAATGACTGTATAATTCTAATTCTTAATTTTCTTAAACTGGAGAAAAGAGTTTGGAGTGATGTTGAATGTATCACTGATTTTAGGAAGCTACAAAAAGACCCAAATATACTTGTATATGACCCCAAATATTTTTACCCATGTGAGAAGTTTGT
The DNA here is from genome assembly GCA_013400235.1 of Oriolus oriolus. Classification (NCBI taxonomy): domain Eukaryota; kingdom Metazoa; phylum Chordata; class Aves; order Passeriformes; family Corvidae; genus Oriolus; species Oriolus oriolus. Next base: position 257,439 of record VXBT01003860.1, on the reverse strand, counting down.
GCTTGTTAAAATTTGTGAAGGCAAAGTTTAAAATATTTAACTCAGCTGTCAAAACTATGAGTTATTTACTTACTTCCATGGAAAGTTATTGCTGTATATTCAAGCCATGGATCAACCACAAGGACTATTCAACAAGAAATCACAATTCCAACTCTTATCATAAAACAGTTATCAAAAACCAAAAATAATTTTGTCACTAGCAAATATAGATATCATCTGAGCAGTAGCTCTTTATAAAGTTACATTTAGAATTGCATAGAATCTCCTATGATACTTCAACCAAATTCAACAAAACACAAAATTCCAAATTCAAACAAAAGACAATCATGTTTTATAGTATAAATGAAGTTATTTATTCCTACAGTTTGTCTCACAATTTCACCCATATGAAATCAGGGAAGGAAAGATTATGATATGATAAATGATATGCCAAGTGGCTAGAGGGGACAGGAGAGACAGAACTCAGAGTATGGAAGATTTTGGATGAAATAAGCTCTAGGACAGATGTTTCTTTATATTACACATATAACTAGAACTGCTGCTGAATCAGGTAGCCTGGAAGTTGTGCAGAAGAAAGAAAGTATTTCACACTGAAATATTGGTATAATTTTAAATTTCCATTCCAGATGGCAATTCATAATGAGATCCTTCTCCTCACACAGACATTTATATATATGCATTCTACATGATTTCCAAATGTGCAGAGAATTATTCAAACTAATTTCTTATTTATCCTGTGTTTCCCACAGCTGCTACAACACAAATGATAAAAATAATCTTAGAATACTTCACAATTTCATATTATTCTCAGGAAGGTCTAGAAAGTGTGGAACCCAGAATTCTAAGGAAAGTGTGGGCTTCCTTCTTCTGTCAATAAAGATGTGAAATTTAGGTGATGACTGAGCTCATATCATGCAAGCAATATACATATTATAATTGGTATTGCTGTCTTATTCCTGTATAATGTTTACTTTAGAAGTCCTTCTCTACTTTAAATTCGGAAAAAAAAAAAGATATTCTAGTGTAACACGTTTTCCTTTTGCAACATTTCACTTTTTTGATTATTCCACTTACGGGCATGTTGCGAAAAAAATTTCCTAGGAAATGTTTAAATTGGAATAATCAAGCCATTCCTCATCTAAAAGATATTACACAGGTGGAAGTGTTTGGAGTTCATTTGCAGACATTCAAGAGCTTATTTTGCTGTTTATGGTTCCTTGTCTTTTGAGATAAGTAGAAAATTCCGCCCAAGGGGCAAAATTTTTGCTCAAGGTGGATGGATGCCTCTGCGACTCTGGCAATGCTCCACCAAGAAAAAACAGAGTTTCAAAACTGCATGAAGTGCAAACTACCAGTGACAAGGCAGTGCCACACAACCCTGCCACAGCACACTCACCAAGTCGCAGGGTGAGCCAACCCAGGGACCGATCCAGCCGGCAAAGTGAGGAGATGAATCTTCCCTGCACAGCTCCACACCAGTGGCAATAACGCTGGACCAAGAAAGAGGGTGGGAGTGCCTGACAGTGGTGGGGAAAAGTTGTTTCCATCCCTCCTCACAGCAGTGTGAACTTAGATCAAAGGAAAATAATCCTGAAAGTGCAGCTCTCTAGGGCAATATTGTTCTCTTGTGCCAAGAATGACAGAGTTGAGCTGATGCTTCAGCCTGTTATAATCTCCATCTTCCCTTATCCCTGCTGCTTTCCCCAGCAGGGTACTTGGTTACAGACAGCCCAGTGGGGATTTGGGGGTAAAAGCAGAGCTGCTGGACATGCTCAATCAGTAAAGAGAGCTCACGGGACTGCAGTATGTGAGTGACCACGCATGGGAGCATGGCAGATTAGTGGGGTCTGGCAGACAGGGTAAGCCACCTATGTTTCCAATTAAATTATTTCTGTCAAATGTGGAGTCCCTGAAGCAATCAGGCACTTTCTAGATGCAAATCTTCCTTCTCATTTTTACTGCTGCTATAAAGAATAAAGCACATAATTTTGAAAACCAGATCCATGTCAATGCTAACCATATGAAAAAAAAGCACAATAAATGGAAACCCAGAGAGCCTCTTTAGTATGCATGTTTTCTCAGGGCAGCAAAAAGATGTAGATAAAAATCATTTTCCTTTATGTATTATAAGGTTTTCATTGGTTTTGTAATGATTTAAGTGACTTAGTCCTCATACACAAATGGCAAAAACTAAAATTGCAGATTTCCTTTTGGTAAAAGATGTAATGCTTTCCTTTCCTTACTTTCCAGGGACATCAAACCTGACAACATACTATTGGATGAACATGGTAAGTGAGTAATTGACTGCTTTCTTTCAGAATCTCTAATTCCTGAGATCTCAGTGGCATGCTCATGACATGCTTTGTAAATCAATCTCAGATGTTGAATTCCTACCTAAACCTGGACTTTCTCAGAAAGCTCCCTCGAAACACCTTGTGGATTTTGTAGTTTTCCCTCCTATTGCCAAAGAAACGTGCAGATCAGAAACTTTCAAGGTCTGAAAACAAATTAATTTAATGTTAATTGAGACAAGCAGGGACACTCGATAAAAAGATCTTAGTATTTTATTAATAGGATTCCGTGAATCACCATAATCCCCTTTATAGGTGCCTACCAGTAGAACAGTACCAAGCACTTTATTTTCTCTTTTAGAACTTTTGAAGGGTTAAGAAAATTCATGTAACAAATTATTTCTCTTGTAGATACCTAAAATTACTTTCCTAAATCAAGATAGGGATTTTGGAAATTTGACTGCAAAATTTGTGTGCCTCTACATGTAGTTCTGGCTTAAATAGCACAAAAAAGAGTAGACAGCAATAAACAGCTTCAAACATTTACTTCTAATTTCATGTTCTCAAAGATAAAAGACATGGTATGAAAAAAAAAGCAGCTAATTTCTTTAAACTTAAATTTTAAGCATATATTCTCTGTAAGAAATACTTAGGTAGAATGTCATGTATCTTCTTGCAGTTGTTCATAGGGAAAACATGAGAAATACAGGTAAAGAGGGCCTTGTATCAGTCAGAACAGAAATACATAGAGGAAAAAGACTAAATGGAAAAAGGAGATGTGTGTTTGCTACTGTGGGAAAATCTCATGATTTGTTTACTTCAGAAACTGATTAAAAGCAGATAATGTCTGAGAAACTATAATATTGAAATTACGCCAAAGATGGCATTATGTTTCAAAATCCATTGCAGAGCTGCTGGGTATACAATTTAAAGTCGATTAAAGAGGTAACATTCTGCATAGATGAAGTTTGTTCCTGGGAACATGAAAGCTAATAAAGCTTAGTAATATTAAACCATCTAGAGTTTTAAACCATTTAGAACTTCAGCAATTTAAAGTTTCAGACCCGTAAGTGTTAACGTTCCCAAGACTCTAGCATCAGCAAACAAGCATGAAATAGAAATATCTTGTCTTTAGGTCCTGGTGAATTAAAGATGTCAACAGTAACACAAAATGGGTATGAGTATGTTAATCTCTGATTGACAGCCTCTGAAGCACATCACCTTTATCTCTCCTTGCCCCACATTGAGGTCACTTAGCGCACAAAACCAGCCTCTGGCAGGAGATTTCCTATGGAGACTCAAGCAGCACAGAGAAGAACCTACACCAGAGTGAGCACTACAATGCAAAATGAAGGGGGAATTTGTGATTATAAACTGTTCAGCAACAAAGTTATCTGTAGGAAGCTTAGAAATTTTGGGATGGATCGATGGATCACCTCTTTTCTGCAAAGCAGCAGAGTACTGCTCTCTCACAGCACACCTGCAGACAAGTGGTGAAACAACAGAGCTCTCCAGACATGCACACAAATCTTGGCCAGCAGAAGTAATCAATTCATGGGTTCAAACAGGCTCAAAGACCCGTCATGTGGTTTGGAGAAGGAATTCCCTGGAGCTGGGAAAGGGTCTATACACTTCAACTCACTAAATGTGGTGATATCAGTAGGACAAATGTCTGTACCCTGCTAATTACCTCATGCTTACCTTACAGAAGTGAAGTTCTTTTGCAAGAAGAAAGCTATTCTTGAAGTCCCTAACAGCAGATTAAGCAGCAACATAGTAACATCATTTTAATGAAATCATCAGATTTCACTTAATGGAAAAATGTGCTGAATATATGCACCACAAATATGCTTGGCTGCAGAGTAAGCATAACAAATTCACCTAATATGAGATTAACCAGGTGCACAGGAAGGAACTTTATCTTAGCCTGTGGCCTCTAAGATGGCACAATAGTTTCCTATATGTTTGACTTTACCCCTAGGTCTTTCTTGCAGTTCATTAAACAAATTATGCTTACACAAAATATCATGTAATTGGATATGCACAGCATTTCTGACTGAGACTTTGTCTCACTGCCTTAGATTTCTTTGGCCTCTCTGCACAAAGCTATTCTGACTGAAGGCCAAATTTAATGTTACGCCATTCACATCGCCTCATGTCTTCAAGCAGCTAAATTGACTGATTTTCAGAACATATACCAAGAATATATGTTATAGATATTTGCACTCATTAAAACTAGATTCACTATAATTTATCTGTATGGCTTAGAGAACAAACCTCAGGAATACAGACATAATGAAAACATAAGATTTTTCTTAAAACTGATCAATAAAATTTACAAATAATAAAAAAAAACCCAACACAAAAACATATACAACATATTCAAAATCACTCCGGCAGAGGAAGTCTGAATTTTTCCATATACTTTTCATCAAAGCCACATCTCAGCACTGCTGAGCACAGGTTCTGATGCATCAGTGGAAATAAATGTTTGATGATCATGAAAAGCAGAGTGGTACATGAGAATGGGATAACCAGCAGTTAAAAATAGTGTTCAGCCCGTACCAGAGGATGATTGCATGGTCTCCTGGAGAGATTCCACATCTCATCTCTGAGGAGAGAAAGTAGGAACTGTTTCAGGGTTCATTCTCTGAACCAGAATCAGGTCCTCTAAGGAAATTAATTTGATCAATAAAGCTCTTTTTTTTTTTTTTTAATGTTTCCTTCTCAGCTTTCCCAGAAAGCTCTTCCTCTTATGACTAACACTAATCTCTAAATTTACTAGTAGTACTCCGTTCTGCTAACATAAATCTGAAACAGAATTATTCCACTGACAGCTGAAGGGACTACCTAGAGTTCCAGGAGAGCTATTATTATTGTATTGTACAGAGAAAAGCATTATAGAATTCTCTTAATGTCAGAATTCTGCTTCCTCTTCTATTCCTTTCATTTTAATGGTTTAGAACAACATAACTGAAGTGACAGCATTTAGATCTGGAATCTGCTAAGTCTGGTCCATGTTGTATTTTTTTTCTGAAATACCAAAGAAATTAAAGCTATCTTTAGAAGTCTGCATGATCTATTAACTATGATGTCTAAAGAGACATAGAATTTCTTAAATGCAGAAAAACAAGCAGTAGCAAACAGATTAGTAAACTAACTTTTTTAAGGGATGATAACATTATTTCTGTAGCTATTTGGTAGCACCGTTGAAATTAATATTTCTGGTGGCTCTGCAGAAATTACAAGCTTTACTTCTGCATCCAGGCTGAGCCTTGTCCTAAGTGACCACAGCATCATTAAAATCTGTTTATAAAAAGTCTGCAAGGGTTGGAATTCCTCTCAGGCAAGTTTTCCACACCATCATTTCATGAGATGCAGCAGAATCCTTGCTTGGTTTACTGAGGAAGGGCTTCCTGCTAGGCCACCCGGCCACCAAATGCTTCAGTGCTGCCTATCACCCACAATTTTTTTGTGGTAGGATATTACAGCATCTTTTCATATTACACTTAGAATATGAAGGAATTCTTGTTAATGAGTTTTTTTGATGCCTCTTTGAAGCTGCAGCTGATATTGGCCTCTACAACCTCCTGGAGCAACAAATTGTAGAAGTTCACCATCCTTCATGAAAGAAAAGTGTTTAATATGTTTTAAAACAGTCTTCTTTCAAAAAACCCAAACATTTAGAATTCCAGGATTTGATGAATAATAACTTACAATCACAATATTCAAGATATTCAAAAACTTCTTCAGCACCCTCCTGTCAGCAAAAGACCCTCAGTGTTTTTAATGTCTCCCTGTTAGGGAGATGTTTTGCCCCTCTCTCTCTTGCCATAGATAGAGTTACAGATATGCAGGCTTTCAGTTTCAGGGCAGAAGAGGAGCCACAGTGGATCAAAGACCTGTCTAATTGAGTTTCTTATCTCCAGAAGTCTCCAAAAAGTGAATGACAGAGCAGGATATAAAAAGAGACTAGTTTTTGTGGTACTTTCCCCATGTACTCACCCAGCCTCCAGTATGTGTTACTGAGGCTCATGGTTTCCACACATTCAACAACCTTCGGTGACCTTTTCCAAGATCTTTTCTGGTGCTTCCTTGAGTCAAGAGAACTTTTAGCATCCTTAACATCTTGTGTTAGGCTTGTTAACTTAAATACAGATTATGTGAAGACTCACAGTAGGACAATTTTCGTTGTTAATTTTTGAAGGTGCTACCTGCTAATTTCACCGAACGGTTACTATTTCTAGTCTTGAAACTGTCTCCTGATGGCTCTCCATACTGAAATCACAGATCTAGTATTTCACTCTTAGACTTAACAGGGTTATTTATATGTTATTAGGTTTTGGGGGTTTCTTAGATTTTTGCATATGACTGTGACAATTTTACTCAGTGAAATAATTTCACTTATGAGTGAGCAAACCTAATTGAAAGTGGCATTCATTTGTGCCTTATTATATATTATTATATTGGTTTGTGATCATCAAAGTTTTCCTTAAAACTCTATTTCCTTGAATACATTTCAGCTCTCATTTGAAAACTCTCAGCAAAACTGAAAGATGTAGCCAATAAGCAATCTTGGCATTAAAACCAAAAGTGGGATGAAAAAGCCTACCCACAAATAAATAATTGGAATCCCAGTATTGGCTTCTGAATACCAGAACTGACAATATTATTGCAGTATGCTGATGTCTGTGAGACAATTTGCAGGGACGGTATCTTGTTTAACTCTCCAGTGCTGATTAGGAAGACAAAAGGTTCCAGCATAATTCATCCACCTGAAGCTGTCTAGACTTTGAAAGTGTATCTGAAACTTTTACATGCCTACATGGCCATTCAACAGCCTAACTTTTGAAATGCACAGCTTTGCTGAACCCATATACAGCCATGCAATTTCTACCAATCTCCCTAACGATAAGTGTCAGACTGCCCAGTCGTGCTGAGTTCAGGTGGGTGCAAGCTTGGGCTCTCATACATAGTACAGATGAACCCAGAGAAGCTTTTTAAATTCTTCATAGGGTTTGACTTTCTGAGAGCAAATCAGATTTGACTGTACTTCAAAATGTTACTGTTCTGAGATTTACAATCAGCTGTGGTGCATGCTGAGTTGATGGCATTAATTCCAGTATAGTATTTCTTCTCTCTGACATCACATTCACCCTTTTGGTTTCAGACTCTGAGAAATTCAGCGAGGTTTGAAGTCATGTACATTTTCCTCTGCTGAATGTTAGTCAGCTAGCCCCAGACAACTTTCAGGACTTGTTCTAATTGTCATTATGATTTGCTCAAAAATTAAATGCAAACAGAGATCATTTGCTGTTTACCTCAGAAACTGTAATTTCAGGCCATGTTGAAAAGTGAGACATAAAAGTCACATCGCATAAAGCTTTCCAAAGTCATACACTGTTCTGTGGGTAGTTAAAGCCTTAAATGGAAGCTGACTGAAGCAATGTAATTTTGAAACAATTTCCACTGTGATACTTTCTTCTTCAAATGCATGTGTTGGTGTATGTGAAATCTGCAGTCTGAGATGATTTGAAAAAGCCACTCTGCAGAGAGTCAAAGCAATGTGGTCATTTGCTTTTTCTACCATCATCTTTTTATATGTGGGGTCATGCAACTCCAAGAATTAAGCAATGAGCTCTTTCCTGGAATACCTGAATTTAGTTAGGTCTGCTGCATCTATTGTGCACTGCTCTGCTTCACTGTTCATAAGAGCTAAATTCAAGAGACACTGACATTCTGCTTAGTTCAGTATTATACCAGGGTACAGACTTGGTTTTGAACAATTTAGTTGTTCACAGTCATATCCAGAAAGGGAGATCAACTACCAGGTGTGAAGCTCAGATGGGAAAATCTCCCCAAGGACAGAAATTTTGCAAACAGCATGAAGTAGGTGGAATCCCAGCATATTCACTGGAGCAATAGCAACCTTCCCTTTTGCTATGTGCAAGAGTTGCAGTAACAACTTGTCTTAGAGGTTGATTAGAAAGACTCCTATAGAGAACTGGGGTCTAATTGTCTCTTGACATATTCACACCAGAAAAAAAAAAAACCTTAAAAAAACCCAACCCAAACCAAACCAAAAACCGCCAAAACCAAAACCCCCAAGTCCTTAGGCTTACAAGAGTTGAAATCATTCAGTGGTGTGCACAGGCAGGCAGATCTCCACCTCGACATCCCTCCAGCCCTACTCCACCACCCACAGGCACAGGGAAGTCACCCCTGCTCTCACCCCTGTCCCACACACAGCCCCACTCCATGCCCCCAGCTCCCACCAGGTGCCTGCAGAGCACCTTCCTTTCCCTCCAGCACCAATTAGCAGCCCCTCAAGCTGCAGGCAAAGGCAGCCTGAGAGGTGTGGAGTGGCCCTGTGATGGGGAAAAGCAAAAGGGCAGCTTTTCTAGCAGTAAGCTGTTCCCTGCCTCATGTACAGGAGCTGCCTGTTGCTGCATGGGCAGCGGGATGCAGAGGAACCATGCAGAACCTACCTTCCCAATCCATCCCTTACCTTCCAGAAAGGCATTTTTAACAAAAAACCCCACAGTGTATACAATATTTCATGTGTGCTATTTTGGTTTTGCTAAATGAAAATAAATCTAATAAAAGGGAGAGAAAACAATGCACTGCAGGAGAGGCAATTTTCATTGCAAATCACCTATTTGGATCAGTCTGAATAGATATGATGCAATAGATGTTTTGCAATGGGCAGTCATGCTGGCTGATGGAGGAAGAGCAGTCTCAACAAAATATCATGCTGCACCAACCATCTAATAATAGGGAGCGTCACTTACAATGCTGTCATTTAAGTAACAGAATTATATTTATATTTATATTTATATTTATATTTATATTTATATTTATATTTATATTTATATTTATATTTTCTGTCAAAAAAAGAGAAAGTATTAGCCTGCCAAGATCCTTACAACATTTCATTCTACAGTGTACACAGAATTGCTTTAAACTACTGCCATGAGGTGGATTTATGTTTTTCAGTTATCATTTTCAAGAAACCTTCTGCCACAGTGTTTTATGATGGCAGAAATAAACTGCAAATATGCTACACTCCAGCCACCAGGAAGTAGGAATACCACCTTTGAATTGTTATGTCAAGCTGGGCTGTGAACACTAATTCTTGCTATGGCAGCCTAACATTTCCCACCTCTTATAAAGGGATGGCTTTCACTGGCTCACAGTTTTTATCCGCCATGTGTAGAGGGCTTTCTGGTCTGGGCATCTGAGGAAAAAAGTGTCAATAAAATTCAAGCAGGTTTTTCAAAAAACTTGTGGAAAAACATGCAAACTCTTTCACTGAAAACTTCTATTGTGTCTCCCATTCGGAGAAACAGCTTTAAGTTTAGCAGTGCAAAATGCCTTCTTCCTTTTCCCCTTCAAAATCAGCTCAGATCTGGCCAAATCAGGGTCCTCTGAGAATTTCAGTTCACACATGCACAGCTGCACAGTTAGAGGCTGGCAGATACATTTCCTGTGGACTTTGAGCAGGATCTAGGTTAGATTGTTGGAGCAGCATGATATTTTGTTGAGGCTGTTCTTCCTCCATCAGGCACCAGGGTAACGTCCATTAGTCATTTCTTATACTATTTTCACCTTTGGCAGCAAACATGATAAAAACCTCCCTCGCTTAACAACTGCATCGTGCCCAAACCTTGATCCATTCTGTGGGTTGAACGAGACTGAGACCTTGATAAAAAAAACCCACACAAATTTGTCACTCAGGAGTCTAGTTCTGCCCATGATATATTAATCCTGATCTGAGTGCAGAGCTAAGCTGGGGAAGGGAGTGCCTACCCCTGCCCTCCAAGGCACTGCCAGATGTAATCACAGAGAGGATAGTATCTGCATCACTCCACAACACCAGTCCTTGAGCAAAGATGCAAAACCTAACAGAAGACTTGTCCAATTAAAACTCCGCAGATTTTCAAGCTGGATTTCTATTCGGTTTACCTGCCTATGACAAACCAGGATTAACAATTATTACTTCACTGTGGTGGAGCAATTGAACCTATGCTTATCATAAACTATCCCAGCAAAAAAGTAATAGAAGGTTTGGGCCATTCAGCCTGATGAGTTCAGTTTAAATCTGTCTGGCTGGTCAGGCAGCACATTCTCAGGCTGACTTCTGCCACTTATTGTTCATCTTGCCACCTGCTGTCAAATGAATGATCATTTGGGACCTGCTCCTGTTACATACACATCTTCTGCTACTATGGATCTAATTTTATAGTTATTGCGTTATAAAAATACAATTTTTCTTCTCACCTCCCTCTTTGCCCTGAGAAGACTCAGAAAAAAGTCAGGCTGATGGTAACCTGTAGTGGATGCAATTGCAGACAGTGTCACAAGTACCTGAGATGTGGGGGGTGATGGTAGCTGGAGATAAGGCGAGGCAAATTTCACACATAGCTTCACATTCTGCTTCTGCAAGTTACTTACTGTTCTGAGAAGACAGAGAGAATCATAGAATAACAGAATGGTTAAGGTTGGAAGAGACCTTCAAGATAATCTTGTACCAACATACACGCTGTGGGCAAGGATACCTTCAATTAGACCAGGTTGGTCAGAGCCCCATCCAGCCTGGCCTTGAACACTGCCAGGGATGGGGCTGCCACAACCTCCCTGGACAACCTGTGCCAGTGTCTCACCGCACTCCAGGTGGAATCTCTTGAGGGCAGAGTAGAGAGGGGAGGAATGACCTCCCTCAGCCTGCTGGCTGTGCCTCTTTTGACACAGCCCAGGACAGGCTTGGCTGCAAATGCACACTGCTGTGGCATGTCCAGCTTTTCATCCACAAGAACCCCCAAGTTCTTCCCCGCAGGGCTGCTCTCAGTGAGTTATCTCCCAGTCTGTGCTCATGTCTGAGACTGCCCCCACCCAGGCGCAGTAGCTTACACTTGGACTTGCTGAACTTCATGAGGTTCTTGTGGGCCCACTTTGTTCATGGCAGGGCAAGACTCAGGAGTGATCAGCAAAAACAGCTCAGCACTGACAACAGGTAGTACCCATAAGTACTTCTCATGGGTGCAACCACATAAGAAGAGTATTCCACCACTTTGCTTCCAATTTGATTTTTCTAGTTAAGAGTAACGTTTAATATCAAGTTTCTTTTAATGTTACACATCTTTCCAAATGTGTTTCTTTCCAGTATCATTTAAATGTTAGATAAAAAGAGGGCTATTTGTGTGATATGCTATTTTAACTTCTGTTTTTACCTTGTGTAATTGCAGGACATGTTCATATCACCGACTTTAACATAGCAACCATAGTGAAAGGCTCAGAAAAAGCTTCTTCTATGGCTGGCACAAAACCCTATATGGGTAAGTTTTCAAGATATTTGAAAATGTAAGAAAAGTTACACATTAAGGCTGACTAATGGTGTGGCAAAAGGATTTTAAATTGTAAAAGCATAAAGTAGATGTGATCAACTTCATTTTTTGAAGTATATATGTGCATTAGCAGTGGAAAACCTGGGAGATGGAGGATGTTGTTTGGACGCTGTTTTAAACAGGAGCTTGATCTCTACACTGCTTCTAGTCAGGCTCTGTTTCATTTTGTGAAGTAAATTCAGGAGAATTTAAACCGTGTTACTTTCTGTAAATCCCCACATCTTGAGACAAGAATATATTTGCACCACTGTGGCTATGACCTAGCAGAGAACACATAATGTCATTTAAAAGTATTTAGGCACATCCCTAATTGCTTTGCTATGCTGAGTTCCTCAAAAACGTGTCTGTTTAAAATTAGTTCTTTGTAACTAACTGCTGAAGTTCTTGCCCTATGGCTTTTAGGGCCATGTTATGTATTGTAATAATATATTTAAAATGTATGATTGATTGAAGGCTGCAAGAGTAAAATTCAGTTCATCTGTCTTCATGTGTCAAAAAGGAAAACTCAAACTTTCCCTGAAGCTGAAAGACAGAAGGCATCTCCTGGAGGTCATTTGTCCCACCAAAGTTAGGCTAGCTTCCATGACTAAGTGTATGTGCGATTTGTCCTATTTCCTACATATCTGCTGTTTTAGTTTTTTCTGTATATGGAATTGTCATTGCTTGGGCAGATGACTAGCTTAAGACTAAATGTATTTGGATCCAGAAAACCATATACTAAGAGATAGGTGTATCTCCAAGAGTCTTTAGCAGACATGCTCGGAACACACCTAACATGTGCAATGGTGAAATATTGGTAAATTTTCATGTTCTGAAACTGCCATTTGGGGAACCAAAGGCCCCAGTGCTGCCACACCTCTGCATTTTAGCATAGGAGTAAAAGCATGTGCCCAAGAAACAGGAATTCACACTGATGTTTTCCACAGCACAAAGAGCACTGCACTGCCCTGCACATGAAGCAGGCAGGCGTCTGCAGGGTACCTCCACACCAGCTGAGAGAGAGAGAGAGAGTGAGGCTGTGGCAGAGCAGTCCCAGGCACTGGATGAGAGCAGTTTTTCTCACATATGATACATTTTTTGTTGTGAATCAACAGTTAGCAGGAGCTGGAGTCTATTGCCCCTGACAAGCGAGTTCAGTGACTCTGCTTAGATGAAACGAGCAGCACAGCTCAGGCATGGGATACAGACCATTAGGAGGTCAAGGGAAAGATGGGAGATGGGGAAAAGATTTTACCTTTTCACACTAATGGATCTGGTCTCGGTTCACTTCAGCTCATGTAGCTGTTCCACTCCTGAGGTCTCCTCCCCACACATCAGATCTCCACCATATCCAACAACCTCACAATAAGAAACACTACCAAAAAATGCTCTCTTTTCCTTTATGAAGGCTATCACACCATCCACCTGCTTACTTTCTCTTCAGTGTACCTTTTTCACCCCTCGGAAACGCAAAGATGCCACAAAAGCTGTAAGTGCAGTCTTTGCCATTCAGAAAGACTCAGAAGAGCCATCCTTGTTTTTATTTCCAGCGATAAGAAGACAGCAAAAATTTTAGAGCTGTAAAAATCCTCTGTTTCAGATGAAAAGTGATGGGTAAGGATTCTCTCTGCCACAGTTTGGATATCAAAGCTTCAATAAACCAAATATTAAGTGTGTGACAGATATGGCCAGACATTCATTGGTGCTGCTTTCCTCTTTTAGTTTACGCCTTTTATTTTGTGAAGAATTGTAACTTTAGTGAAATGCTACAAGGACTTTTCAGTTGCAGTGATTTCTGGTTGTAAGGCTGTATCAAAGGCTTTCCATGTGGCTTCTCCTGAGATATTCAGACTAAGAGAGAAACAGAAAAAAACAGAGGGGAGGTTGGCTCTATGGCTGGTGGTAAGCTTTTATTACCAGGAATTCAAACCACACTTTAGTCTTGGTGTAACAAGCCAAAGTCATCTTCAAGCATGGTACTTGCTGAGTACCAGAAGCAAGGAAACTTAGCAGTTTCTGTAAGACATGCCTTATGCTATGCTGATTTTCACAATGATGACAGTATGAGATGTGATGAAAGCTTTTTCCCCCTCTTGAAGGTTTAGAAAGTCTTACTTTCATGTGGATCCTGTTATGTTTAATCAGATATGAGGGCACTCTCCAACCTCTCCTTTAGTAGAGGCACTTATAGGACTTCTCACTTCTTCCTATGGCCTATTTAAGGAAATAAACAGAAAAACGTTATCTCTAAAGCCTCCATTCGTCTTTGAAATCTGATTGAAATAGGCTGAGAAATTGCTAGAGAGTGCTTCGTTCACATGCAGCATGACAGAATAAAAATGGTTTCCAGGAAAAAAACAGAGTGTATTGATATTGTGTTGTAAAAATGCCCTAGCTGATCTGATTAAGATGCCTATCTTGTAACGCTAAGCATGGTGTGAGTCAGCTTCTGCAGCCTTTGCTTAATCCCACTTCACATTAGCCTTTTAGCCCCTAAGTCTTTCTCAGCCTGAAATATTCCCTGCCTGCGGCAGTGCTGCTATACCCTAAAATCCTAGGGCTCCCGGCTAGCTCCGCAGGTAGCCGCTGGATTCTGGGGAAGCCACCCTGAGACCCTCGCCGTTGGGTCCCAGAGCAGCGAGGGATATTGAAATCCTCTCAGCAGGATNCCCTGCCTATTTCCCTACTTATTAAATGTTTATGCAGAATGCACTGTACCTGAACCTGAAGGTTTCTCTAGAAACCCTCTCAGTTTCTGTGTCCCCCCTTCCCAGCCAGTTCATTCAGACAAGTGAAATACCTACCATGCATAGAAACAAAGTCAGGAACAGCAGTTTATGTGAAAGGAACAAGGCCAACAGGCTGGCAAGGCAAGATACTTCCAGCTGCTTCTGCACTTTTTCTTCTCAAAGCCAGTGACCTGAAATGCTGAAGTGAAATCAACTGCTTAGAGTTTGGGGGTCCTCCGAGTTTCTGTCTTGTACTGTTGAGGTGGCTGTGGAAGGCAAAGTGTGCCTTCAGCTGATTTGGGAAACCTGTGTGTCACCTGTGCCTGATTTTACCTTCACAAATTCACTGCTCAAACCTTCTGCAACACCTGTGATTGAGGGTGCTGTCAAGGCTTTATTGTAGGAATAGCTCTTTGAAAACTCATACGGTTTCAGGCTGTCACCCTACCCTGCAAGCAATGCAAAATGTCCTTTGAGACCAGGCTGGCTTTTGCAGGCACACCTGCTGCCAGCGAATGAGCACGAGCCCTTGTGGAGGACCCTCTCCATTCTGCATTGAACAACTCCCAGTACCTCTTTTAACTTTCTATAAATCATTATCACTGAGCACAGCGAAATAGAAACCCAGATTTGTGCCCCGGCTCTGTAAAAGTTACGTACCAGGGACAAAGCCGGAGCTATCTGTGGATAGGCAAAGAGGCCTAAGGACCAGAAAGACAGTGGTACCTCAAACCAGAGAGACGTTATGAACTCAGCCAACATAGTGACTACTGACTGTTTTACCCCAATAAAAAGTAATTAAAACTAAAATATAATTGTCACAGGTTTTTTTCACTTTCTTCAAACCCCACACTGGGCCTCAATTTTGTCTTAGTTTGAGACAAACTTGGAGGAACGTCCAAAATGAACGTCCCTCTGTTAGAAGGCAGATTTCAGCAGCACCTCCCCCACCAGGGAAAGAAATTCCTCAGAGGAAAGTGAAAAAAATATTTATTTAACAAGCAAAAAACCTATTTATTTAACAAGCATTTTTTCCGTGCACGCAGGCACGGAAAAAAAGAATGAATAATGTTAAATAATAAAAGCTCTCGCTGTAGAGAAGACCTGGGAAGATTTCAAAGTCTTTTCTGTGGGTGTGGCTTTGCTCTCTCTGGAGCTAGGGTGCGGCTTGGGCCCCCCCGGCCTGGGGTGTGGGGCCTCCCAGTGATGTTCTGGTGTCCCTGAACAGCCCAGAAGAGAAGAAGCAGCCAAAGTCCCCGGAAACTCCTTCCTTTAGCTAACCAACAAGAATCTAGCTAAAAAGCAAAGGAATGTAACTCTCT
Organism: Oriolus oriolus; assembly: GCA_013400235.1. Lineage (NCBI taxonomy): Eukaryota > Metazoa > Chordata > Aves > Passeriformes > Corvidae > Oriolus > Oriolus oriolus. The sequence goes on along the minus strand of VXBT01003860.1, from coordinate 241,714 downwards.
TCCCTGCTGCAGAGAGCCAAGAGCTGGGAAAAAGCAGAAGGTGCTTTCCTTGCCTCCGCAGCAGCAGAACGCAGAGGGGTGCACGTGTCCTTGAACACTAAACCACTCGGCTCTTTTTTTTCCCTTTCCTTTGGACCCAGCTTAAAGGCACAGAAAGGCACAGGATTCATGTCTGTCATAGAACAGGCGATAGGGGATACAGCATCATAAAGTCACCCCAAGAGAGATCTGGACCAGGAAAGGCAGTGCAGGGCAGGACATGGTGCCTGGCTGTGGCCTGTGCTGGGCGATTCGGCTGTGGCTCTTTCTTCCTGCAGAAGGGTATTACTTTGGCCTCTTGCGTGACAGGGAAGTGTGTGTTCGCCTGACTGGAAGCACCTGTGTAAGTCCTTGCTACTTTCAACACTGTTCCATCTTTATGAGTGAAAAAAAAAAAAAAAGGAAAAAGGACATTTCTTAAATTGCTCCCTCATGGACATGGCTGCAGGAAATACCTGTGTGTCTGAAAGAATATGCTCTGTGCTGGGCACCCATCTGCAGTGATGGCCCTTTACACTGGGACAGGGTGCTCAGCTACAAACCCAAAAGTTAAATAGTAAAACACATCTAGAAAACACAACAGGTGTCACCTTTTTATTCCTCACTTTGGAGGAATATGTGTTAGAGTCCTATAGCATATGCTTTTTCCTTACTGAAATATTTTCAGATAATCAGTTTCAACAGATCTGTGTATTAGAATTTCTGAGTGTTGCAAAAACTTCCCATTCACAGGTTATATTTTGGGGGGTTTAAGGCTTTTTTGGGTTTTTGTGTGGTTTTGTCACTGTTGTTGCCTATTTTTGTTTTGGTTTTTGTGAGTTTTTGGATTTAGTGGTAGGAGGGTTTGGAGGGACTAGGTAGAGTCTTTGATGTTTTTCTCAGCAGAGGCTGAAGTTATTCAAATGATGCACTGTGATTTTACCTCAAATCAAACCAATAAAATATATTTTATTACACAAACACACCTGAAATCCAAAGTCAATAAAATCAGTCATAAATTATGTGAAAGGTTTCAGCTACCCACTTCCTATCTTACAGGCTTGTTATCTCAGGTTTTCACAGCTCCTTTCATAGGTTGCTGTCATGGTGAAGAATGACTGTGCCTGAGATTACCAGAGGATTGTGGATTTACACTGGTCCACTGAACTTCTAAAATGTATGAGTCATCCATATTTATTAATTAATACTGTGTAGGAGAAATGTTGGACTCAGAGGAAAGCCAGTGGATGTCCTGATATCAACCTTTCACATAAAAAAAAAAAATTATCCCATAGGGCTAAATTTGTTCCTCAGATGGTTAAAATACGGCAGGAGAAAATTCTGAGTAGGGTTTTCAAAAGTGGTCAACCTTTGCTCTTTCTTGCACTCATATTAAACAGTGCTCTTAAATTAAATATTGTTTTGCAGCTCATTGCATTCTGAATGCAGATAAGGCAGTGGTTAGGTTTTTAAAAATCCTATCTTTATCCTACAGAGGTTTGACTGCCCATCTGCAGAGTTTCTGTGTTCATGGCATTACCCAACCTTTTTATCCTGGAGAATCTCACAATGTCAGCATGACGAGGGAGGCTTCTGTTTGTTCTGATAAGCAAGAACCAAGAGTGAGACTTTGAGGTGCTGAAACAAATACTCCCCACACTGATGGGATTTTCAGCTCGTGCTAGGAGCTACTTAGCTCAAGGGATTACACACTGAGCTGCAAGCAGGCATTCAGGTTTTTGTTCCCCTCTGACATTAATGAGTAGGAGCATAAACAGCTGAGGAACCTCAGGAGATCAGGAAAGAAATTATTACTTCCAGCTGCTCTTCACCTCTTTGTGCTCTCTGACCTGCTACCATCCTCTCAGATCTTCCAGCAAAACTATTAATGTAATCATTTCTTTGACTATTTCAGTTAATAAATACCCACTCTGAGTTCAAGAGGCAGTTTTGGGTTGGGATTTTTATTTGTTAATTTGTTTGTTTGTTTATTTATTACCTGCCTGAAAGGGCCTGATGTGTTGTAGAGCTCTGCAGGCAGATCTGAGAGGGAGCGGAAGTCCAGTGGAGGTGGCAGATAGGCCCCAGCAGGGCCCTTCTGCCCACTGGATAACTTCTGTTCTTTGGTCAGGCCAGCCCCCCCAGGTTTTCGCATGCATAAACTGGTGCAAAGATATTTTCTGACCTGGTAGGAGAATGTGAGGCACGAGTAATAGTTCTTCTGGCGTGTCAGGTACAGTCTGTCCTGTGAATCCCCAGTTATGCAGACCAGCTAATTTCAGTATTGGGCAGAACAGCTGCTGTCTATACACTGGAACACCAAATGGATATTTTTGGACAAAATCCGTTCTAAAAATTGGTAGAAAAACTGGCCCTGCAGCCACTGTGAGCTTTTGTATGGAGTAACGAAGGTGCTTGTGTATAATTTCATGTTCAGCAATGGGAGACCATGACGTGCTGTTGGGCTTGCTTTCAACAGAGGTAGCAACTTGAGGTTGTTTCTCTGAGGCAGATCGAGATGTTCAGCCACTGAGGGCTTCTCTGTGCAAGGTCAAGAAGTGAGTTCTGTTCGGTGGTTGAGTAAAGCCGAGGGTTGTATGAGGATAGCATGCTGAATAAGGGCACGAGAGGTTATATAGACATATGGAAAATTAATAAGGCATTCTAAATGCCATGTCTGTTTTCAGGTAATGGTATCTAAATTATTTACTTTGACTGAATAATTGCATTAAATATGAGTATTAAAACTATTGAGGTGTGTAATGTGAATAATGGCGCAAAATCGGTTACATGGCTATAAAAAGTATAAACCTCATGCTAGAAAATTGCCATCCCAGCATGGCCAGGTTGTAAGCAGCATTTTGCCTTATAAAATACAAGTTAGCAGCTGGCTAGTCTAAAGCTCTGAGTCAGAAGGCTGACCATTATAATTTAAACCCTTTTAGCACATGAGAAAGTAAACACTAGGAGGTAAATTGATAGTTTACCAAATCCACATTCATATTCAGGGAAAGGGAAGTTGTTTTCTTCCATTTTGCTCTTGAAACAGCTTCTACTCTGGATAGAAGATCACTTGTCATTATTGTAGTTTGATTTCTGTTTTCTGTTTAAACCATGATCCAGAAAAATTACTGACCCCTGAATTTACTTCTCAAGGGAAAGAGAAAATTAATATTTTCTCATCACAGTGCTGAGAAAGCAATTAATATTTCACTGAAACATCTCAGTTCAAGGTTCTTGGAATATTATTCCAAAAATCAAGTTCATTTTTTATTCAGCTCAATCTGTCCTGCCTTAAGCCTGATTCAGCAAGGTGAAACTATAAATGTGTAATATACATCATCATTCACACATTTAAAATTTGCAAACGTCTAAGCTTTTAACAGCTTAACCTGTGCTAGTCAGTCAAAATATTGCTTATGCTGTGTGTATGGTATATATACGTATATATCAATTTATACTTATACACATAATTTTTTTTCCCAAGATCAGGGACTAATACGTGGAAGGAGAATGATACCTGGCAGTGTGGTGTTATGCTGAATCTCAGTTAATGACACTGGAATGTATTTTTTAATCTGAAATTTTGGGCATTGCAATCAAACCCATGCCACTGAAGTATGTCTTGCTGCAATGGCTACAGCAGAGGGTGTTGCTCTGCAACCCCTGCTGTAAACCACAAACCTCTGATTGCCCTTACTGACATGTAGGGTCTCTGCTGAGATACAAATAGACTTCAGAGAGCTGTAGCTAGACAACTGGATGAGCAATGCCAGGGATTTAATTCTTAAGAGATGTTTTGGACATATCCACCTGAACTGGATTATTCAAAAAAAAAAGAAGGCAAAAATCCTAGGGTTTAATTTTTTGCTTCCTTTTCAGTTCCTCATATTGATAACACTGGCACAGGGCATTTTGCACGAACTGATGACCAGCTGTCATTGGCAACATTTAGCTTTTCATGGACAGTGAGCTCCTTGCAGGAATCCATCTTGCAAGACTGACTAGCAAGTTATTGCTTAAATAGACAGATTTCTTAGTACGTAGATGCTCCATCAGAAACAATAGCAGCTGTTGGTTTTGCCAGCCACACCAAGAGATAGACCTCAAATTGATCATTTTATCATGGACAGCATTTTCAAACTCACCTTTGAGCGCCAAATTAAACATAGTCTGAATTTCAGAGATCTGGAGCACTTACAATTTATGAACTTGTGATACCAGCAAACACTCAGCAGATTTTCAGAAACCCTACTCAAAATATTTTGTTCTTTGTGCAACATGGACTTTTACTATAGGAAAAAATACTGAAAATTTGGTTTAGCGTTGATTGCATTTACATTGATATTCTCTTTATTTCTAGCTCATGAATCATATTGTTAGATACTAATATCTTTCCACAAATAAAGGTAGATAATTACCTACCAGCTACATAACATTTCCTTTTTTATAACTTTATTTTTGTTACAGATCTTTAGGAAAATATGTATACAGTATGAGATGCATCATCTACATAATTCACATTGCAGATCATCTGACTGCTGTGAAAATTCCAGGGGACAGTTACATACATGAATGGATTTGTCAGAAATTACTCCCATTTGCACAAACCTACAGAACAGGAGTAAGGACATCCCAGTAAGCCATTGCTTCTGAGATGGATGCAGACCCACTGGATTTGCTTTCATGTTCAATTTGTTCGTACATTGTCCTCTAGTATGGTTTTATTTTACAGAGAAATAACCATTTATTTACTTCCTACAGTCTGCAGTACTACTGTACTACTAAAAAGATACTGTGCAAAAGCATCAAAAGACACCTGTCTGAAGAGGATTTATTTTAATTTATTAGTTGGAAAAAAATCTTGACTGGAAATTTGTATTGGGGACTTAAAGAAATGCACTGAAGCACACAAGGCAGTACAAAAGTGGATTCATTTATGTATTTTTTCAAGAAAGCAAAGCAGATAAACAATAAAATCATGAAAGTGATTTCATAGAAAAATATAGATGCAGAAAAGAAACAATGGAAGTACTTTTAGCTTGGTTAGTTGCCAAAATTAAATATGTGCAATTACTCATTATTATATAAGACACAGAGACATTCCTGATTTTGTTGTTTACTCTTTTAAAATTAGTACAGATGTCCCAGCTTGGAATGGCATTGGAATTTAGAGTCTTTCTTGGTCATATTCAAAAAGTGGTGTGAAAGGTGTCAGATCACACTTCGCAAAACATTAAAAGCAATAACCCAAACAAAAAGTCCGCATTGCTTCTGAGTTCCAGTCTTTTAAAAGTTCCCAGTACTCTGGGTGACAGGTTTTCCAGGTGTCCGAGCAGAACTGAAGAGCCCATGCAGTTAATGATGACTGCCAAGAGGAAGAAGCTGTAAAGGGCCCATTGAGGCTTTCTGGCCTCAGATGCCTCTGTCATCCCACTCAGATGTCCTGTGAGGAGCTGGCTGCTTGAGCTTCATTAGGATCGAAGGATTGTGGGGTGGCTCGTGATAGCAGGGGCCCCAGGGGCCTCTAGCCCAGCTCTGCTCAAAGGGTGAGCAGTGAGGCTGGACCAGGTTCCTGCTGTTGAGTCTTTCTTCAGGCAGCTCTAGGAATATGCAGTTCTCCACCATATTAAAGAAATTAGGTCAAGGGGGAGCTGTGAGGACCTGTGGGATCTACCAGTTGCAACACTTCTCTACTTTTCTTTGGATTCACTCTTGCTGCTAGACTTGCTATTACTTGATTTAGCTTCACTATTTAAAAGTTGTGCTATTGCCATGCAAACATCCACTGCCTTCCACCTAAGTGCATGTGAGAGGAACTGCAGCTCTCAGCCAAAACAAACTGCAGGATCAAACCCATTATTAAACCCATTTATTTTCCTGAAAAGCCCTTGTTCAGTAGAAACTGCTAGAGAGAAAAGGTCTGAAACTCTTGTTCTTGCAGGTACTCTCACCCTTGTTCACACAAACTCTTGAAGGCAGAATACTTCTGCCTATGTAGATGCATGGGGGTAAAAGATGAAGTATTCTTCTCATCCTAATCTGTTATGGCAAGAGAGGATATGTTCACAAAGGGTGCACACAGCAGAGCTGTTGCCCTTGCTCCAAGCTGGCAGGCTCGAATCTGATCATCCTTTGGAAGAATCTACCCAGAGCCAGCTGCAGGATGGCTGTCCAAGCTGAGCCTAGGATCAAGTTCAAATTTTAAAAGATTAGAGATAGTCTCTTTAAGTAACAATGTTAAAGAAATTCAACGAGAATTTCATCTTTCCTTTCAGAGTTTTTGTTTGCTTTTGTCCTAGCCAATTTGCAGTCTGAATTGGTTCTCCTGGCATAGTTATTTCTTACAGCAAAACCTAATGTTATGTCCTGTATTTCACAGCTCTAGTTCTTCAGAGCTTGGCTAATTCCATGACTTGGAGGGCGTGCTGTCTTTCTGTAAGATCATGCTCTGTTTCTGAATGAGCAGGCAAACTCCAGAAGTCTGCACACAGCCTGGAGCCCTCTGTTCACACCTAATGTCTCTGTTCAAAAAAAAATTTAGACACATTAAACACAAGCTTAGTGTGGAATGGGTATTTAACACCCTTGTCAAACTAGAGAAAGGTCTTTTGGCTTCTTACCCTGAGAAAAAGCTTGTACATAGGATACTGCAAATCATACTGTACCCTCTGCCAGTTTGCCCCTCATGGGAAGAGAATGTTTACAACGGCTTCACTGGAGCTGATGGAATGCAGAGAGGCATTCCAGATGGACTGAAAATAATGCTGTTAAAGCAGACAAAAAGGGACTATCTGCTTTAAAAATCGAAACCTTAACTGCTCATATTCTGACCTAAGAATGCCATCGGCTTAAGGTGAGAAACCAGCTTCAAAACTCCAGGGCAAAAAAAAGCATTTTCTGCTGATCAGCTTAATGTAGGATGAGTTGACCTTGAAACTTTTAGAACAAGAAAATAAAATACAATATAAGTCAATAGCTCAGTCACTCAATTAGCAAAGCAGCTGCACCACTCTGGCAATGTCATGGGTTACATCAATAAAGTACTTTCACCTCTATCTCACAGAAATCAGATAGTGATCTGTCTCATTATTAAAATGTTAAAGCTATAAAAGAAATAGTGAAACCAATATGATACCTGCATAGCTCAGTAAAAATGCCACAAGGCTGTTTTCTGTAATGAGATATTGTACGTCATCTAGGCATGGTGGGCAAAAACCATAACGAACGGGGCTAAATCAAGCAAAACTTCACTACAAGGCGCCCATGGTGATATTCAAAATACAAGTTTGGTGCCTAATGTGCAATTTAAGTGCATCCATCCACTCGAGTAATAAAAATAATCCTGCTTACGCTCTCAGCACCTATCTGATAGACTGCACGCCTGTAAGATGTGCCTACACACCAGCAGCATGCAAACAAGAGCTGAAATACACATGGAGATACAGCATGCCAAGGGAAGCTATGTCACCTGGAGGTGAGACAGAGTTAACTCAGTGTAATGACTCTTATGGCATTGTTGATTCATGTCATACTGGATCACAGAACAAGTTTTGCTCTGCCAGAGATCCACTGGTCATCTATTCTCCAAACACATGTATTGTAGCAAAAATGTTTATTAGGTGCCTGCAGTTCTCATACCAAATGTGTTTAGACATCGTCCTGCTGGTCAAAGAGTATAAGACCACTTTCATACATTCACTGCTCTTTATTCTACAGATTAGAGTTTTGCCGTAACTAATGAATGGATGCTGAAATCTTCTATTATATTTGGCTCTTGAAGACTTCCTGAAGTCAGGTCTGGAGCTGTAAATTATTAGGTTGCCATCCATAATTCGAGGACTGCAAGAACTCCTCTAAAAGGAATGCCTTTCCATTTGTTAAACTTGCTTCTCTAAATGCCATAAATAGTGAAATCCCAAACTGCCGGTCAGAAGTAAGCGTGACCAGACTACATCGTGCACTGCAGTGTGCACATCACAAAGTGATGCCATGGTAATCAGCAGGTAATGTGGTATATTGGACTCGGTGCCATGGCCAGAAGAGGCTCACATGGTAATTGTAATCTAGCATGATGTTATGGCTGGGGACAGTGTTGTTTAGAAAATCTCCAGTGAAACTGCTGGTTTTCACAAAGTGCACTGAGATTCTGCTGTTAAATCATTAGAAAAGCATGACTGAATTTTCATTTCATTTCATTTCTTATCAACTCTAATTTATATCTGGTTTTCTGAAAAGACTACAGTAGCATTATTTAGTACAAGTTTTTTTTCCTGAAATTAGACAAATGGATCCTTGTTTAGAAAATATCTTTTCTTTTCCTCCACAAAAGTTACTTTTATGGAAGTCAGTACTTCATTGACAGTGTGTTTTCTTCCAGTCATGACAGTTTCTCACATCATAAAATCAGTGTCAGGATTTCTATTTAAGTATCATTTTCCTATGTTGAATACCTTTAAACCTGTCTGATTAGTTCTATCCAAATGTAGAATAAGGATGAGATTTACTATATTCAACACCTCCATCAATCACAAAGAATCACCTCACTTGCAGATATTTTTCCCATTATTTTTCTATTACCTTAAACTTTCTAAGGCACACTTCAGATCAAGAATTCCCCTCCTATTACTTATTTTTATTCACGTAACTTAAATGAATCAGGTAAGAATTAACATATGAAATTACTGACTTTTGAAATACCCTGACTGGTGAAGGTTGCTTGTTATCAGTAAAACAAAGCACTGAAACTGCATCCTGAAAATGCTGTGCTTCCAGGTCTATTTAGTGCCAGTTTGTTGAGTCCTTATTCATTTTTCAGCTGTGAAATAGTATCCATAGTCTAACCTTAATGAAATGCATTTTTGTTTGATTTGATTTACTGTTTTAGCTCCAGAAGTGTTCCAGGCTTTTATGGATGGAGGTCCAGGATACTCATACCCAGTAGACTGGTGGTCGCTAGGAATTACAGCATATGAATTACTGAGGGGCTGGGTAAGAATGATGGAGTTTGTTGTTATCTAATAAAAGTCTCAAGTTTGCAGTGCCCCTGAGTGCACTCTTCAGGATAAAATTTGAGTGTACAAGGCCCAGGTCAGGAATGCTGTCCTGATTCTTTGCCAGCTGAAAACACTCTTGGGAAAGTTTCACCCCACACTCAAATACGTTATGGAAATTTGCCTCAGTTCAGCTAAGGAAAGGCCTCATGTTTAATGGCTTCTTTATAACACTGAATTGCAAACAATGGTACTCTTTTTTCAAGTAGAAGTTGAGTTACTTCAGACTCTATTATATCTTTGATTCTCTTGGCTAATACCATAAGAGGTCTAATGCAAAATCCTAAGATGCTTGGCCCAACTATAGAAACTGCTTATCTGCCAGTGCATTTGTTTCTTATCTAATCAATTATGTGAATAAGCTTAATGAAAAATCTTCCTGAGCATGGTCAAATATCACAGAAGATAATGGCAAATTATTTTCCATTTTGGTTCAAAGGATTTCAGTCAGTTGCTTAAATATTTACTATTCCCCATGGAAAATAGTAATTTAGATACTATTTTGAGATGATGACATAGCTAGAGTAGCTGTTTGGGGATTTTTAAATTATTTTTCATTCCCGCTTTGGAAAGAGGATTTTATTGCATTGCAGTATGCTTTTTTAAAAGGGAAGAAGCATTTTTTATATTATGACACTAACACAGTTCTGTCTTGCCAGACAATCCATCCCACAAAGATCTCACAATTTCATGTAGGATGACAGATAAAGGAAAATAGAAATAAAGAATAATTGTTATTCCCACTTTTAGATGGAAAACTTAATGTCAGAGTGTCTGCATCCTGTTACTTCAGATGCTACATTTTTCAAAGGCCTAAAATTTGGCCAATCTATTGTGTATTTGCATAGAAATAGCAAAAGTCATGCTCCTGAGATAAATGTCTCTCCCATGCAAAGACTGTTTCAGCTCTCAAAGCAGAGGAGTATTAAACACCTTTCTTAACAAAAACAACGAACCAACAATTATTATCAATTTTTCTCAATCATAATTCTCAAACCTCAGGGAGTTTTTAGGCTGACATTCTTCCTGGAATGGAGAAGTTAAAAGTCTGGCAGCGATAAGCATAATGCACCCTCAATCCTAGTCACAGACAGCAGTTCTAGCTGCACTTACAGTAAATTTAGAGAACATCCTGAGGGTTTTATATCAACCCTTTCACCAGTGAGTGTCTCCAAGAAAGGAGCACAATGAATGATTGTTAGTGAAAGCTGAACTCCTAAGACTAATCACAAAAGATCACTTTAATGTGACAAATTCACTTTAATAAATGAAAAATTATATAGACTGATATCCATTTGCCAAGATCTATACAGTCTTTCCTGAATAAGTCAATCTGGCTACAAACAAAGCAAAGTTGAGACTGAATCTATTTTTTTGTTGTTTGTTTGTTTTTAAATAAAAACATTGCCATCTGTACCTGCTCAAGTCAACCGAGCCAGCTGCTTGTTTTCTCCTGAAGAGCAGTTCTTGGCAGCTGAGCAAGCCAGAGGATGGCTTGGCAGCCCACACCACTGTACGGGCAAGGAAAAGGTGTATATTTTCTAAATTTTTCTAGACTAGACAAGGCCTAAACTGACAGGAGTGCTGACAAGAGAAGTAGCAGTGGGTTGAGGAAATGTGCTGAACTCGAGGTGCGTCGCTGTCTCAACACCCGCGAGCTGTGAAGCCCCATCTGCGGCAGCAGCGCCGTGCAGATGGCCACGAAGGCACAGCGTGCACACACAAGGCTGCCAGCTAAACCTGCGGGCACGCAGCCCCTGCTCCTCCAGGCTCCCACCGCTCTGTGTCCAGCGGCAAGGCATCAGCCCCACTGCCACCCAGAACACGGGTAGGCCTTGGAGCAGCCCACCCGCGCCAGCAGCAGCGGCCCTGGGCCAGGAGGAGGCTGTGGCACGGGGCAGGGCCGCAGGACACCGGGCTGTCTGCAGCTGGAGCCTGGTGCATGCTGCTGCACGGGAAAGACAGCAGGCAAGCGAGGAAGGGGCACTAGAAATAAGAAACGTTGCAAATTTGATTTTCCGCCTCGGAGCTGTGCACAGTGTACGACACTGACGGTCTGAATTCAAGAGGTGACAAGTAAAAGTAAAACGAGTAAAAATGAGTTGTTTTTCATTGAGCTGAAAATTTTAGGTTTTTTTTGCCTCTACTGCTCAGGGTGCTCAAGGCATTCTGGCCATTCCCATGCCTGGCTTCCCAGTGCTGGGCAGCCGACACAATGGTGTGCTGGAAATGAGGCTGTAGCTGCAGGAGCAGGTTGTGTCCAGCGCAGAGCTGTCTGCACCATTTTTTGGATATCCGCAGCAGAGCTAACATTTCTCCCTATTTTTTCTCCTTACATTTTCCTCCTTACCCAACTGCTAATAAAATACCTAGCAAGAAAAAAGCAAATTCATACAGCCTTGCAACAAACATTGATCTTTTCACCGAGTCCATGAAATTAAACTGTAATTAAACTCTCTGATGCAAACCGTGCCACATGTCAGTCTGTTCCTGAGCTACAGACAACTGCTGAAATGCTACAACAAATGTATATACCACGAACTCAGTAGAGACAAAGAGAAGGAGTGGGATAGTAGGTGGGATTCCCAGATTATGACTTTCACTGCAATGTGAACAATTTACAAAAAACTTTGATAAAAAAATCATGAACAAAAGCAAATCAGATTTTTTTTTTCCTTTTTTCACAAAATGGAACTGAAGGGATAGGACCTTCAAGTGGATTGAATAGCTGAAAAACAGGGATGATAGAGGTATGAAGGGCCTCAAAAGACCAAACTTATAACGGCCATTTATAGTTTGAATTAACTAATAACAATATTTAAAATCTCTGCAAATCTCAAAAAATCAAGACTGCAGAATGCTAATAGTCTTGAAAATAAGTTAAACTTCAGGGATTTTCCTGTGAGGAAAAAGGCATGGGCAGAAACATCCTTAACAGAAAAACTTTTAATGATTCACACTTTCTTATAGTTGCTATTTTTAGAGTTAATTGCCATTTTCAACAATTGGTGTACATTCTGTCTCAATGATCCTGCTGACCACATTTTTATATCAAGTTAAGTCAGCAGTAGGTTGACAGAAAGCATGTCAAGGCTTCATTTTTAATAACTATTTTATGTCAATGTTACCACAGGTAGGGAAAAGTGCATGACAGACTATTTCTAATGACAATTTTGAAACTGATTCAAGAAAATGATGTATTTACAACAGACATTTAGGTCCTGTTGAATTCATGTGGTCATGGTATAGCTAAATGACAACAGGCTAACTTAATGTGAATCAAAGCAAAAGGATTTAAGCCCTCCTTGAATTTATTTTCAGAACACCCCAGTGCCTTGGGATGGACTTGGCTTCACACATATGTTCAAAGTTAAATATGTGCATGAATCTTCCCAGAACAAGGATATGTCCTGGGTCTTTATGAAGAGTGACTCCAATTCCTTAACAGATTGGATAACTAACACCTAGAAATATTCTTAAATTATAATCTTCTACCAGTACATATTAGCAAAAGTCAAGGCATGATTCAGTTCTTAGTCAAGGTAATGAGTGTCTGCCCTTTGCTGTTCAGGATATTGGATTAATAGGTAACCCTATGTTGTTTATGAATTATGATGCATTAATTTGCACACTGCTGCTAGGATGGCATTTAGCTGCAGATCTCATATCACATATTTATCACCTGCTGGGTACAACTTAATTCGCAAACAATCCGCTCTCTGTCCTTGTTTACAAAAATACACTAAGTATAATTATAACAGCTTGCTTCAAACATACAAGTATTTGCACAGAAAGTAACAAGAATATAAATTTATATGTAGTACTTTGTTTCCAAATTCCACATTTTATAAAAGATAAATCAGAGCAAACTTCATGAACAAAGCACTGCAAAGCCCAGGGCCTTTCTTCGTCGATAGAAGAATTTAGGCACTGCAACCACATGACAGCAGAGCCATGTAATGAGTTAATTTTGGATTTTAAACAAGGGCAAAGGAAAAGGATTGGGAGTCTTCTTTTTTACTGTGATTCTGACACAGACTTTTGTAAACATTTTTTAGTTTCTTTATCTACTACTCAGTAAAATCAGGATGACAAAGCTCCTTTCAACCACCTCTTTTCGATTTTGTCAGTTTAGGTCACAAGAACTGATCACCAGTACTACAAGCAAAAAATAGTAAATAATCCACATTTCACATAGAATGCCTCAGGAACAAAATTATTTATTCATCTCATTTGAACTGATACTTCCTTTCATGAGAGAAAAATTTGCAGAGGAAATGCATCTATGAGTAATTACATTCATTACAACCAAAGAAAAGCACACACGCAAAGGATTAGACTCAAAATTGTTATAAGATGTTTTCATGGTTTTGATATTTCCAACATAAACAGTACTGAGCTCAGGAAAATGTGAATAGTCTGCACTCTTTTATCAGTTCTTGCTGACTTGATATTGATTTAATTTTATCCTAGAGGCCCTATGAAATCCATTCAGCCACCCCCATTGATGAGATACTCAACATGTTCAAGATAGAAAGAGTTCACTACTCATCTGCATGGTGCAAGGGCATGATAGCACTACTGAAAAAGGTAAGAAAGCACAAATACCTTCTGTCCTGTGTTCTCTCCTCTTCCAGAAGGCCCTCCAATACTGGAAAAGGCATCAAGACAAGCACACACATGAGGTAGCCAATATTTCAAGGATAAGAGAGCAGGGCTTATTTCTAGGCTGTTCTGAATGTGAATGGTGCATTATTTTCTCTTCAGAAGATGCTTCATTCTTAGATTCAGGCTTAGATTCAGGCTTTTCATGGCTTCAAAGAAGTAAAAATTTAATATTTCTTTTATTTTAAAACTGATTCACAAGTGATAGTAAAAATTTGGGGATCAGTAATTCCTCCTCTGTGTCCTGGCCCCATTTCCCCACAGCTGTGGAAATGCAAGTGGGACAGGAAAGGAAGGAAGGACCTCTCTACCCTCTGAATTTCTGCTGGAGTTTCCAGAAAGGGGGAGTAGAAATTAAAATGCCTCTATCTCTTCCTGTCCCATGTTGCTATAGTGGCAACAACAAAAGTGGAGCCACTTTGCTGTAACCATTGCTAAGCTACAAGACAAGGCTCTTTCTGAATGCATCCAACCCTAAAAATTGTTTTCTTCCTAAAATCCCAGGTTTTTGTTTGCTTTAATTGTCTGGCCACACTGCAAAGATAATCTGTCTATTTTAGGTATTTCAGATCATCAATATTGATACTTGAACAGGAAATATTTGTGAATGTCTGAATAGGATAATAAAAAATATATGTCTTTTGCAGCAATTAGCAATCTAGTGTTGAATAGATAGAGCAGTGAGGTGAATAATTTTAATTGCTGCCAGGATGCTCAGTGTAACTGTTTCGTCCAAAAAATTAAAGACAAAATACAAATTGTTGGGTGGCATTGAACTGTGATGTTTCATTTCACTTGGGCTTTTGTGTATTTGTAAACAGACTTTTGTTGCTAATGCATTTATACCCTTCATGCCTGCAACAGACATCTGGTGGCAATTAAATTATCCTCGTATCCTGAGTTACTATTTTAATTTTTTTTTTTTTTGATTGGAACTTCTAGCATCTGTTAGAAGATTCCCTAGCCATTTTCTTACTTAAAAATATGTATCATGCAATTATGTGTGTGATACATTTACTCTTATATATGGCATCCAGTCCCTTAGAAAATGCCTTGTGCTTGATCGCAGCTCCTCACTAAGGACCCAGAGTGCCGCCTATCGAGCCTTGCAGACATCCAAAACTCTCCATACCTAGCTGATGTCAACTGGGATGCTGTTCTAGAGAAAGCTGTGACCCCAGGCTTTGTTCCTAACGTAAGTCGATATTCCAGGTGAATAGTGTTTTTAAATTCTGACTTTGATTATCACTGCTGTTTTAGTTGTTTATGCTTGTTATTTATTGCTCTTCAGCAATTTACTTTGGATTCTGCTTTCATTTACTCAGTCACAGCTAAGGGAAAATTCGTCCCATTTCAATAGATCACAACAAAAACTAATTAACCTTGGTTCACTTTTCATTCCCTTTCAAATAAAAGAAAACATTTTCTAGACTTTGCATTTCAGCTGTTAGAGCAAATGATTGTCAGAGTTAACTCTGAGACAAAGAAAACCAAGAAGATTGTGTGGCTGTGAAAGTTAGGCATTTGAATAACATTTGGAAAACTTAACATCCCAGTATGCTGTTACTTTTTCACTTAAAAAGTAGTGTTCCAAAAGGCTGACCTATTTCCTTTGTGACAGTTTCTTACAATAAAACATTCAGATGTGTGAGGGAATCTGGTGGTTTATATTTTACTGTGGTCCTATTTTGTTGGTATTTTCTGGGTATTTCCATTTTGGTCATTTTCAAGTTAAATGTATTTGAGGGCCATGAATAAAAAGCAATGACTGTGGTGTTAATATGCTTCTTCACTTTTTTCAGTCATATCGCACTATAATTCTTCTCCAAAAAGCACATTTGCAGCGTACCAAGGTTTGTTTCTGTTTTGTTGGGGTTTTTTAATGCAATAGTAAATAAAGATGAGGAAGGTGGAACAGGTAGACCCTGTCTTCATCCAGGCGCACATTAGAGTCCATGATAAACACGATGGGGACAGAATCCAACCCTTCAGAAGCTGAAGGTGAGGGAGCGTTGCCTAATGGAGCAAAGACAGGTGGGTTGCCAAGACACTGCTGGCAGTGTTTGCTGGGCTTCTTGGCACCTGACCAGAGCCTCTCTGGAAGCAACATCCTGCAGGAGAAGAAAGCTGTGGGTGGGCAAGCAAGCCTCCCTCAGGGAACTGGGGGAAAGGCCACGAATACGGCAAGTAACTAGCACAGCAGGAGAAGGGAAAGGCAGGCCCCTCTTACAGGCACTCCAGGGCAATGTTCACCTGTGGGGAAATTCCTCCCTTTCACCTTGTAGCTCAATCCTAGTGCAAGATGAAAGTTGGAGAGGTGAATGTCATATCTACCAGGCCAGGAGTCTTTCCCTCTTACTTGATGTCCATGAAGCTGGAATAATTGCTATGCCATGCCAGGATCCTCCCCTACATTCTCTCAGGTCACTGCCCTGAGCAAAACACTGCAGAACAAAGCTCCTTCCTGGCCTGGTGGACTGTGAACTCCATTCTCCTGGTGATGTGGATCTACAAGATGAGTGGAGACTGACTTTCCTCTTTTCCTTTTTCCAAGTTCAAGCTGCTCTTTGAGATATCAGAGGTGTGCACTGACTTCTCAGGCAAAACTGAACTGATTATTTAGACCTCCTACTCCCAGCTAAAAGTTTAATCCACAACTGTCAGCATGTGGAAAACTTCACAACGCTGTATTTTAGAAGGGAGATCCATTTCCCCATATCCAAAGGTACAATATACTTGGGGATCCAAGAGAGACTCAGATTCTGCAAAGACAGCTTTTCTTTTCACATTTGGATTCACCTTATTTGTGTTTTGGCATATATAAAACCGAAGGGAAAATCTGTATTATTTGAAGCAAATAATATTCTACATTTAAAAGGAAATAGGAGTAAAATGTTTCATTTATCTATCCAGATTAATCTGAAAGCCCTATTACAAGCTCCACGACACTCTTCCATGAAAAGTCTGATATCGATCAGGGCTTGTTTCACCTGGTTGATCAAGTGTGTCAGGAAAAACAGTGAGGTGAGAATCAAAGTGTCTTTTCTAGCACAATATTTCTTTTTATAGAAACTTTATTGTTTCACGAGACCAAGTTTGGTCACACATTTTCTAGGAACCTTCTCTTTGTTTCACCAGCAAAACTTTCACTGTTAATTTCAGGCCACACAACAAAATATTTCTTGTTTTTCAGCCGTTGGTGAGAGGGTGAACTGAGGCCCTGTGACCTGTGGAGTGTTTTGAAAGTAGAGAGTTTTATAAATTTTGGCAGCTTGCCATGACTGTCAGGAGCTTGTCTGCCTTCTGCAGCTAAGAGGGCATATGGGAGGCCCGTGGGAGCAATATCCCATTGCTTAATTTCTCCCTTATAGTTTGATTCCATAAATATAGTTCTTACTTGACTAGCACATGTGCTTCTTTATGGCTTAGTTAGTTTCTTCATATTCAGCTTGGAGTCACAAATTATTAGTAGGGTTTTTTAAAATAAAATTTACTTTAATTTTTAAAGCTTCAAAATGAAAGCGATGTATTTTTTAAGTACTCACACAAATCTCAAAACTATGCATAGACAAGAAAAGAACTGATATTGATGAAACCTAAGGAAATATTTATTTATTAATAAATATAAACAAACTATAAACTGCCATTAATAAAAACCAAATACATTTTACTAAAGCTGGCTGGATAATATGCAGGAAAAGGCATCAGATATCTTAATATCGTGCTCCGACTATACAGAATTCCCTAGGAATAAAAATGATGGCGTGATCTCTAAACCAAATGTTTCATTGTAGGACACCACAAATTATACAAGTAGTTTCTGAAGTGATTTTACTGCTTAGTGTCTTTGGTTACTAAAAATATCTGTCAGCCACATATGACTTAATTTAGTACTTCCACCTTGACAGTGACAATGGTATGATTGAACTCTCAGAAGTCCCAGAGGAAAACAGGCTGCTTTTAACATCTTCCACAACACAATTCAAATTTTTTGCAAATTTTTCATAAAGGACTTCCTGGTATTTTAAGAGTCAAAGAATCTTAAAATTTGCTTCGTGCATCACAAATTAACATAACATTTTTTTACGGAGAATCCAAAATATTGAAGTAATGTGTGTAATGGGTAAGGAAAACCTTAATAAAGTGGATGGAATAGAAAAAGAATAATAGATTAGAATGAAGCACATAACTGGGAAAAGCCAAGGATTTACCAAGGACTAATGGTACTTTCCAAACCTGATCATATTCAATGACAAAGGAACCTGCTCAGTTGATATGGGGCAAGTGGTGGTCACTGTTCACCTGGATTTGTCCAAGGGTTGGGATACAGTTTCCCGCAGCCTCCTCTTGGAGAAGTCTCTGTGTTATGGTACAGACAAGTGATCCATGTGATGGGTGGGGAACTGGCCAATGGGCTGCACCCAGAGGGAGGTGGAAAACAGCTCCTTCTCAAACTGGCAGCCTGTCACAAGTGGGGTCCCCCAGGGATCAATATTGGGTCCAACACTGTTTAATACCTTATGAAGTAGTATAGATGATGGGACCAAGTCTGCCCTGAGGAAGTTCCCTGATGATACTAAACTGAGTGGGGAAGTAGACACTTTGGGAGAACCACCCTGCAGGAAGACCTGTGGAGAAGTGGGCTAACAAGACCCTTATGAAGTTCAACAAGAACACATATAAGGTCTTAAACCTGGGAAACACAGTCCAGGGATGTAGCCCAGGGTGGGATCTACCCAGTTGGGGAATAGCTCCAGCACCTCAGGAGGTCCAGGTGGACAGCAAGCTCAATGTGAGTGACCAGGGTTCTTCCACAGCAAAGAAAGCCGACAGGATGTTGAGTTGCTCTACTAGTTTGAAAACAAACCAGTAGGAGATTGCAAGTCAGAATTATAATTTAATAGGAAAATTTAAAAAAAGAAAATAAATGCAATAGTACAAGAGGACTGACAGAGTCAGAATACAACCTGACACCCTGTTAATCAGGGTGGTGGCAGGAGTCCAGATGAAATGGTCCTGTTGAAGCAGTGATCCTGTAGAAAGAAGGCTCTGGTCTTCACCTGAAGGTCCAAACAGTAGCTCTTGTCCTCTGGGAGTCCAGTAGGTAAAGGGTGTTTGTGCTGTTCCAAACCCCAGATTCTATCCAGGTGGGAATGCCTGTCTCCTCCCCCCTGGGCGGAGCATCTCACAATGGGCTGATGTAATTCTGTGAGTCACGCGGTGGGTCCTTGATTGCCCATTAAACGGAGACAGCTCCCTGAGGGAGTTATCAGGGATGAGTCATGGTAGGAGATAACGAACACTGCCCCACCTGCTTTAACAGCTTGTGAAGATGACAATAGAATACATGCTTTTGGTTACATCTTACATTGTAACCTAGGACATTTACAGAAACAAGGGCATCACCAGCAGAGATAAAGAAGTCATTGCCTCACTCTACTCAGCACTTGACAGGCCACACCTGGAATACTGTGTTCAGTTTCAGTCCCCACTGCACAAAAAAGATGTGGAGAGGCTAGAGACGGTCCAGTAGAGGGCCACAGAGATAATCAGAGGAGTGGGAAACTGGCCATAAGAGGCTGAGCCTTGAGAAAAGAAGGATTAGGGAAGACCTTATCACTATGTCCCATTATTTAAAGGTTAGCTACAAAGATGGAGACTCCCTTTTTACAGGGAATCACATGGAAAAGACAAGGGGTATTGGGTACAAGTTACTCCTGGGAAGATTGCAGCTGGACACAAGAGCAAAATTTTTCATGACAACAATCAGCCATTTCAATAGTCTGCCCATGAAAATGGTGGATTCCCCAAAACTGGACACTTTTAAGGTTCATCTGGACAGGTTGCTGGGCCATCTTGTCCGGACTGGGGACTGTGGTTTTGCCCAGAAAAGTTTGACCAGATGATCCTTGAGATCCTTTCCAACCTGGGATTCTACAATACTGTGAACCATTTTTTTATATATATGCTTCTAACCAAAACAGGCCTGCTCCTTCCTTTGTTCTCATGGACAGCATCTAAGTAACTGAATCCACCACAACACTTCAGAAAATCAAATTTCAACAAGGTCTTAGCGGAACTCCGCATCTCTTTTGCACTATTACAGATGCCATTTATGCTCTACAGCACTGACTGATATTCTGATGAAGACCCTGGGCCAGATTAATCTCTCTCACTGGGTTAACATAACTTCAGTCACTCTAGAAGTATATCTGTTTATAACTAGGAAGTGGATCTAACTTTTTATAATTGCTTTGTAATATGATTTTAATCTTATCTCCCTTATTTAAACTTCAAGCATCACTCCCAGCCTAAAAAGACAGTTTTCATTTTACAGATGTGATTGAGGAGCTGGTTCATTATTACTGCTGTTAACACTTGCCAAGCAAACTAAAAAAACGCAACGATGCTTCAAAGAGTAACTTTGAATCCTTTTGTACCAGAAAGGAAGACTGAACTGTGATCCCACATTTGAACTTGAAGAAATGATTTTAGAGTCCAAGCCTCTCCATAAAAAGAAAAAGCGACTCGCCAAAAACAAATCAAAAGATGGAGCCAAGGAAACCTGCCCACTGGTAAGATGGGGACTGTGACTGCAGTCAGTGGCATTTTGTTCACACTCTAATAGGCAAACCCAGTTAAGTTCAGTTTTATCACCTCTGAAAATAGACTCAACCTCTCTGTCTGTCATTTTGTACATTGCATGAATCATCTCCAAAGCAAGATGAAAAGCAACCATTTATTTCGGTCAGAGTAACAACATGTTTAAGCTATAATAATTTTTAAGACTATCACAGATGCTCATTTAAAGTATGCAAAAGTGTTTTCAGTTGCCAAAAACACTTCCCACACATGGACAAATAGTAACAAAGAGTATTTATTCACTACTACTACCAAAAATGAAAAGTATGCAGTGAAAAGACTTGTTATTTATAAATATGTTAAAGCTGTCTCTTCCATGCTGGGCTAATGTGTCCCATGTAGAAAGATGCATTGTAAGAACAGCCAAGAGTACTGAGAAGATTAATAATAATTTTCAGACTTGAATTATCATTTCAGTGAGGTTTTATAAATTATGTTGCTATCTAATGGTTTTGAATGTTCATGTAAGCTGTTCTTCCTAGAGATATCAGATGTAAAAATCCTCAGGAATTCTTTGTGGGGAACTTCTTCCAAAAGAATGAGATTGATTGTGCTATCACAGACCAATTTAATGAGTCTTCAAAATGCCTCTTGGTAGTATTCATTCATAAGCCTTTTTGTTCAATGTTGTTTGTGTTGTTGTGATTTTTGTCTATGATTTCTCATCTTTTTTAATCAACCTATTCATGCTGTTTTTTAAAGAACGTACACCTGCAGCAGTGCTTGGAAACCGTTAGGAAAGAATTCATCATATTCAACAGAGAGAAGTAAGTGCATTTCTTAATGGCTCTTTAGCATGCAGTACTAAAATTAAATTGAGAACTATTTTTTTTCTCACAGTGTAAGGGAAAGTGATTAATGATCACAGCAGCAGAGCCTAAAAGACTGGATTTCCATTGATTTCTTCCTCTTACAGTCTCTGGTGTGATGCTTTTGTAGTTCTTGCATCTCTGCAAGCAAGCAAAAGACTTTGTGATGAAAGTATGTTAGAAATATAAGGTAAATGTTACTGAAACTCCACAGAGAAAATGCCAGTAATTAAGCAGAGGAATACAATACAAGGTACTGCTTTTTCACAACTCAAACAAAACCAAGGGAGGTCATAACTCATGAAATTTTAATGATACGAGCTGCACTGTTCTGACTTGGAAACACTGTTCATACTTCCCCACTATTTAAAAAAAAAAAAAAAAAGAAAAGTGTATTTCAACATTAACTATTTCAACAAAGATAAGTATTACACCTATAGCAGACATGAAGCAAGAACTTGTGAGGTTCAGTCAGGGTTCACAGAAGCACAAGACTGATTCCCAAGGGTATCAGTAATCTTCCTGGTTCAATTAATGCACTGCATTTCTCATAAATTACTGCCTTTGAGTTGCAGTCATTACGAACTCTGAACCTCATAATAGTGGAGTTGTTTGTGTCTTTGGTCAAATGATTGCATTTCATTCAAGTATATTCCATGCTTTTATTTGACCTAACTATATATGCAAGCCTTTCTAATAGAGTTGTGAGATGTTAAAAATTAATTTAAAAGCTGTGACTATTTTACTTAATGCATACAATGCAGGTAATTGCTGTCTCTGTAATTAAAACTGGAAAAAGAATTGTCAGCTTTGCACAGTTCATACAAAAGCACAAAGGAAATTATGCCATGATATACCCTTCTTCCTGTTACAATCTGTGGGACATTTCTGTGACTGATGCTGACTCCTCAGAGAAACTACAAGGTCTTAGAAAGAAAAGCAAGGTCCAGCAGATTCTTCATGTTATTTTCCATGACCTCTAGCACAAGAAAGCCTTTTGTTTCTGTAAAAGCCATAAAGAAGAGAAGCCAGACCAAGTCAGCCCGTAGGTTTTCAGAAGCATCTTGGTGGATTCTCTGAATCAGCTGAACTAGTGAATGCTTGGACTTTGTAGTTTAACCCACAAAAATAAAATTATTAAGATCATAATAACAAGCTTAGAAAAATATTACATTGATTAATCAATTTAATGAGTTTCCTCGAAGCTGTTCACGAAGTAATTCATTCCCAGATATTAGTCTCCCACCTGCTCTAGAGTCATATATCAAGAAGTTCCAATATGCAGCAATTTTTGAAAGTTAAAACACCAGATTTTGTAAGACACTCAAAATCTCACAGGCATGTTCACTACCTTGATCAATTTCTCTTGTCATGATTTTACTGTGTTATCCTTAAATCCTTTTATGCATAGGAAATTTTTTTCATTTGTTTCATATTGCACAACTACAGTAACAACACAAGCTATAAAGAACTCTGAGAGGCTGATGAGAGATCAAGAAGTTTAAATGGAGTACCACTAAAATGGAAGCAAAAGGTAAACCACATGCACTTCAATCAGAAAAGCATGTGTTTTGGTCATTGCTTGATTGGCTTTGATATGGTAATGGAAAAATATTTAGACCTACAACAGATCCCGCACTGTCTAAAGCCAGATCACAGTAAGTTCTCATTTAAATTGCATTATAGCTTAAGAAGGACATGGAGAGACTTCTGTAATACTTTTCAAAGACAGAAATGTTAAGACTGGGGGGAAGAAGAGGTCAAATGTTTGAAGTGCAAAGTGAATTCAAGTTGATGAGAACAAAATAGGAGCAATGGCAGGCACAGATGCCATCATACCAGAAGAAGCTACGCAGTATACACCAGAGGAACTCAGGGTGGGTTTCCTTAGAGCTTCTGTGCGCTCAAGACTGGATGTACAGGCTGAGGCTGTGCTTACATGGATTTCCAAAGCCATGTGGCCCATCAAGTTCTTAGGAACAGCTGCAGATGCTGAAAGATGTGAACTGTTTGTTCCTACTAACACAATACCCATTAATATGTGATTGTATCATTAGGTGAGGTGTCAGTCCCAAACAGGGCTTTAAATCAGTCTCAGATTAAAGCAGCCAGATGTTTTGATATTCTTCCATTTCCTCTACATAGTAACTGTTGAAACAGTCTGCATATTTTTATAGATATTCATTATATTCAGCAACAAAAATCTACATTTTTTTGTGACTTAAGCCTTCTGCTCAGTTTATGTCAGTATCACAGAACACTACACAAATCCTAATAAAGGATGAAAAAAAAATAGCACATCTTTCAAGGGAAAAATGAGACTCTCCAAACTACAAGGATTCAAGGAAAAATATCAGATGCTTGTATCTGAGCAACATAAAGTCAGGTAGTAACATGTAGTTAATTGTGTGATGTTAACCATCCCAGTACCACGACATCTTGGAATCCAATACTTGTAAAATATCTGCTATGAAAAGCAGAATCTGATTTTATTGAACACCTTGCTGGTAGTTCCACACTGTGCCTCTTTTCCACTGTGTGTCTTTCATCCTGCAACAGACACTGCAAATCTTGCAATATATCACACTTGCTTTCTTGTCAAGAAGCTCAGGAGACTATCAGAAACTCAGATTGCAGGCAAGAGGAGCAGGGGGAGCTAGAGAAAAGGCTAACTATGTTAAAAATAATTTAAACATAGTGGAAGAGACTGAAGTAAGTTAATAGTTTCAGTTAATGAAGACAAAGACAGAATATGAACATTTTCTGTATTCCATTGCTTTCTGTATTTAAGTAATGGAAAACTGGTATTTGTAGGAATGCTTTAAGCAAGGGCTTCCTTGACAAAGACATGAAATCAGTGATTGGCAGCAGTCTGTAAAAAAAGTTAGAAATGCATCCCTTACCCATTCCTGATTCCACAGCATCTTCTGTTGAATATTTCAGTGGACGTGAGCTACAAATTAAAATATGTGTGGGTGGGTGTGGGTGGGTATGGGTGTCTGTTGATAAAACATGGGGGTATGGCATCTGTCCACAGTGACATTATCTTCCAGTACCTTCAAGAGAGGGGCACACACTGCCCTGATCCAAAGTAAAATAACACAGGAAAATCCTTTTTCAGGATTTGTTTTCTATTCTTAAAAGTATCAGTGTAGTCTCTTAGTTTTGAACACACAAACAAAATAAACTGTGATGTAAAAATGGTCCACACACTGATTAGCTGGAAAATATGATCTGAAGTAAGTTTCAGGGATCTGTTTGGCTCCTTTTGGTGGCAAAATAATTATTTTTTTGGTTTTAATTACTTTTCTGTATATAGATATTTTATTATATCCAGAAATGCAGCACCGAACATTGTGCAGTATCTTAATGTGTATTCCTGTAGACTTGCCAGCAATTTTTCAAGAATTTGATCTCATTTAGAAGCTGTAGGCTACATTTTCAAATTTTCTTTTTTTAATTTTGTGTGTGTGTCTGTGGTGGGGGAGATTGCACAGATAAAGCCACACTGTTTTCTGGTAGCTTTATTAAAAAGCTGAGCAGAGATTATTTTGCTATTTTTGTGCTGTTATCACTAAACAGATCTTCACATACAACCACATCCCTATGAATATCTAAAACCTAAAATGACCAGAAATTAAGAAATACACCAAATACTTGCTTGTAGTGAAATCATATTTCTTACCCCTTATGGTTCCTGAGCCTCTTCTTCGATCTGAAAGATTGTCTCTGTCCTAAGATACTGATACACCTTATTCCTCTTCTCAGTATTTGTTCAATGCTACCACACTAAAAAAATCTGCCACAAATTGAAGCACATTGCTCTGTCTTTTCCTGCTGTCATTCCTACCATTTGAGCATATCTATTTCTCTTATAAATGACAGTGAACAGCTCGAGGTGAACAGACAGCTCCCTGTTCCCAGAATATACAGCAAAACTTGAGTGAGCATATTTTAACCATATTAAGATGCTTAAAATCATGTTGTCTGATTTTTTCCATATCATAGGTGAAAAGCTTACTTAATATTCTCTGTATTTTCATGAGATCAAATTTATTATCTCTCTCTTTTTAGTTCTTGTTCTTTCCTTTTAATTGTCTTTTCAGATTCAAATCCAGAGTCCCTGAGTACTCTCCTTCATTTTATTTTGATTGAAATTGAATATTCATAATGATTTGCAGTATACTTTATTGAATGTACTTTTCTTAATAAGTATTTTATGTCACTTTGGTGTCTCTGGAGATATTTATATTATCATAATCCTTCTAATATCTGAATGCTTTTTGGATGAGGCTGCAGTCCTTTTGTTGCCCCTTCTGCTGACCTTAATTCAGTTTAAATCCATTTCTTTCTGAGCATTTCAAGTGGTTGCACAGCTCTTCACTGAGCCTTTCTTCTCTCTTTTGAAGTGGAGATTTTGGAGATTGCTCTCGCAATTAGAAAGATGCTTTTCTGAATATGATTGAGCCTGGTTTGTGTTTGGGCAGTAATGACTGTTGCTTGCTCACACGAGCCCTTTCATTTCTGCCTTTGATTCCTGCTCATTGTTACCAGTTTAGAATTACCAATCCAAATGTCACTCTCTTCTTAGTGAGCCAAGCTGCCTAAAAGTGTGAGCATAGCAGGTCCAAACTGGTAATTTTTCTATAGACATACCTTCAAATTCACTTGTCTTTGAGAAAGGAGTGGTCAGACGAATGCCATTGTTTCAATAATGTGTTCCCTTCCCAGTTTCATGGATGGAAGAAAACCCACAAAGGCTAATGAGTATCTGGAACCTCATTTTAAAAGTCTTCCAGGAAAAATGGTCAAAGTTTTCCCAAGCAAGTAATGATACCATTATAATGGCTATACTTCACCACCCACCTTTGGGAATGAAAGTTTGCATGTGGGTGCATATGTCAGGGCATTCTCCATGCTGAAATGTGGTCCTGGAAGGATAAGGATAACATGCAGATCCTAAGCACCAGAGGCCAGGAATTAGTTTCTACTCACAGAAAACTAAGCACAAATACACCTCATAAAAACTAATTGGAAGTCAATTCACAGGCAGAGGAAAGAGGAGTCTTCATTTGTACATCTCAGACTTTGGAGGGGATTTATACACAACTGTATAATTCTGAGTAACAAATGTTTTATTTTTTTAAACAGGTTACGTGGGACAAATCATTTCTATGATAAATAAAGGCTGCATAACAGGTCATGACTGTTCCATTGCCACAGGGGATTACCTCCATGATTTATCTTCATCTCTCTTTGTGTCCCACACTAACATAAATTTTCACTTGTTATGAGTCACCATAAACTAAGAATGAGTCGTGAAGACTGAAATCTTTGTCCTGTTTTAAGACAGCAATTTGGAGCCAGTTGCTGAAGCAATGCAGAAACAAGCCAGTAATGAGATAACATTATTACTGCCAGTCCCTCTGATGTCCATGTATCTGTTGAATATATTCATAAATGAGTTGGAAAGGGAGCTGAATGGTGAGGTCACAAAGTTCACTTATGATACAAGAGTAGCCACAACTAAATCTGACTGCAAAGAGCTGCAATATTTAATGATAGCCATGGTTCTGAGTTGCAGGGTAAGAAAATGGCAGCTCAAATTCAGTACTGATAAATGCAAATACATTAGGAAGAAGAAAATCTAAACTTTACCTTTGGGATAATAGACTCAAAATTAGCTTCAGTTATGAAGGAGAGAGAGTTTGAAAAAACTGTGGATAGCACAATGCTAGGTGGAAGACAAAAAGGTGTTGATATGTTAAAACCTGAAAAAACAGCTACAGATAAATATATGTTCATATACATACACTTGCATCTTCCATTCTGTGTACAGTTCTGCTTCCTTATCTCAAAAAAGTTACAAAGGACTTAGAAAGGTTTCAAGAAAAACAGGATTGGCCAGAGGGGTGACATGGGTCATGCTGAAGGATTTAGTAGACTTGAACTAATTTAAACTCAGAGAAGAGGCAACTGAAAAGACAGAAACGGGACAAATAATAACATGCTCTGAAACTTATTGACAAGATGACTAAGCAGTGATTATCCACTCTTTGTGGTAACCCAAGGTCTCAAAGTTATCAGTTGCAGGTTTAAAAGAAAACAAACCATACTTTTTTGTGAATTGCAGCATGTTGCTGAGTTGTAGCAGGCTTGGGGGAATTCAGAGATGCAGCCACAAGCGAGTCCAGAGAGAGAATGAATCTTTATTATTGTTACAACACCATAACATAAGTGAAAAACACCAGATACGAGATTATTTACAAAAAACCTATCTTACTATTTACATAGTCTGCGTAGCAAACTAGAAGTTTCCCACAGAAATTAAGGAGAAGGAAAAATCCTCTGCCCAGGAGCTTTTTAGTATCCACAGCTGAGTGGTGCTTTGGATGTTAAACATACAAAAAGATTTTAAAAAGGATTAGAGAAATTAATTGGAAAAAATCCATCAAGGTCCTTGAGATGTGAAGCCTCTGATGCAGTCATTGGTCCAGAAAATATGGAAATGTCAGAAGTGAGGGGGATATGCCACAGCAGACATTTGTCTCCATTCAGCTCATTCTTCGACCACATGCACTAGTGTCTGAAACGGGCCACTGTGAGAGAGTGGAATCTCTGATAGGTAGAATGGCTGGGTATGTGCATTTATGGCTTCTCACAGCTTACAAGGTCTCCATTTTCATATACTCTTCATAATAGCACAAGAGTTGCACAGTAAAATGGACATATATGTACATCTGTATATGTATGCATATATGCAAGTATGAGTGTGTGTATATATCTATATAATATCTATATAGACTTTTGGAAATAGGAAAAGAAATGCAGACTTAGATCAGTAAGAGATTTAGGTAAGATTCAGTCTGTCCAATCCTGTGTTCCAGGACACATGCCCCATCCCCTGGGAAGACTTCCCACGTGGAGGTAATTTTGCTGTGTCCCACCTGGGACACAATACATGCTGCTGTTGTGGGTGCACCTTAGTGACTATTCTTGATGACATGGTGTTCAGAAGAGTGGCTTCTGGGGATGCCTGTGTTCGGCACCGCCTTTCCCACACGTTGTGCAGGGAGGTTTGGTGATTGACTGAAGGCTGCAAGCTATGCTGTGCAATCACAAGCGAATTCCTGGCTCAGCCTCCTTTTGTGGGGTCCGCCTTCAGGCAATGAAAGAGCTGCACAGTTAATCAGACTCCTTGTGAAGCTACGTTTTGGACTGGGGCAGAGAAATCTTGCATAAGGAATAGGTGGAGAGAGATGAGCCTGCAGAGAGGTGAGTGCAGGCTGCGGCTGTTCCCTGGCAACTCACAGCCTTTAATTCCTGGAAGCCTGGTGCTGTGAGGAGGGTAGGGCTGAACCTGCCTACTCCCAGATGCATATGCCAGCCTGAGATGTTTATTGTCAGGTCCAAATAATTAGGCAGAGCCGGACTGACTTTAGTGGTGTGTTGACCCTGTCTGGATGCCAGGTGCCCACCAAAATCACTGTATCACGGCCTTCCTCAGCTGGGCAGGGGAAAGAAAATACAGCAAAAGGTTCATGGGTTGAGAAAAGGACAGGGAGAGAGAGATCACTCACCAGTTACTGTCATGGGCAAAACTTGCTCAGCTTGGGGAAGATTAATTTAATTTATTGCCAATAAATAAAAGACCAGGATAGTAAGAAACAAACCCCAAATCTTAAAAACACCTTCCCTCCACCCCTGCCTTCTTCTTGGGCTCAACTTCACTCCCAAACCCTCTACCTCCTCCATGACAGGGGCACACAGGGATGGGGAATGCAGTCAGTTCAGTACATGTTGTCTCTGCTGCTGCTTCCTCCTTACACTGTTCCCCTGCTCCAATGTGAGTTTCCTCACACAGAGTGCATTTCTTCATAAACTGCTACAGAGTGAGTCCCTTGACCTCCGTGTGGTCTATCCATCTGCTGGTGGCTGAACAAAAGGGTGAGCCTACATCCTGCAGGATACACACCAAAGGCAGGCTAGGAAATTAATGTCTTTTTTGCAAATGAGTTTTGGCCCACACTGAGAAACATCTTCATTTGTGGACAGGTGCCCATAGTCTTAAAACTGGATTTTGGCTAACTAGAAAGAAAATATTTTCCCTGTCATCCCAAAAGGTCTAAAACCCAGTATATTATTGGGAAGTTTCATAGCTGCTTTCCTGTTCCTTGTAGATGTAGATCTGCAAAGATACTTAAACTAGAAAAACTTGTTCACATTATAAAATGTGGCTGAACAAGAAAGACATTGTTTAGGATGCACCTGGTCTTGAACAGACAGTAGCCCACTTCTAAGAGACACCTATTTTACTGATCTGAATCTGGCTTTACTGTTAGTGTTAATCAGTTGGTTTAGTCACATTTTCTGAGATGACTGCACGTCATTTGAAGTCTTCATTTATTTATTTCATGTCTTCACTTATTTTGCTTTATCAAATCCCAGGATAAACCTGAGATCTGAAGACAATGCAGGTTAACATACTATAGCACCCAGCACAATATTTCACTTGCCTTCTGCATGCCGGTATTTCACATGTCACTCACGCCGTATGTGCACCTGAACCCATTAGGTTTGATTATAAATTGCTGGTTGATAGAAAATCATATTCACAGCCATTTACTGAGTGTAATTACTCAGCAGGAACCATCAACCTGAATCAATTATCCAAACTCTAAGAATATTTCCCTGAGGATTTTTGGAAAAGGTGGAAGTAAATGCCATGAGTGTCAGTGGTAAAAGAAGACATATGTGCTACATGGGGATACTTCCCCGAAAATTTTATTTTTCACATTCAGCTGTAATAAAGCATAACTTTTAGTCTGAAAATCATTCATTTAAATTTAAATGGAGTTAAAATAGAGTTATTTGAATAATTACTTGGCAGTCTACTGAGCTATCAAAACACATACATCATGGTGTATTAGGAAAACAGACCTGAGATTGTGACTCTTTCCATCAAAGCAGTACCGAGAGAACATGTTTGGGGTCACAGACAGGCTGAGCTAAATAGTGGTTCGACACAGAACAGCTCCTACCCCACAGGCTGTATACAAGGTTTTTCAGAGATATCTGAAATAAATGGGAATTAGATGACAAAGCGTTTTTCAAGATATAACCCAAGTCATGCAGAAAAGCCACTGCTGGCAGAGCCAGAGCCTGGATACGCTACAGGCACGTCTGCATGGATGAACAGGCAATTGCACCCCTGTTCTCGTTGGTGATTTCATTACCCGGCTCTTGGCAGAGTTTATCAGCATGTGCTGTGTTACAGGCTGATGGGACCATTCAGTTTCTGCATGCCTGAACAGTGTGGGTGCAAATTAGCTCTAATCCAGAAGTATATTTGCTCTGCTAAGCAGTGCAGTGTGTGGTGAGCTTGTAAAGCCACTAGACAGGAAGGGCCTAGAATCTGTTTCTCAAAGAGGGAAGGCATACATGTTTTTCTAGAGATGCAGCAAGCCTGTATCCCTTTAAACTCATATATTTAAAAATAACTTATTTAGTTTAATCTTCTCCTCAGTGAGGAGAGACTTGTATCTCCCAAGATTCATCTGTGACACATGTATTAGATAACTTAGACCAGAAGAAATTAATCTATGTTAGTGACTGGATTTACCTTGTAGAGAGAACCTGAACTAATCTTTCAGTCATCTGCAGTTAGCTGGCATAAAATCCATCCCACATTTGTGGGCTCAGATCATTTCTAAATGTCAGCTCCACAGGCACAGGTGCTCTGTGGTCTGACCACTCTCTCTGTGTCAGGTAATCAAGGGCATCTCATGCAGCACCAAACATCACTTGTGGGGCAGCTGCATTTGAGTGTATGTCCATAGCCATGGGGGCAGGAGGCCAAGAACAAGCAAGCCATAGCTGTAAATACTGTCAAAGAAGTGTCAAAGACTCATGACATCCACTCTTGGCTAGTGGTTAGACCGAGTTATTTCTTGGACCCAGGTCTCCCAAAACACACACCTGCTCTAACACAGGCAGTAGAGAGGATTTTGTCTCATTTAAGGCTGCTCTGCACACATTGGTTCTCTACACAAACTCCAGATCAAGGGGAAATGATCTGAGTTTACAGACTAATTTTCACTTTGGAGTCGTGTGACTCAGCTCTGCTGTGGCTGAGTGATGAGTGTTGTCTCTGCTTCAGCAGCTCCTTGAATCTGCCCTGGTCTGTCCAAAGCTTCCTCTGGCACAGAGCAAGACTGTACCTTCCTTGTTTACTGAGAAATGCTTAGAAAATTCATGCACTTTTCAGTGATTTCTGTTTTCCTGAAAAGACTTCTGAGATCACTCTGTGCAGAGGCTACATAAAAGAAAAGCCCACTATCAACTGCTTTCTGCTCCTCTGCTACGTGTAAAAAAGAATTTTCAATAAACAAACCAAAAAGGACATTAGCTATATACAGCTGTCTTTCAAGATAGTTTTAATTGGCTATATAATTACTTAGTTTAATTAATTTGATGTCCGCAGTTGGGATTCTTTTGAATCATTACTCATTTTTAAAGCGTTACATGTTCCTTCCTCCATTTCCTCCATTTCCACTCCTTTTTTTTCTCTTATCCTGCATTTTCCACCTTCATTGCTGTTTTCTGCCTATTTTTCAAAGGCAGCATACAGGAAGTCTTCCATACTACTCCATTGTTAGCATGGTCCCTGGCATAATTTTTCCCAGGCCAAAATCACTCTTTGAAGCAATTCCCTCCATGTTTCAGGGGTTATCATAGACCAAAGGCTGCCCAACAGGCAGCTGGAACCCAGCAGCTCTGGTTGGCAGATTAGAGATTAGCCATAAGGATGGGAGGCAGCCCGTGCCACTCACTCAGCTCCCAGGCATTGATGCCTACCTTGTGGAGCTAATGGAACTGATGTCTAAAATACAGAATTACATTCCCATGCAGTGCTCTGTTTGCTGCCTGTCGTGAGAGCCCTCCCAGGCACCACTGGGAAACAGAAAGTGCATTAATAACTTGTCAGATGTTCAGGTTTCCAGGTAACTTAATCTTAAAGAGGATTAACAATTATTTCTGCTATATGTTGCTATGAAATTTAGAGCACATATTTTCAAACTGGGGAATTTCATAGGATTTGGACAGACTTGACTGTTCCTTAAGATTTACACTGAGCAAAGCTACTATTTTCTTCTTTATGGATGGAAGTGCAAATTAAGCAAATTTTCTGAACTTCTGATCAACTTATAGGCTCATTTTTGCTAACTTTTTAAAAAAGAAAGCAAATCTAGGAATTTTCAGTCCCTTATGATAACTTTTGTGGCTATTTTGTTTTGAAAAATAAAAATACTCTTCTCAATATGCTTATTCAGTTAAAAATAACTTGATCAGGATCCTTTGCTCACTTCTTCCTTCTTTATTTCACCTTTTCACTAAAAAATATAGTAGAAAGAAAACTTGGCAGAAGAGAACTAGTAAGCAGAATAAAGGAGGTATAAGAGAAAGCATGACACTCATTTGTAATTGTAAAGTACTGCCAGCTTCTTCCATTTTTACAAAAATAGAACACAGCAAGGACCAATTTATGAGAGAAACCTTAAAACATGCAGGCAGAAAATTGTTAAGTGACTGTGTATCAAAGTCCATTCTTATTCCCGACACGGGAAACCAGATGCCAAACCAAGCTGCTTATTGCCCCAGAAATCAGGCTCTGTTATCAGTATTTCCACAATCATTGTCTGCAGCTGATGTTGAAATGATGGCAGAAAAATAATGGGTGAAGTTTTCAAACTGGAGTATGAGATGCACATGCAGACAGCCCATTATTTTTGAAAAGACATGTGCCCACTGCAGGACCTACATTTTACTGCCAAAAGCTTGCCCTGTTTTTGTAGTATGTCCACTTTACTGAAATGCATGAGCTACTATAAAGCTTAGACAGGGGTTTTATAAATGATGAGGTTTTGCATGGCTTTGGGGAAGTTACTCTTTTTCTGGGTAAAGCATGAGAGATTGTTGGTGCTGTGAACATTTTTCCTCAGTGCGAAGCCAAGGGAGGAGAGTCCTTTTGGGGCTGCTGGCTGAGCTGATGTAGAAAATGAGCTGGTATGACCAACGTTGTTAATTTCCACCTGTCAACCACCTACTTACCACTGAACACTTATTATTTAGGACAGAGATGTAAACCAAAACAGATCGCTTTTCATGAGGGTTATACCAATGTGTAAAGTTCAAGCTGCCCAGCAGCTTTCTGCTTATACTTTTTATCACACTCAGTGTGAGTCCTTTTGAATCCTCACAGTCCAAATCCTTCTGTTCTTTCTAGAACATGTTTCTCTGCATAAAACCACTTAAAAATGTGAACTACACAGGGCTATAGTCTGTATTTATTCCACAATAAGCAAATCTTATTGCCACAGTTAGACTCCAAAGTCCCATTAAGTTTTCCTTTCTACATCTTTTGACTGGAAATAAAGGAGATGGATGGGGATCTAGTTTGCAGAGCTCCAGACTGCCACAAATTTTACAAACTCTTTGGGCTGAGCATTTCATCTTTCTCTTGTGTGGAACCAAGCCTTGACACCAGTTTCGATAACCAGCTGCTAACTACGTCTATTTCCTTAGGAAGCAATTTCTGGACCATTTGGTAAAACAGTGCTTAGTTATCACCCAAACAAATTAGAAGTGTTCAGGGACAGGCAGTGGTGGTGAGGGAATAGTTAGAGTCACCACCTTGAGGAAGAAATCGTGTTGACCACTTGTGATTTATTCATCTGGGCCTTTTTTTTATGTTTGTATACAAATTTGGATGCATCATTATCGCACTGAATAAAAATTAAAATTAGAAACAAACAGTGGGCAAGAGCAGGGGGTACAAAACTGAAACTTGCCTGCCCTCAGTGGCAAGATATCTTACTCCATCCTTGGCTATCTTGGCAACTTGCTCCCATCTTGGCTGGACATGCTGGGTGTCCCCAGCTCTGACAGGATCCCTGTGAGACATTGCTACTGTTGGGATCTTCTTGCTTTATGGAGTCCCTCTACAGAATTATACCACCCTGTAAAAATTATTTGGATGAAAGTTTTTCAACATGATAATATCCAGAAATTTTAGTTATGTGGCATAACTTTCATATTTCTATTTTCTTTGACCAGGATGTAACAAAATAGTGCCTATCTCTGTCCCTTTCTGGCTTCTTTTAAGTCCTTCACAAAATGCCCTTGCTAGACCTTTTCTATTGAGAATGAAAAGTTTCTAGTGCTGTGTTATTTGCCAGCTCATTCTAAAAATCTAGGATTTTGACTTTAGGACATTTACTGCTTTTTTAAAATCCCCTCAAGACTTCGGTATCTGTGGTCCAGTAGAGAAAACACATGACATGCTCAGAGACATGTAGATGAAATAGTTCCTTCCTGAGCACAGTCATTCCTCATGACAGATCAGTCTCTGG
This sequence comes from Oriolus oriolus, assembly GCA_013400235.1. Taxonomy (NCBI): domain Eukaryota; kingdom Metazoa; phylum Chordata; class Aves; order Passeriformes; family Corvidae; genus Oriolus; species Oriolus oriolus. The sequence continues at coordinate 207,115 of VXBT01003860.1, read as the reverse complement.
TGCAGACGTGTTCAGAATCAGCCGTAGAGAAAGGCCATCTGCACAAGCCATCAGCATTACTTCTGTGTAGCTGCTAAATCATACAGCTGAGATGGGTTTCTGACTATTTAGCAAACTGTCCTCCAGGATTCATGAATTTCAAAAAGCCAGCGTAGACATGCCTCATCTCTTCTGATCTCAGACCCCCTCCCTTGTGAAAAATAACTGGGATAAATATTCTACACATTTATCTACTTCTCAGGACTTCTCCCAAGAGATGTAAAAGTTTTCATTAATGGGCTTTTTTCCTACAATAAAACTACAGTTTCTGAAGTTAATTTTATTACGCTCTTCTTTTCCCCAAACCACAAGCAAAAGCATTTGTTTTCTCCAGCAAAGTGTTTGAAATACCAAGAGACCAAGGTAAAATGCTAAATCTAGAAATGGCAAAGCAAATCCACTGCCCACTCAGACTGTTCTCTTTCCTCCACAGCCAGGACACTTCATTTGCAACATTAGCAAACTCACTTGCAGATTTTTCATAATCAAAATCATTTCCTTTACGATGTGGTAAGTGTGGGAGTCTCAGAGGAGGGGCGGGTCTCTTTTGTCAGCAGAAGGTCTCTTTTGTCCTCTCCATGGCTGCTGAGAGCAGGCCCACTGTTTGAAACAACTCCTTGTATTTCTGAGGCTTCAGTTTCACCCTGACAGCCTGGCGAGACCCACTGAGAAGTGCATCAGCTGCACAAAGGTGTTACCACACACTGAGCAAACAGACAAGAGTGACAGGCAGTGTAACAGCCTCCACATGGCTCTCAAACACAGCAACTACATTTTGCAAAGCCTGATGCCATTGCTCTGTACTGCTACGGTGGTTTTGGACCTAGAATTTTTCCCTCTCCTCTGAATTCCCTTCTGCTGACCTATACCAGATTCAAGATCCAGCATCAGAAATCAATGCTGCAGGAACGCTACTATATTATCTGAGTATCAAGAAAATAGGAACCTTAAAAACCAATTCACGGCTCACACAGGCTCTTCCTCTTTACCAGAAATGCTGACAAAGCCAAGATTTGACTGGAGGTTCAGTTACTGTTCTTGATGCATTCCTGTAGTGGCTGGTACAGCCTCTTTCTTCCTCACTGCTGGAGATGAGTCTGTGCAAGGCTTGGGGTCACAGACTATCAATACTGCATGGATCAACAGTGAGGGGAAGGAAAACTCTTTGTTGGTTCAGCAGAACCACTCAGCATAATTGCCTCTGAGACTACTTATGTATTTGTGCAAAACTGTCATGGAATAAATGTAACAGACGCTTTTCAAACTGATTTTCATTCCCTGCAGGTTTTTTTGTTCCATGTGGCTATCCACTAGAATCACTTGTTCACTTTTTCATTCATAGCTGGCCATTTTAGTATTTATTTCTAGCCAGTAGTATTCAGCACAGGAACAGGTACCTGCTGCAGATCCACCACAATGTCTCCATCAAGCCATTCATCCTCCCAGGCCTTTATCAAGTTATCACAGCCTGTGGCTCCATCAGCTTAAAGGCAAGATAAGTCATTCCCTGGAAAGCAGCTTCCTACAAGTGATTTATTGCACTAGTGCCATTTTTGAACAGAATGGCCCAGACTGCATTTATTTTGCCATGATTACAGGAAACATGTCAAGGTACTGACATTTGTTAAAAGCTGAGAACATCTGACAGAAAAGTGCTCTGGGTTTGACCCCAAAGAATGAAGAACGCATCAAAAAGAGAAAAATTTCAGTTCTGTAACTGTCCAATATTTTAACTGAAGGGACTGTGCACACACATTTCTTTGTGTCTTGACCTGAGTCTGCAGTTTTGAGCTAGAGAGAAATAAAACCAATTACCTTAATTTATTTTTTCTGAAACTGCAGTGGTTTGGGAGGAGGCCTTAGTTTTAGCAAATCTGCAATTTTGACAGTTATGTTGAATCTGCAACTTTTCATTCTTTGTCATTGAACTTATCCTACCAAGCAGCCTAAAGACAAACTTCAATATTCTTCTTTATCTAGAGAACAAAGCTGAGCTGTAAGCAATTCCCTGGTGCTCCCAAGTTTGCTACTGGCTTTCATTAGATGTTTGTGATTTTCATTCTGGCCTGCCATAGTTGTAGCAGTCTTTTTCAGTTCAATATTTTATTTTCCTTGTTAGCTTTCAGCCAGTCTGTTCTCTTTACTTTTGTATTTTTATATATTCAATAAGGCATCCATGCATAATTACACATGCGGTATAATTGCATTTTGCTTGATTATACACACCACCTTCTTTTCTAATCATTACAGACACCAGACTGTAATTCCCTGTTTCATTCAGGCCTGTGAGACACAGAGCAGTGCTTAGAGACACAAAGTTCTGAGCTTCTCTCATTTTAGACAGCAGCTGCCTTGACATCTGATGAGAGAAGCTGAGACACATAAAAGTGCTGCAATTTGTCCAAAGGGTGACAGAGGTGGAAACAGAATCAAAATCTCCTGATTCTCAGTCCAATTCCCCAGCCCCAAGAGTACACTGGTAAGAAGGTTTTTGTATGCCCACAGTAACTAAACTCCTAGAGTGAAATACTTACTGTAATTTTAATACCTGAATAAAGTGATTGATAAATTTTTAAATAGTTAAATACCACTTAATTTTTTACCTTATCATCAGGTTAATAACCTATTGCTTACTTTGATAGTTTGAAATATGGGTAGTGAATCTAGATACAGAAACAGAAAATGTCTGAAAAGGGAATTTAGTGAAACACTGCTAAAACAACGTATTTCTTTAGCACTTCCAAATCCCCATATTCTGTTTCAATAGTAGACCTGGGGAGTAGGAACAGGATAAGAGAAAATAATGTAAATAAATCAGCATTATTAACCACCTCTGTAGAGAGTGAAAAAATTGAGGCTGGCCAGACGTATCTTTAGAACTCAGCATGGGCTTTATTTCTCTCCTTTTTCCACTGTCCTCCTTACGTGCATGCTGCCTTTGTGCCAGTTTGAGTGGTTCTCAGAAAAAAAAATTGGTGTTTTCTTGCTTCATGTTGTTGTTGAAAGAATTCCTATTTTCCTTTTAAATTGAGCAGTGCAGTAAATGCCTTCTTTTTCAGCATTCTACAAACAAAGGAAATATACAATTTCAGGGAGAAAGCACTTGCATGTCTTAGACCAATGAAATGATTCCTCAGATCTCTATAGAGCCGAAATTTGTCTCACTTCACTATTTAGCGGTTTGCAAGGTTTGCCACCCACACTTGGCAACGTGAGTTCCCAAGCACTGTAGTCTTTTCTCTCGGTGCCTACAAATACATCAGTCTTATACCACAGGCTCAGATCCTGAGATGTTTCAAGTCTCAAGTCGAGCTCAATTGCTCTCCTGGTAGTCTCTTAGATCTTTTTTGAAGATCTTGTTAAAAAAACCTAAACCAACAAGCAAACAAAAAACACCCCGAACCAACAGAAAACTAAGTCATCACATTTGCTGTCTTCCATGGTGCCAAGACAGTTTGAAGAGTAAGTTACATTCTCCATTCAGCTGTGCAAAAATTGTAATTTTCTTGGAGTCCTTGGGGTGAAAATCCGTTGTCTGGACGCTTTGCCAATGTTAATTTAAGCAAGAGGTTTTAAAGCTGTTTCACTGATGGTTTAACTGGAGACAATGGACAAATTTCTCATAAGGAGAGGGATCTTCCTAAGCTCATTTGTTGTGAACATTGGTGAAGATAATTCATTGGATTTTCAGCTGGGGACTCATTTTCTGTGCTGTCCTCTAATAACTCACTCATATACTGACCTGTAGACTCAGTGGTAACCATTGCATTTGTGGTGCACTTGAAAAAATTCACCATTAGGGTAAATACTTCTAGCAATTTGTTCCTCTAATTTGCTGGTTTCATTCTGTCTTACAGCTTTTCATTTAATGTGTCTGCCCTTTTAAACAGTGTTCCCATTTTTTTTTGCTTTAACAGCCTCCTCTACTCCTCTGTTTAATTATGGTATTTTCATGTCCCTTCATGTTCTCTTCTGAGTGTTCAGTATCGTGTCTCCATATTCTTTACACCACCTGGAAGTGTTTTAGGCTTTGAAATTGACCCTTTTAATTTGGTTTTTCGTGCTTTTCAATTAATGACTATTTTCTAGGTATTCTACATTATTTGCAAAGTGGGTTTGTTTTTGGAGTATAGCATATATACCTTTTATAATCACTGTACCAAAGAGCTCTTCCATGGTGTTTCTGGAGCCAAGTCTTGGTCTCTTTTTCAAGAATACTATTTCCAATTTTGAGAAAACAATCAATCAGAGAAAAATTCCTTCAAAATAGTAGCTGATCGTATTTAAAAAAAAAAAAAATGGTCCCCACCACATAGTTTCCCTGTGAATCTTTACATCTTTCCTGGAAGTATTTACAGTGTTTGGAGGAAAACACTGAATATGACATGAATCACAGTAAAATCACAGAGATTGCTACCACTGCTGAGCAGAAATGCTGAGAAGCTCTATGATAACACAGTTTGTGGGGACTGCAGGTGCTTCTAGGGCTGGTGCTGTTCTCTAGAAAGTGATGTCAAAAGAAGATAACTTTGTAGTCTTTAAACATAGGATTTTGTTGCCATTGTTCCTTGAAACCACTTGTGAGGCTTTGATACCATATGAAGTAATAAGAAGAGGAATACTGAATATACTTACATCTCATGGGGTTTTTTTCACTTTTACTGATGAAGGTCACCGATAACTTTGTTGGACAACAGAGGGGAGCAGCTGTTGTGTGCCCAGTCAACAGCTTTCATCAGTCTTGAGCTATCTGGAGGTTTTACCAAGTCACAGTCTGAGCAGAGGTGCTAAAGCCAGAGAAAGCACTCTCCTCTGCTGGCTGTTTATGGTAGGCTTTAAGGAGAGCAGGATTTGTCCAAGACCTAATTGCGCATATTTAGGAGGAAGCAATCATCAGTGTTTAGAGGAAATGGCAGCTATAAAGCTCAAGCTGTTAAAACAGGTGAAATGGTGCAGGAATCTGTTTTATACCCGGGTGTATGTGGCTATCCACAGGGCAGGCAGCAGCTGTCCTTCCGATACGGCTACCTGCACATGACAGCTCTATCAATGTTTTTAACCTCTGGCAGATTAAGAAGACAGCAGGATCAAAGTGGACAGACTTCCAGCATTGACAGCAGAGCATCCCTTCAGAGCCACGAGAAGCTCCAAGACGGGCGGAACAACAATTTGCTGGGACACGGCTGCACCAGAGGCTGCAGCAGCTAGCGAGCCACGGCCCCCACGCTTCCACGCTGGCAGGGGGAGGGGAGGTCCTCCCTGCACTCCCCTTCTTCTGCACACCTTGGGTCCCGGGACACCTGACCCCTCCAAAAGCAGGATCCCCAACCAAGGACAAACCCACGCAGCACACCGGCCAAGATTTTCCACATACAACTCTGCTCTCCTCTCGACTCTGCCACTGGAAAAATGACCATCAGCATCAAAATACAGTTTTTTAAGTAAGTGTGACTTTTGTTTTCAAAATTCTGGAAGAAAACTTGAAACAATTCATTAGGCAGCCTCTCAAAGATTGCCACATTCCTGGATATTTGCAAAAGATGACGATATATTGGGGCCAGCTTTATCCTGAAGGCTTTACAGTACCCCCAAGCCCTCTGTTAATTAAAATGGTCCAGTTTGGAATTTTGTGAAACTGCTGGACACAGCTGTTTCTAAGCACCTGCTGTTGAGTTTATAACAGATGTACATGATGTAAATACAAGAATGTAGTGTCAAATAGGCCAAACACTGAATAATTTCATTTTGAAAAAGTTGCAGTGTGAGTGTATTCACGTCGTTCTTTAACATCATGTGTTCTGCTTTGTAGTAAAAGACGTGTCCCTGGCCAAGTCAAAGTTTTGCTAGTGACTTTAGTGGATGCAAGATCAGACACATTAGTTATGTATGGTAACCATGGCAAAGAAAGACCTTTTTATTTGTAACAATAGGCTGACTGAGCCAGAATTGAAAAGCGGCTTAGTAAGGACAGCTAAAAACATTAAGAATTTGCTCAGATCCATAGCTAGGTGTTATAAAATGTGAAGAAGTTACATGTGTCTCTGTTTTCATGGATCTGTTCTGGATGAAATTATCTTGAATAGAAAGAAACGTACTCTAGTCAAAATATTGCTGTCATGAAGTACTTTAATTTAAACAGCACCCAAAATTCCAAACATTTATGTTATTTTGCAACTTGTGCGTCCACATTTTTATAATAAATGCATGTTTATTCTCTCCTATTGTGCTTTTATTTTGAAGGGTTACCACATGTAAGCAAATTTCATTTCAGCCTTTTAAAACAAATAAGTTAGGTTTTTGGAAGTGAAAAACATTTGAAATGATCTGGTTTTACTGCATTGTTCCCATTCTATCTTTTAAAAAACAAAGTTCTTTGTAATTGAATCTATTTTAAAATTTTGTTTCATGTTATATTTTGGTCACAATTTTTTTGCAAATACAGATTTTTATCACTCCTTGAAATGATATGGTGTTCCTATCAACAACAAGCAGTTTACAAATGTACAAAGGTAAAGATTTTATGTCTGTCCTGAGCATGATGTTGGTCTACTTGCTTAATTTGGTCACAGACTGAAATAATCATAGGATCAAGCAAAGGAGCAGAATTTTTCTGGTCATAAGAGGACAGATTTCTTTGCCCAGAATAAACTATTTCATATCCATCATTTCTTATAATGACCTTTTTCTTTTTCTTGATACTGGTTTCCCTTGGGAAGGACCAAAGTGGATAAGATTTCACATAATTTCTGGGAACACCTGTTGTTCTGTTCCAATCTAAATTCATTGTGATCCTGGACCTTTATCTGGATTGGAAAGAAAATATTTTATTTATTTGGGTAATCCTACAGAAATTAATGTTACTAGGTAAATTTCATAAGTAAAATTTTGCAAGATCCATGATGTATCACAGGATAAAGACTAGAGACGTGGAGTGGTTATAAGGAGAACCAGTAATTTACTGAGATTTTCCATGTAAAATTTTCCAGCTGGACAAACATGGGGGAAAAGGCAATTGCATGTTTGATTCTTTTTCTGTGATTACAGTTATTTTGAGCAAGAAGAGTTACTCTGGGTGATTTTGTATATCAACCACATAGGATGCCACTGTGCTAACACATTAACTGAGGCTCGGAAGGCATTTTTGAAGTTAATGTCTCAACCTTACAGCCCTGCTGCATTTTGGTACCTATTGCAGCACCCAAATCAGATGCTTTTTGGATGATAGAAAACCAGAAGATGTGTTACAAGAGAGCACTTACTGCCATCTGCCCAGCCTTGGGCCTGTGTACCACAGGAACAGGTGAGAGAAAATCTGAGATAGAACTTCCCAAAATGTGGCTCATGTGGATGTCAGGTCAGCAGAGCCCCTCCTGTCCAGCTGCACTGCCAGCTAATGCACACACAGTCCCCAGGAAGCCTGGGTTTATGGAACTAGAAGTTTATAGAATGAAAGATCTACATAGGCAAGAAGATCATCAGTGACTGCATCAAAAATTGGAGGAGTTCACTGCAGATAGAATTTAATTAGCAGCAGGATTCTACCAAATATTTGCAGTCTGATCTGGCTGCTGCTGGGTGTCTTTGCCAGTGCTTTACTAAGCTGTTTTTTGAGAGGAACCTGGTTATTCAATAGATTGCATCTACTTAAATATATTTGCACAGAGTATTTTGCATGACTGCAAGCTCACTCAGACACTTTAATTTCACGCTTGTTGCCACACAATCATTTCTCAAACAACTGTACTGCTTGCAAAAAAAATGAAATCATGGCACCAGTCAGCTTTATCCATAGTCCATGGCACTTCCACTGACTGCAAGCTGTACCTTATGCTGCATATAATTATCTACGTCAACTTATTACACAGATCAGTGAATGCCGTCAGCTATACCACGGAGACCCAATATTGAATCAAAGAATCATGGAATGGCTTGGATTGGAAGGGACATTTAAAGGTCATCCAGTTCAACTCTCCTGCAGTGAGCAGAGACACTTTCAACTAGATCAGGTTGCTTAGAGCCTCATCTTATATGGCCCTGAATGCTTCTAGGGATGGGGCTTCCACCACCTGTCTGGAACATCTACACTCTTACTTCATCTTTCCTTTCGACCAACATAGCTGTAAGGATCTATCTTGCCTTGGGAACTTCTGATAATGGTGCAGAAGAACATGAAGAGAGGTTTTTCTTAATAGAATATGATTTGTGGGGACACAACACATACGACAAGACAAGTCACAGAGCCTGGGAACACGCCTCAGAAATGCTTGGCTGAGACTTGTCCTTCTTTACACATAAGAAAAATGAATTAGCCAGATCCAGGCTCAAAAATAGAGACGAAAAAGAAAAAAAAATGCTTTTAGGATGTGGTGCACTTTCCCTGTCTTGATTGTCTGTTTTAGCAGATGGTTTTCCCTGTAGCTCTGCCTCCATGGAGTACAACATCAGTGCACACGGCTCAGATGTGGACATGCACATTGTGCGCTGACATTTAGTCAGATGAACCTTGTTTGTGATGGCACAGACAATTTGTCGAGTTGCAGTCGAATCCGTATGAAAAAATGGGAGCATTTGTGATCTATTCAATGGGAGTAAGAGAGGTTTAAACTGTTTTCATCCTTAAGTGCAGCACTGGTATTAGAGGGACAAGAAAATACACAAATATACTCGTCTTGCATTCCAGCAGAAATGAAAACTAAATAAGACAAAAAAGGTTTTTACAATATACTCAGTGAGATGGAAAAAACTCAGTGAGACAAAAAGAAAGCAGTGCAGTCATAAAACCAGAAGAAACTCCTTGGGAATAATTTATTCTATACAGCTTTATTGTCTTGCAAAAGCAGACATTGATCTGGACTCCCAAAGTCTCATCTGGTTTCTCCAAGTAATTTAAAGGATAAAGATATTTTTTCTCATTTCTGTTCCAGGGAAGAGAGAAAGAAGTCTAACACAGCTGGAAAAGCAGCTTGCTGCTACCACAGTTTATTGCCGCGCCTCTTGCTCTGTGGTGTTGCAGTTCTGATCACACATGCACATTCCCACAGCATCACTCTACATTAAACTCTGCCAGATTTACCTTCTGTTCAGTTTGCTCCTTCTACATCATGTATTAAATATTGGCACGGTACTGTAAATATTTAATTACCAACTGTCATAAAGTACAAATGGCTCCTTTCATCTGCAGTCTTGACAAAAATGATTAATGTAATATTTCCAGAAGATTTTCCTGCAGATTTGGGGGAGTTGGAGTGTTGGTTATAGGTCTTGCCACATTATTCAAAATGACAGCTAAATACATTATAGAGGAAATAATAGGCACTGATCCATCCATTCCACTCATTTAGATGTTTTCTGCTTGCAGGAACATGTGATCACAATTTCAAACATATTTCTGACAATTTAAACTAAACCTAAATATTGGTGTAATGGGGTGTACTGAGGAGCTGAAATTGGCTGAATCAGACCCAAAGCATTTTCCTGTTTTCCACGTGGGTAGGTATGCCAACACTTCTGCTATGAAAAGCATGGCTGCCAGCATAGGAGAAGCTTAGAGGTTTTGGACAGGTACATTTACGGTTTTGGTGGGAGTTGGAAAGCAAGGAGATATTCAAAGAGTATTAATTAGAAAACGTGCAAGTTTAATAGGCTGCCTCTGGTAGCCACACTGCTCTAGGACCTGCCCCAAGAGCAGACCTAGAACAAACCACTGTCCTGCAAGTAATCTCCATTATTTCTATATTTGACCCAGATTTCGTCCATGACAAAGTGAGTCCATCTATGCAGACTCTGATAAAGAAGTAAAGGGAGGCAAGACCCCTCTGTCAGCGGTGCTGGACTGCTCAGACTCTGCCTTCTAGTGCAGCAAAGGAACAACAACTTGTAGCACCTACTGCAGCCAAAGTCATCAGTCCTGCTGGGGAAAGCAGGAATTACATTCTCCTTTCAATCCGTTGCAGTTCAGTCCCTTAGCACATGCTACCAACATATCCTGTGATAAACTTTGAATGAAGGATAATGTAATGCTTTCAGAGATCCTTCTGCTGCCACACAAAAACTTCCATGATAGATTGGTGTGATTTTTAAACAGAAGCTTTATGTTTCTTCTTCTGGAGAGCATGCTAGTAGCTAAATGACTGATTCCTTATGCACATTGTGTCTCATCCTCTCAGCTTTCATCAGAGTAGTTACTTCTGTTTATCTGTATTTTAGTGATTGAATCAGCTATGCTCTGGCCGGCAGGGAAAAATGTTTTGGTATTTTTAGCCTTCATTTAGCAATGCAAATGAGCTTGCTATAATCATGTTTGTGAGAAAACACACCGTACAATCAGAACCTCAATAATGACTGATATTAGCTATGCTCTATACATCAATGAAATTGGCTCAGATTCACAAACTCCCTTTTTTTGTCCCTTTTAATTGGAAAGGAGGAATGTATCTAATCAATTAAACCATTTTTTTACAAAATTGCCCAACTGTCCTCATGAGTCATCCCAGAGGATCAAAATTATAATATAGGGCAGAAAGCTTTGCTGTTCAATGTTTGTGGGTTTCTTTAAGTCCATTATAAACAATAAAGCAGGCATATAAAAACTGCTGTAACTTTCAGTATCCATTAAAAGAAACACAACTGAGAAGAGTCATATAATTCAGGTCCTTCTGAAATGTATGCCCAAGAATACAGTTATGTAAAATCAGTGCCCTTTAAATGGAATTAGATTTAGTCACAGACACTTTCATGGGCAAAACTATGTCAGAACTAGTGCTCTTGAGAGTTTTTTGTTTCTTGCTACCCATTGTTTTGTTGTGTGCTATAATACAGCCCTGGAATTTTCCCACAGTGATAATTTTGTGCTTGAAAAATCCCTCTTGGAAGAGTCCTATACAATTTAATTAGTAGTTTTCTACTCAGTTTTGTAGTGTGTATAATATTCTCCAGCCTCTGTGCAAAGGTATGGAGGCAATTTTGTTGTGGTTAATTAGTAATGAGGAAATGCTCTAAGTCTGCTCTAAGTCTCGATTCCTATCATGATAAATGCTATATCCACACATTAAGGTAAGTCAGACACTACTGCAGTGAATTTACAATATGAACTAGGTTTATAAGATATATATACCTTGAAGCCAGGGCTAAACTGGAAAAAGTGTTCATGGCAGCACGCAACGGTGAAATCAGCTTAACAAATGTGATGAGCACCCATATAACGCAGATTTATGGATTATTTTTCTACATTCAATTATGTGCAACATCTCCTTTAAGGCCATAAATTTCCCATTTATATCCTAATGCTCAGGCATTACAATCTTGGAGAGTACAGAAAGGGCTGGCAGAGCCTGCTGCTGTAACCTGGGCTTTGTCCTCAGTCCAGCTCAGGCCAGCAGGAGCACACAAGGCTACTTCTGCTGAGCAGATCATGGCATCTGCAGAATCCAGCTGAAGGCAGATGTGGAGAGCTAAAATGAAGTATGGAAACAGGATGAGAGCTGTCAACAGAGCTGGCCTGCTGCTTCTGCCCCCCTTGGAAAAACCCTGCGCTCCCTTGTGCATGGTTCTCCATAAATCCTGCCTTCCCCAAGGCCTGCCACTGCTCCAGGTGTGGGGTGCAAAGGTCTGCACATGGACACTGCAGCGCAGAAATCCATCCCTGCTCAACATCATCCTGACTGCACAGAACAATTACTGCCCTCCCAAAGTCCAGCCAGACACCACCCCCAGACACATCCCCACCTCACCAACGATCTGTCATCCAAAAGACCTGGTCTTCCACCTACTCTGTTACTGCTGAGTCACAAAGTCCAGGAATTAAAAGTCTTGGAAATGCTTAGAGACTGCTGAAGCCCCACTAGGTCCAGTAGTGTTTCCTGTAGCCAGCATAATGTTACATTTTTGAGAGGTACACATTATAACTGAACAACCAATAAAATAAAGTAAGGCTGCTTGTCTTGTATTTTAACATATACTTAAAGAGATTTCTGAAGTGTTTTCCCCATCTTATAGGCACAGCTATCTGAGTAAGTGGCATAGCTTCATTTTTTTGCAAATGGGAGGCATAACCACACAGTGTGGGCAGAGAAATCAGAGAAAATGTATGTAACTGGCAGTGGCTCTCAGATTATAGCACTAACTTTCATTACTTTCTTCTCATTATTTTCTTCAAGATAAAGTATCTGCTAAAGTTTGTAGCAGCAATATTGAATCCTACCGGTCAAATTGGGGGAACTAAATAATACCATTTCATATTAACTGTCTTTTATTCCACTTTCTTTTTATTTTGAAGACTAATAGGTCCAGACAATTAGCCTTTTCTGAATCCTTCATTACTTCATATTACCCTCACTGTAATTTGTCTCCTCTTTAAATACACAAATATTCCCCTGGCAACACACACCACAAACACTTTTCTGTATTTTCCCCTCACAGTATTTTCAGTTTTCCCACACAAATGAAGATTTCTGTGTCTCTAAGACATTGTGCTGTCCCCCTCTGGGAAAATCTTCTGTGTGAATTACACTGGAAGTTTACAATTGCCCTATCAGGACTGTAAGTTATTGATGTGAGGCTGCATTATCATATTTAAGATGCATGAAGTTGCTAGTACTTCACACTATCATGTTTCATAATACTGTAGGGTCTTGGAGAAAAGGGAGTTATGGCTCTTTAGGGTTTTTTTGAGTGTGGGTGTGCACTGAACAGCTGAATGCACAGCAAAGCTGTGGGCTATTTTATTGCACGGCTTTAGCATATTTGTACTACAGCAATGTGTTTAACTCCCTGAGCTTGCTCGTTCCCACCTTGACTGTGTCAAGACTGATTTTCACCTTCCACTCTGTTGTGCTGCTGCTCTTCTTGGTAGGACCAAGATTATTGGTTTACTGAGCCAGTATCTGTAGCAGGGGCATAGCCCTGCTGTTGTTGAAGAGCATACATATGTATGAACCGATTATTTGAGTGTATTTTTCTCCTTGAAAAAGGAGTGTTTATTTGTACGAGCTGAGAAGACCAAATTAAATCTTTTCCATTTAGTGCAAGTCAAATAAAAACTTTTTGCACATCCTATTAACTGTTTAAATCGGTTCGCAAATTAATGTTACTAGATTTAAAAGGTGTTATCTGCTGAAAATATGCTTGTATTTTTCTTGATGATATTTATTCCAAAACTCTTTCCATTAAAAAAATGCAGCCATCCTTGTGGTCTTTTAAACTGTGATATGCTCATTGTGTGGCATATACATATTAATCTATAATTAAAAGGGGTGGCTGTGAGAGATACTTAGTTCATCTGCCCCATGTTCACCAACAGCTTTGGATTGTATATCCATTTACAAATGGCACGTCAAACATACAGAAAAACATCCATAGGATAACAGTTATAACACAGAAAACAGATGTTTCCTGTCAGTGGATGGCAGAAGCCTCAATCTTCCAGGCTAAATAATGTGCTTAAGTATAATGAGACATAATGCAGCCACATCTACAAGTGTGTTCAAAAATAAAGTCTTGCTTTCTCTCCAGAGATTTGAGAGCTGCAGATTTCCTGCCAGAAAAGACAGAAATGTATTTAGAGTGGGCTGGAGAGAGGAGAGCGCTTCTAGGAGACAGAAAAAACACCCGGGCCCAATATTTGGAATCTGATGATGTTTTGTTGTTAAATCATGTCTTCCCAAATAAGGGTGTTTTGCTTAACATAAACCAGCGAGACTAGACATAAAACAAGCATTTAAACATATTTATGTTGCTCCAGCAAGAGCTTATTGTTACCTGGATGTACTGTATTAATAGCAAAAGGGTTTTTGCTATTAATAAGCTTGCACATGATGAGCTTTCTCTCATGCTGTCAGATAAATTTCTATTTACATCAGAATTTGCTGAAGTTTTTTAAACTTTCCTTCTGCACTTCTCCATTTTTGCCCACTATCAATACCCAAGTATTTAAGACCCTCTTCCTCTGCAGAATTTCCACTTAACTCTGAACTGGACATCTCTGCTTCCCATCGTGTCTTATCTTCAAGTAAAATAACTTTTTATTATATTTAATGACAGTAATTCTTGGTACTTCAAAGAAGGATCTTCTTTAACCGTGCTGGGTGCCATTTCTGCTGTGGGGACATGAGATCATCTTTGGCAGTCCTTCCTAGAAACAGGCTTAGCTGGGTCCTTCTGGATCTTCTGGATGCAGAATTATGGGGTAGCCCTAATGAGGGAAGTGAGTGGCTAAAATATTCAGTTGCCATAAATTTAGATGCCTGAACCACAGAGCTCAGAGAAATTCAGGACCACGTGCTTAGAGCCTGCCCTTTTCTTTTCCTTCACAGGGAGACCTCACAGCCCTGCAGGGCCCAAGCAGCTGTGTCAGACATACAGAGCTCACCACTAACATAAGTCCTAGGCACTGGGATGTGTCTAAAAGCCCTACCTTTCTTGAGGTAATGAGGTCTCCATCTAGCTCAGCTCTGCAGCTGTCCTAGTGATAGCATAGTCCTAGACCAGCAATTGCCATGACAGCTTAACACTGAGAAAATTAATCCAGAAAATTGAAAACTTGAAACTTTCCAAAGCCCAGGGAACTTAAAATATGTTCTTCTAGGGGAATTGCCAGTAGAAAGAAATGTCTTTTTTTTCTTTTTTTTCCCAGTCTCTGAGGAATCCCAGAGACTTTATTTCACGAGTCTTCAATTCAGGGGGGCAAATGCTATAAAAGAAATCACGATGTCCTTATACAGAGGACTTAAAGAAGAGCACAGTGCATGCTGTACCCTCAAGATAAAATTAAGGAAAAAATCTCTAAATACATTCTGTTCAAGTATCACATCGGTATTACTTGCTCTCAAGATCAACTACAGGACAAAAAGTTACTGCTCTCTAATCAGTATTCATATGAAAGTGTTCAAACTGTAACTCAGAATCCTGAGAGACTGGAACGCTTCTCAGTTCCATCTTTTTAAAATGAGAATGAATTCTATTTCAGTGGTAGCTTTGATGTATTTCAGGCTTTTTTGTTCCACATCAGTTAGAAGAAAATTATTTGCTTCAACAAATCTTAATGTCTTTATGTTCTTGGTTTTTTCTTTCACTAGATGACAAACATTTTCTTAGATTGCAAACATTTTATTGCGTTAAGTCCAACCATTTTACAAAAGCGCATTTAAAACATCTATATCCTGAAATGAGGCTTGGTTTTGAATTTATATTACTCAAAACACAACTACATTGAATGATCCCTTTTGTTGGATGAAGAACATGGCATCGTGGATGGAGTGAGTTTGAAAATATGTTTTTATACACAAAATGCAACTGGCAAGAGCCTTCATTAACACTCATGCAGAATTTTGTTTTGCCAAAAGAACAGAATTGTGTATCAGAGGGAAGATGGGGTGCAAAAGTCTAAGAAAACTCATTCCATTTGCTGCAAAAACAAATCGGCAAGTGCACACCATTCAGCCAGCCTGTGAGGCAGCCCATCCACAAAATTTAGAGGAAAGAGAGGAATGTGCAGTGACCCAAAATAAGGAGCACTATGTCCTTTTTCTTTTATCAAGAAATCATGTTACTGAAAGGTCTCTCCAATTTAAAGGAAGCAAGAGAAGTCACCAGTGCTATTACAGATCCATTTCCATTGGAAGATCAAAGCAGCGACATAAAAGCAAGTGTCAGCTGAAACATTTTCTTCTACTTTCAAGGTAAAGGGTAAAAGCTGCTGAATAGAAATCTATCAAAATGTTTTCTTCTGACATGTGGATGGTAATTAGCCTGCCTGATATTAACCTTGTTAAATAGCCATTAGTGTCTGCTAGAAAAGTGAAGAGTCCCTTCCCACAGCCCATCTGAAGGAAAGATGGCCGGTAATGAAAAATTCAAGTCTTTTACTTTCTACCAAGCCTGAACAGATGTATAGACAAACTAAACATGAAAAAATGCATAGAAAAACATCACTTATACTGGAAATAATTTTGGTCCCTTGCCTACCACTTCATGCTTTAACCACTCAGTGATTGATATTCTATCCAAGTCTGGTATATGACTCGAGTTGATTTATTTTCAAGAGATATAGCTTTCTCCACTCACCCCTTACTGAGAAGGAAGATAGAGAACTATATTTTGCTATATTTCCCTTTAAGGAATCTGCCTTCACTCTAACACCTTCCTCACCTGCTAACCCAAACACTGCAAACTGATGCAAAGAAGTCATTGCAGCACAGTTTGGGCTTTTTTTGCAAAGGCACAGCCCAACACACATGGCACCTGAGCACAGCCCCAAGTTTACACTGTCTAAAGATATGGGTAAAATCCAGGCCAAGTGCTCTACAGCCTCATCCACAAGCAGCTCTCAGGACCCCAGTTTATCCTATTCCTGCGATATGTTTTGTACCCAATTAAAAAAAAGCTACCACAAGCTACCTGGGCACAAGGGCACACGTCACAGATCGTGCTCAATCCTCTCCCACTGGCATTTTGCATCAAATTCAGTAAAACCCTGAGAAACTTAAACCCAAAATTGCATCAAAACCTTCTTTGGTACGTGGTTCACTGAATGCTGCTGTGGAGTGTTTGTGAACTGAGAGAGCTGGAGCAGTACCTGGAGGAGGAGAAGCAAAGGTGGTGGTGGTGAAGCAGAACAGAAAACACCTGGGCTGAAAAGCTGAGTCTGGGAAAAGAGGAAGAGAAAAGCAAGGAAAGAAGCTACAGTCTGAGATTACACAGGGAGACTGGGCTGGAGGTTAGGGCTGAGACACACCAGGAGATGTGGAACCTGGGACTGCTGGCAGAGCTTGGCCAGGAAGAGGCAGCACAGATGAAGGAGTCCGGGGATGAGTAAGTAAGGGGAAGAAAAGCACAACAAGCAACAGCCTGGAGGGATTTGGGGTAAAAGTGGATCTGTCAGGACAGAACCAATTCTTGTGCAATGGATGGAAGAATTGCTGCCCAGTGGATCACATTCCCCTGCAGAGACTTAATTTTCTACTGTCCATGGTGTTATAAAATGATGTGAATCTTCCAGCAAAGCACATCTCAGCCCTCTGAAGTTTCCCATGGAGAAACAGAGGGAAATAGGGAAAATACAACCACTGAGAACAGAGGTCTGTGCAAAAGAGCCAGCTCTTTCAGACTTGCTGAGGAAACATAAGTGAAAATGAAGGACTGTATGATTAGAGATGGAGATCACCAGGTGCCATGAAAATATTTTCCAAAACCATTATTTCAGGACCAAAAGGCCTTGAAACAATCAAAGCACTCTCACAGTGGGGGCTTTGGTGGTTCCAAAACTGCAGGGCAGGAAAGCTGACACAAATGAACTGCCAGGACTCAGGGAGGTGGGGAACAGGCTGGTAGGAAAGGCTCCTCTCTGCATTTCATGGAAACCAAGATATTCCCTTGGAAAGTGCAGATTTCTGCAAATCTTCATTATTTGAAAGAATATGTTCTCTTGAAAAAATTCTACCAGCTCAAAGCAAAAAGGGAATCCTGTTTTTATGGTTTCTTGACAGATTTAGTTATTTACGCCCAAAAATATTATGATGATATGATTATGGAAAAATAGGGAAAAGATAGAGAGAGCCAGGAAAAGGAGGATCAGCACAAGAGCCCACAAAACCAGGCTGAAAGTCCAGAGGCACTTTAGCAGACTCAGTGGAAAACTTCTGATTTTCTTTTCTTTTAAGATCAGCAGTATTTTCCAGAAAGGTTTTATCTCTTCTACAGGGCATTGTTTAATGCCCAGTAATTATGGCCAGTGTTTCTATTATCCAAGTAATGAGAAAAGCACGATCCCAGATTTACAGGAACAAAGATTTTTGGAACCTCAGTAGGATTTAGATAGAAGCAGGATGTGGTAAAGTCCCTTTCCAACATCAACATCCTCTCTTCTCATTTGCTTACCTGTGGTGGAGCTTCAGTGAGGGTCCTGTCAAATGCATCCACAGCAAAAACTTCCCTCTGTCCTTGCTTAATGGCCTTTCCCAGAGACTGGATTAGACAGTCCTTAGGGAGAGAAAAGCACCAAACAAACTCCCCACTTTATGTGAGGTCCCTGATCATGGAGTTGTTGAACCATCTTCACTTTGGAAGAAAGGTTTTAAAAGGAAAGGTCTCACCTGTGTGGCAGAAACACTTGCTCTTGCCTACTTTCATCCCAGTGCTACATACCCTGAATGAGAAACACAAACTCATGGGGTCCTGAGGCAATCAGAGCCTGTTGAAGGTACTCACTGCTCAGGTGAAGTTCTCTGAAGTACTCATATACTTCAGAAATGTCATGAGTACTCATTAGTTTTGAATATAAAAAGCAGAAAAGAAACAAGGCTTGCTCATCTTTGATTCCATTTTCTGCCAAGGCTGGATGTTCCTAGTTTTTCCGTTATTTGTTTAGGATGGTGTATTATTTCAATAGTTAGCATCTGGTCTCAAAAACCCAGCAGAAACCATTTGTAAAAACCAGCAATTCCCAGACTGCAAATGCCATGGGACTTTGGTACTCTGCAACAGAGCAAGACTCCATTAACATATACTGATGGGAAAGGGAAACTGCAAGCAAAAGCAGAGCCCTGTGTCTCTCCCCAGGTAGCAGATGTAACAACAAAACTACACTTGCAAAATCCCACAGACCTTCTGCACAATAAGGTACGAGAGTCCTGTGTCTTGTGAAAATGAGCAGTTGATAGACAGTGATTTGGAGCAATTTTCCCCTGAGTAATCAGCAGCCACTTCACCACAGGGATAGGCTGTTGCTGTGCCTCTGCTCAGGGAGAAGTGGCTGTGCAGGAGCTCGGAGAAGGAATCAGGCACCCAGCTTTGATGTAACAGGAAATGAGCGCTGTGCTGGCTGATGCCATCAGACCCTAAGTAAAGCAGAAGCACTGGATTTTTCATTCTCATACTATTCTAATCAATGTCTGGGTTCAGCAGGAGGGGAAGTGAAAGAAATCCCAATTTTCTAATCTTCCTTCAAGGTGATTTCACAAGGTTTAATGTGTAAGTGTTGATAGTCTTTAAAGTATATCCATGTTAAGATTAACTTCTTACAGTCCTGTACTTTATACAAGTATTCAGCACCTGTCTTCCTCTAGTTCTGATTCCATTTCTGAAAAGATATTCCACCTTCTCATCTTGCTTTATTATACAGTTTTATCAAAGGCCAGACATTAACATGGAAAGTAACCCACAAGGAGGAAACACTCCTGGGCACTGCCAGTGTCCCAGTGGACACTGAAGGTTCAATTGCATGACCTGCTAATTTTAATGTCTCATTTGGGATTCAGGAGCAAGCGTGGAAGATCCTTGTTTCTGAAGACAATATGGTCACTTGTAACAGGACCCCCACCATCAAGCACACAAACACATCTAGCAGTGTGCAGCAGATCCTGCACATAAATGCTTAGAGGCAAACAATGAGGAAAAGCTGAGGGTAGGATTAAAGCCAAGCCACTCACCTATAGCTTTAGAAATTATCTATTCCTTTTACACACAACAGCCCTGTGAAATGAGATGTGGGGTGTACTCCCACTGTACCTGTTTGAGGGGTCTGGTGAGCAGGTGCGTGTCAGCTGAGCAGAGAATGTGTGTGCCTGAGCTTAAGGGATACATTGAACTTACCAAGTGGATGGTACTTAACAAAAGTAAGATGTGTCTTCTCTTCAGGGTATGGCTTGAAATAAAAAAATGAGCTGGCACATTGTAAAAAATCCCAGAAAACAATGTAGGGACTGCAGCCCAGGAGGGCAAGGGAGCCAAAGCCCAGAAGAGATCCAGGGTTTCCGAGCTCCTCCTCTCCCAGGTGGGCTGATGCTGGTGCCCACCACATGCTGCTTGTGTGGGGGAAGAGTCATTCCCTCGTCCCTGCTTCCCTACACAGCGGGAAATAGGAGGGAATGCAAAGCCAGGCATCTTGGATCTGATCACTTATGTTCTATTCTGACACTACACTGTCACTGTAGGCCAATATCAACAACACTTTCTTAACTGTGTGCCTGATAATTAATTGTTCTAATTTCCTGAGTTTCCAAGAATTCATTCTTGTCCTGTGTTCAGTTATGGTAAGTGTCACTTGGAAGTTCAGCTGCAAAGGAATTTTTAAGCTCCTTGGAAAAGGTTAATGATTGAGAAGTATTTTTCTATTTTTAATATTTTTCTGGGGTTATAATTTAAGATAGCATCGAATTTTTTGTCTGAATCATACATGCCTGCTAATCTCAGTAAAGGAAACAGATGTAGTATTGAACTCTTAAATATGTAGGTTTTTAGTGCACATGGACACAACTCTCAAGTCCTTCCATGTACTCTAAAGTCTTTCAGACTTGCCTAGATCAGATGGTATTTCTAGTCTTTGGCTTTCATCTAAAGTGCAGAAATGCAAGCTGAAAGCAATGACAAAAAACATTTTATTCTCCTGAACTGTTAATGTCAAGACATTGTATTTACTATTTTTGATTCTTCCTTTTAAAATCCTACCCTTTTCATGTTATCATTTTGGTTACATCTCTTCCTTCCAAACAAAACAGCTGCGTTGCTGTTGACTTTTTCTCCTAGCTTATTAGGGTCAACAGGAGCCTAATACATTCTGCTGGAACTGCTATCTTTAGATGGAATTAAAATTCAGCTGTCATTGAAGATCTTTTGGTATTTATATCAAAAGAGGGTAACATAAAGCTGTAGAGAAAATTGTCATCCTTTTGAAATCCATAAAAGTTTTACCACTGATTCCCATGGAACAAGGATTTCACTGTCCCTACTGTAGAAACTGTGTTCTGTCCTAGTAACCTCCTCTCTGAAGCGTAAGAGCCATGGGATAGTTACAGTATTCCCTAGGAGAGAGCGATCTACAGTGCCTGCTGGAAGCTGGGAACAGGTAAGGATAGAAGGCTCACCTGGAGATCTGACACGTAAGAAGCCAGAGCCCTTTCAGAACTCAGGAGTACAAAGCCCTTTGTTGCCTCAGGTCCAGCTACTGGCTGTCAAAGAGAAACAGGGCACCTACACAGAGAGTCCATAGCGGTGTCTCCATCTCACACTGTGAAAACCTGGTTTAAACACCACTTTTGAAGTTCAATTGCAGGTAATTTGAAATTGCCCATTTCTTATGTGATAGAGACTTCTTAATTTTATCAGTTATAACACATCTCCATAGGAATCTTGTCTCTAGATAACACACTTTATTTATGTTCCATAAGAGTTATGTGGTAGATGGCAAGAATTCTGATGAGGCAGGTTATATTGAGTGTGAAACCCAAGCAGAACCAAGAGTCAGTGTCATCACTGGGCTAGTTTGTTCTGGGAGTGCATTCTATTGGAGAATGTCATTATATTCTTTACTGCATCTTCTATAATGACTTCTTGGAATAGCAGATGTCTACTTATCAAAATTGTTCTTAAAATTTAAATAAATGTGCCATATTCTAACAATATTCATCCTTAGGCTTTGCTGGAATTAATTCTGTATTAATATTTTATTTCCTAGCAATAAAATTCACTTTTTTTTCACTATAAATAAAGATGAAAATGTGGGAGTGAAAACCAGCTACAGAATGTGCAGCAGCCTATGGCAGATACAATGGTTCTGAATTAAATCTCTACATTTTAGAGGAAATTCCAAGTATGTTATTGCTCAGAAAATTAATAGAAGAATACTGGCAGATTTAGAAATCAAAATTTCTCAGAATAAAGTTCATTTATAATTTTTAAAAAATAATTTTCATAATTCCTACTTCTTTTTGGCAAATAAAAAACCTTGGGTTTTGTCTTTTGGGAACAAGGAAAATCAAACCTAGGCAATGTTAAACTTTTTTTTTTGCAGAGTGTTTCAAATTTGAAAACAAGAAGTTATTGAAGTAGAAGAATATCCCACAGGATGTAAAGTATGGTTAGAAATTTTTCCTAACTTATTCCACTGTATAATGTCAATAGTTATGAAACTCCAACTCTTTTATAATAATTTTACATATTTAGCATGCTGAGATTTAACTGCTTGGTTGCTTAACAATGGTCCATACGTTCCATAAGCACCTAAACTTCTGAAAAAATAGGCTCATTTTCTGCATTTCATTCCTTCAGGCTCCTTCTCAGCTGGCTGATGGCAGTAATAGCTGGTACTGTAACACAATTTCAGGGGCCGTGTTACACAAAACTATACAAAAAACATGGGGAAAAGGTCTGGTATTAGACTGAGTCATCAGCTATTCAATTTATACAGAGTGTGCATGGGAACAGCTCAATAGTCCTTCAAGAACTCAAGATGTGCTTTTTTTTTTAGCTGCAAAAAAAAACCACCTAGAAAGTAATAAAAGGAAGGTTAGAAATTTCTTATCTCCAAAACCTGGGTTTTGTATTGTGTTCTGTTTTATGTAGTCTCCTTTAGAGATGCCACCCAAATCTGTTGCACTGCTGATCCTTGCTTAGGTGAATGCAGCCTCAGCCCAAGCTGGCCTGGCAGAGAACACAGTTCCTGTTATCAAAGTATTAAGTGCTAAGAGGGGAAGATTTAGGATGCCAACATTTTTCTTTTGGGGGGCGTATTCATCTGGAGGTTTGTCACTCTTCCTGTTTGATCCTCCAAATGCTGTTAAATTACACTGTTTCAGCCATGATTTATTTTATGGGCACCTTAGAACAAAAGAAAGAAAAAATTCACTTTTAGTTACAGACAAAATCAGAAAAAAAATCTTGATTGTTTAGCCCAGGATCTTAAGACTATATGGAACAGAAAAATGATAGATGGAAGACTTACACCGAGTAGTCTGTGTCAAAGCTAAATGAAATTACCACAAAGACAAGTTTGGAATTTGGGGACCTGGAAGAAGTAAAGAATGACAGAAATAAAATATATGGACCTGGAGATTCAGTCCTCAGATCAGGATTTTAAAATAAGCCTAAACTAATTGAATTAGTCACTTAATTAAATTAATTGAAGAACTGGAATTAATTTCCTGCTGTAATAGATTTTGTAATAGCTTCAGCTCAACAATTTATTTGCTTTGTTCGAGGTTTGTATGCAACTGATTGATTAGTGAACAATTTTTCAGTTTAACAGTAAATATCTGTAATGGCTTGAATGATTTAATGGCCAAAGAATTCAGCTAATTTACTATGAGACCATGAAAGACAGAAGAACATTGTATTTCAGTTGTTGACAGTTGCTATGGCTGAGTTATATAAACACAGGGGCCAGCATCTCTCCAGGAACTGCAGCAGCAGTCAGAACACTCATCTGTGGCAGGCACTTCAGACTGGCTGACAAAATGTGCTTCGGAAAGAGCAGAGCCCAAATTCTCTGAATTGAATGAAAAACTTCCCAGTGTCATTAGGAAATCTGCAGTCAGGGTCTTTGCTTCACTATTATATTTCAGGCAATATCTGTGGTCTATCACATTTCAGGAGGCAGTAATTCTTGGTAATCACTGATTTTGTTTCATTAGGACCATTTTTGTTCAGGATTCACTCTGCCTCGATTTTAGCACAACAAACTGCCCTAAATGTAGTTTGGGTTAAATTAGTTCTGTCCTACTCTTGCACTCATTTGAAAATACATGGGCTGTATCACCTAAACCCACAGTGCCATTTAACAGCAATAACTGCTGAGAGTTATGATCTCTATGTCCATGATTGCTCATATTCCTAGCAAGTTCTGAGTATTTGTTATCTGTGTTTCAGCAAAATTCATCCGGGAATCCATCATTCTTGCTCATATCCTGTGTTGTTTGTGCTTCTCTGAAATTGCATCCATTTTTAAAAGGAATTCAGAAATATGTCTATGCTGCTAAAATTTTTATCACTGAATATAAATACAGTAAGGGATTATTCAACTGAATCAGGGAAAAAAAAAGGTATAATAAATAAATTCACAGTTGTCTCGTAGGCTATTTGGGGGGAATATCACAACACTTTAAAAATGACATCTCATTCAGTATCCTAGAAAAAATGAATTGATTATCCTGCAGAGACAATAACCCATAATAAGAACTTTGAAAATATACCTTCCTCTGTTGTTTGCAAAACCAAAATCATGGAACCATGGAACAGTCCAGGTTGGAAGGGACCTTTTAAGTTCATCTGCCCAAGACCCCTGCAATGAGCAAGGATATCTTTAACTAGATCAGGAAGTTGCTAAAAGCCCCATCCAAAATAAGAGTTAAAATAAGAACAAGAGGACAAAGATAGTATGAAATTTCTTGGTCACATATAAACCTCAGTTTTACATGGGTTGTTGTCACAGAAACCAAATGATTAGAGGATTATTTATCAATAGAGAAAACCTGTAACAAACTTAGGATACATAAGCAGTAGCAAAATACAGCACCTTACCCTAACAGATCTACTTAAAGGAAAGAAAATAACAGTCTGGTATTACCAATGCTTTGTATTCCCATAGAAAATGAATCACTGCTCCTTCACCCACTGATCTCTCATTTTGGAAACTGCACTTTCTAACTGACTGCAAATATTAAGCAGAACATACATATCAAGTGCCAAAATATTTTAACAATACATCGTCTTAGAGATGTAGGTGTATGAGTGAATTCTGACAAGTGAGAACATTCAAAAAAACTGCAAAGATATTGAAAAAGAGGGAGAAAAATCGTCCAGAGGTTAAAGTACTGAGCTGTTATTCTGTTCTCAGCTCTGCCACAGACTCTTGGTTTGACCTTTAGCAAACAGGTTTGTCATCAGCTTTCTCGAGTGCTAAGCCAGACCTCGAATGTCTCAGCTCTCCCTCCATACAAGAAAAACGATCCTTCCCTAGAAAGCAGCTGTGATGATGCATTGTGAGAGGTTTAGACACTGTGGCAATAAGCACTGTGGAAAAACAAAGTATAGCGAGATAAAACTTGTACTGTCAGTCACCAAACTGTGAGGAGGTGTTTTTCAAAGTGACAGTTTCATATTATTTACTCTAAAAATGGGACATTTTTACTTTTCTCTCCAACTGTACAACTGTTGTACAGTAAGCATAGTAAACACAGATGGCTTAGAAAGTAGACAGGCAAGAGTAAATATGTAAACTTGAAGTGATGTCACACCGTGCTCAGATTCATACTCAGACCTTTCCTTTGGCACCCATGTGTGCTGAGGAGGAATGTGGCTCCAAGAGCGCAGCTCTGGCCAGAGCAGGGGACAAAGATGGGCAGACTGCAGAAAAGACTCACTTTGAAGCAATTTGGCACACTTATTTATGTCCTACGTAAACCCCTGTTTATATAAAACAAACAAAATTTTGTTCTACTTAGGAAATACGCCTGTGGGTCTCATTGCCAAAGGGTGCTGTAAGTGCCAACATTACCTGGGTACAAGGGTGGAGAAAGAGATGAAAGAGAAACCCACTGAAAGCACAGAAAACACATCACATTGTCAGAGAGTTAAACTAGCTGCAAATGGGGAAAGGATGAGACCTGCTCACCCAGTTCTTGGCTTTGCCTTAGCACCAACACATGGTATCACTGGGGACACGATACCGACTTCAAAAGACTTTCAGATGGACCAGTTAAAGCCTTTCTTAATGCATTTCAGAATAAACTTTCCAGGATGCACACCCACTTTCTTGTTGCCAAGACCTAAACCCCGCCTGACTCCAAGGAGAGCATTCATGGTGATCTGCTTAGGCTGCACCATCAAGGCCAAGAGACCTTCATTCCCACTAACTGATGTTCTGCTCTTTCTCCTCTAATACAGAAGCCCCCATTTTTGAAGCCATCCTCTCCTTTGAAACAAGGACACATTTTTAAAAGTAATCAATAGGAAACAGCCTCCATTTTAGAGCAAGCACGATTATCTAGTGATGAAAATATCCACATCACAGACAAAAATGCTGTCAGGTCACATTAGAACAAATGCACACATCACACAACCCCCCTTTAGTTGTATTTCTTCAGGTATCAGATTTACCTCAGGAGAGAGGATAACAAATATACAGCCTAAATCCACTGGTGGTACTAACTAAACAAACAACACTGCCATCAATTCACAAATGGAGGAATAGTAGAGACCTACAAAGAAAAAGATGCACAGCTATCAGTTAGCTGTACAGTGATGTTCACTCAAGTATCAGTGTAGTTCAACACATCCTATAGAAAAAATAGCACCTTTTAATTCCACTGCAGTTCAGTAATGCTAATTTGAGCCCTGGCCTGATGGTGTGTTTGGAAAAGGTGTCTATGTTATGCTATGACTACAGCTGAAATGTTTCAAAATGCTATTAAAATCAATTAATTATTAAAATAACCTAACTAATTTGTCCCCTGATTTGCAAACATTGCCAAGTACAGGATCTCTCATCTCGCTCTGCACATGCACATTCTGAGTTTACAAAAACACTTGAGAACTGTCATTAAAAGGCCTGCAGACCTTTCTTTCACATTGCATTTATTCTGCATCTTCTCAAGGCAAAACCAAGCACACGTTCTCCACCAGCTGGGGTGCACTGTGTTAATTTTGATAGCACAAATGGAGCCAGACAGACAAAGCTGTAAACATGTACAAGTACTAACCAAGGTTCAGAGGAATGAATGCAGACACCTTGATATGAGCACCATAGCAACAGCCTCCAGTAAATCTTTTTAACCCTCTCTTAAAGATATAAAGAAGAAGAAAACTCTTAAAGCATTTGCAAAGTGAAAGCCAAAGTGAAATTAAATTTAACAATGCCATTTACCTCTTTTCCTTTGCCTGTACAGAGGAGCTATATTGAATGAAAAATACATTTATTTGTCAGTCTTTTTAAGGGCATTAAAGCATTTAGCTGTTTCTTCTGGAAAAGGAGAGGAACTAGAATTGTCACTGCTCTTTGAGGCTGTTTTTGCTTACCACAGGACAAAATGGGAGCACACAAAAAAACTAACAGAGATGCTCAGTTCTTGTCCAGACCTGGTAAATCCCAGACTAGGGGAGTACTGCATGGATAACTACTTTCACTGCCTCTCTGGCTGTGCAGCTGCTAAAGACACCTAGGCTTTTTCTTTCTTTTTCTTTTTTTTTCTTTTTCTTTTTCTTTTTCTTTTTCTTTTTCTTTTTCTTTTTCTTTTTCTTTTTCTTTCTTTTTCTTTTTCTTTTTCTTTTACTTTTTCTTTCTCTTTTTCTTTTTTTTTCTTTTTTTCTTTCTCTTTCTTTCTTTCTTTCTTTCTTTTTTCTTTCTTTCTTTCTTTTTTCTTTCTTTTTTCCTTCCTTCCTTCCTTCCTTCCTTCCTTCCTTCCTTCCTTCCTTCCTTCCTTCCTTCTTCTCCTTCTTTTCCTCTTTTCTTCTTTCCTTTTATCTTTCTTTCTTTTCTTCTTTATTTCTCTTTCCTTCTCCATCTCTTTTTTCTCCCACTCTCTTTCCTAAAAGAAATCAAAAGGAGATGGATGCTGCATGCAAGGAACAGTGCAGACAGGACATGAAGGAGGGATGATCCAGGTAAGCAGAGTTGCAGGGCTGGGGCCAGGGTGCAGATGATGGCACACACAGCCTCAAACACACCCTGCCTGTTTCAGTCATCACTGAGGAGCAAAATAATGGTGTGGAGATGTAGCACAGGGGCGTTCACCAAATACTTCCCAGAGATGGGCTTGCTCTTGTCAGTTCACCGGTCTTCTTCACACCACCTGAAAGATTATGGACCAAGGGAAGGAACTGAGATGGGAAACAATATGGTTTCTCAGTTTTTCTGTCAGTTAAGCCTGAATCAAAGCTTGGGGTTTTTTTCATGTTGTCTTCCAGGTAACTTTTGATCTTGGCTGGAGCAGCAGCCTTTTGGTTTTTTCTGACAAGTTCAGAAGTTTATACTGTTTGCAAAAACATTTGCAGAATAAGGACTTACAATTTGGCCGGCTTGGGTTTTAAGCCTCTCTAGGTCTTCTCTTCCCAGAAACCTCTTTTGTCTCCCTTTGAGGATATGCATAGCCCAGAAGATAAATGCAATGCAAATGCTGAAGGATGTTCCCCTGTTGCCAAGTCAGTGAGCCCTGCACAGAGCACAGGACAATGAATACAGCCCTGAGCAACAGCCCCAGGGTTGCAAGCAGACCTATTTTTAATAAAAACACTTGAAGTTAGAGCAAATGCTACTTTTGTGATCTTTCTGGAAACTAATCAAAATTTGATTCAAGAAAAGGCAACTAGAACAGCTATTTTCCTACTATCAACTACAACCAATAATTTTGTTCAGACAAAACATGGAGTGACTAATCCCAGCCAACGTAAGCAGTAACTCTGAACCCAGCCCCTACTCCTGCCTCAGTGATTACTTCTGCTAGACCAGAACATTCACTGGTATTCAGGAGCTGCTGCATGAAACAGAGCTTCAGGAAGGCTGTATCCACACACATATTTTTCAAGCTGTTATACTCTCTGCATGCTGATTGAAGCCCTTCCTGATGAGTCTATCCATGCTTCTGAATTTTAGATCTGACATTATATTTGTTTAACCTCACAGCAACCTGAACAGGTTTCTATTCACTGAAAAGAAACTGGCTTCTCATCTCTCTCCACACACATTTCACTGAAATAGTAGTGGTAAGATTGGCTGGATAGCCCTTAATTCCACAGTAACTACTTTGCAATCATATTCTTTTTTTAAGTGATTACTTTCACAATAGAATTGAAAATAAAGCACCTTTGAAATGAAAATTATTCTCAAGAAATAACTGAAAGTCTCAGTAATAAAGGTATTTTTTTAAATGACAACTCTGCGTTATCTGAAGTGAAAGACTTTCAGTCCCTCATTCAAATTGTTGCAAGCTCAAGAAGTACATGCTGCTGCTTTTTCCCTTCAGTTGTTCTCACAATCCTTCGTGTTTAGGGCACTTGTGAAATAGCATCAGCTCTTCTTCACCCCTCACTGAGAAGGGATGGCTTCATCCATTCCTACCCAGTGTTCATGGGATAAATGCCACGTGGTAGCATGTGCTGAAAAGACCACTCTCTCTTTCTCTAAATCTATTTATTCTGTGCTTCATTTCCCCCTCTGTGAAATGATAGTAGTGATATTGCTTTACCATGTTTATTCGAAACAAATGCTGGAGGAATGGAATTATTGAGAAGTCCATATTGCTAAAACACAAAGAATAGTTTAATAAAAGAATAAGAATCACTGAAAATGAGTAAAAGGAAGAGATGGAAATTATGCTTTGAATGTACATGCCCACAGTGTGCAGCACTAGACTGGTAGTTGTCATCCCACCTGCAATTCTTTATGCCCTGCAAGGCTGCTCAGTGTTACCAGACAGGCTGAACGCAAAGTAGTTAGAATCACACATTTTAGCTGTGGTGGGAATCAAATGGAATGAAAATTCCCTGGTCACTGGGAGGGTACACAAGCATCAATAAAGCAGACATGGATTTCAGGTCTATGGATTTGTTTCCAGTTAAAATGCAGAAAGTATGCACAGATGTATTTATTTCTTGTGTTTATATGTTTATGCTAAAGCAGAAAGAGAAATTTTTTAAAAAACAACAACGTAGCAGAAACATATGAATCAACAAAAGAGTTTCAAGGGGCACCAGTTAGGAGACATCTGTTAGCATTGGTGGATCTGTGCTCAAGGTCTGGCTCCAAGTGAAATTTTCACAGATGTGTAATATAATACCAGTGTTTCACAAAGCATATCCACATTCTTAGGTTGCTGGTTTTTTAATTCAAGCATCAGGAAGAACTAAGGAAAAAAAAAAACAAACCATAAAATTTCCTATTGGAACTGATGGAAAGATATGATCAATACTTAATTTCGGTAGTGCAATTGCATGGCATATGAGTAACTATTTGCATTTCAGCCCACTGCAGCAGCAGTTCCTGCACACAATGGCATCATCCTCAACCAAAAGGAGCAGATTTCTTGTGTCAGCAATAGAGCCATGCACTCACTCCCAGATAAATCTGTCTCCAAGATAGCTTTGTAGGCTCTGTAGATATTAACTGTCACGAGTCTAAAGATTTGTTGGTGTTCATTTTGATTAACACAATCTCTAAGCAATAAAACCAAGACACTCTCACAGCACAGTGAGTTACAGCCAAGCATGGCAACATCCTGAGCATATTGGCCTCATAATATCCTTCAGTCCTCTGTAAAGTGTCTGTACCTGACCCTGCCAGGGCTCAGCCCCAGTCCTCACTCACAGACGGTGCAGAAGGAGCGAGAGCTGCTGGGCATGGAAACTGGCAGCAGTAAGTTAAATGCTTCCATCAAAGACATGTTTCTCAGTGTGACAGTGCCAAAATTCAAGTGTTTGCCAGAAATCTTTCATTCATTCGAAAATCTAGTAATGATGTATATCTTATCACTATAAAGTGATAGTGTTGCTTAACACCAGCAGGTAAAGAGCACAGGGGTTACTCAGCTTCCCTGCAGACTGACTGCTCCAAGTCCAGTGCCAAGCCCAGATGACTGTGTTTCCTCACTTTCTCCACCCACTGACATTAAGACATTTGAATTATTTGATTTTCAGACTTCAGACAACTACATTAAGGATTTTGGAGGATTTAGACAGTGTAAAGGCTACCTCTCTGGCAGTATCATAACTCAGCCTGTTGGGGGGGGAATACTGTTCTTTCAGGCAGGAGAGGGCTATCTAGTTGCATCTTCACATAATTTCTAGGACTGTTTGATATACATTTGACTGTTGCTGGAGGATGAAACATTTAAATATCTTGTTTAAAAAACACTCATCTTGTAAAGCCCTGATGAAGAAGGCATTAGAAAGAATTCCTCATTAGGAAGGCATTAGAAAGAAAAAAACCCCAACTCTTAAATAAGAAAGTACATGTACATCTATGATTCCTCCAGCAAGTGTGATCTGTGTCAGCCAGGCAGCTGCCACTTGCCAGCCCAGCCCCTCACGTGGTCACACACAATGTGCTGCTCTGGGAGCAGCACACAGCTGGAGAGCCTCCACCGAGCCACCCACTCCTAATTTCTAGATGGCAAACATGTTTCAGGATCAATCAGACACCAAGCTACGTAGTCCCACTGAGACTGGACTACTTTGGGACCGCTGGCACATAACTGCTAATTAAAATTCAGGTAACTGTGGAAAATAACAGTTCAAGGCTTCTGAAATGTAGGTGTCTTCAGAGAAGACCTCATTGAAGAGCCTGTTTTAGATATTGGATCCCTAAATACATATCCTATTATTAGCGCAAATACAAGGTCACGTGATCGTGGATCTAGACATGAAGAACTTGTTTAACATGAACAACTCTTTCATCCAACCATTTTGTAATATATTTTGCCTCTAGTAAAAAAAAAAAGGGCTATTTAAATAAATTCAAGGAAAAGGGAAAAAGGTTATTTAAAAGAATTGAACAGAAGAGGAATAAAGAAAGTGGAAACAAACCAGCCTAAATGTTTTTGTTTCATTTTGTTTAATATGTGCTAAACAAGCTTTGTTTATAAATGACAGACATTCCTTCATTAGAAACATTGATCAGTTCTAATACCGTATTTGAAATTGTTCCCACAACAATTGCAGCCAAGAGCTGAAAAGTTCTGGTTTTGTTTGAAAAATGACGTAATAGCAGTAAAGCTCCTCTGCTTTGCCCAAATATATTTGTTAGTCTAATAAAACATAGTTGTTCTCTCTCCTAACCATGATGTCTGGAACTCAGTATCTTTTCTGCAAAGAGATTCTGAGATGCACAATGAAAATGCACCTCTGCTTTGCAGAACCCACACATGGCAAAAAAGTCCAAGAGGAGGAGAAACCATCCTAGGGTTGTGCCTGTACCTGCCTCTCAGTTATGAGGAAAGCCATGACATTTAGCTTCGATTAGACACCATGACATTTAGATGGCCAAAATAAAGCAAAACAAATTGCAGCACACACCCTGAGCCCAGAGCGTGCTTTGACAGCCAGAACATGCCAGCAGGATTTTGTGCCACACTGAATTATTCTCTCGAGTGATATGACACTGAATCACTGTGTGCAGAAGCTGTATTAACCAAACCCTGACATCTTTGTTTATGTAAATAGTATCACATTTAAAGAACTATTCATGTGCATAAAAATTGGAGGACCTAGGAAGCTGCCCAGTCATTTTTGCAGGGGTTTTTTTCCCCAAAATTTATAATAGAGTTTTTCATATCACAATTTTCTTATCACATGTCCTTGGCAAATATTATTTACAAATGAAGTGCTCTCCTTATAGACTTCAATTAGGAAGAAAACCTCTCAAACACAGACAGAAAGGAAGCAATACAGTTACTCTCAGAATAAAGTAATTTCATAACCTCATTGTATTCCTTCCACACTCTGGGCTTGCTATAAGAAATTAACTTTACTCTTAACAGCAACACACAAAATGTATTTAAAGATCTTTGTCAGCACATGCACCATTAGTGTTACAGTTTCCTGCTCTGCATCAAAAACCCACAAGGAATCTGCTGAACCCATAGCTTTTCTGCGCCTGCTTTGGAGGAGACAGCTCACAAATCCCCGTTCCACCATTGCACTGCTCTTTGGGAGTGAATTTCCATGAAGGACCTTGTTGCATATTCAACAGCTGTCTGCAAACTGCCTTATTCCACTGCTGGTGTGATTTTTTCACTGGTTGTTCTATTTACAAGTGAAATGAAGTGCATCAGGGCCTCAGTTCCCAGATCTTTATTCATCCACCACTGGGATTCACACAGGCTTCCTGGTTAACTCTCTCATGACAGAAAACTAAAGCTGGATGAAAGGAGTTGACAAAAAAGCCTAGAGCTTTTCTCAGGTTTTTGGATCCCAGTACATGTGGCAAATCGTCACATCTCCATTCAAAAAGACAGAGAGGCTGAAGGGTAAGGTAGGAGCTGATCCATAGGGAATCAATTCATCGTGGGTGCTTTCTGAGGGCGTTGAGCAGAGATGACACAGAATGACTGTTTGGGCTTGCAGACACCGAAGACAAAGACCCAATGCTACAAGCAGCTTCTTAGCACTGACACAGCTGGGACTATGTTCAGAAGTTAGAATGAGATTGCAAAGTAAACCTATATTTATATATTTGTCTAGTAGACCTTATTAAAAAAAACCAAAACCAAAACCAAAACCAAACATCTCCACAAGGATTATCTTCTTCAACTGGGAACAGAGTTTCTAGAACACTACAGACTTCCCTAGCTGCTGCACAGAGCCATCCTCCTCACACAAGGAGAACCACACAATTCCTGCTTTGTGTCTGAAATGCCCACATGGGGTTTCAGCACTTGGAACCCAGCACCATGGGACCCACCACTTCATTTGTTCCACTATGTGTGCAACCAAGAATATATTCTTCAAAAAGCACTATATCCCTTCAAAAAGACAGTCATGTTAAGAGCATGCTGGTTTGTTACACAAATAAGGTGAAAAGTTAATAAACAATTGTGAATCTTAACACATCAATCAAATTGGTTAGATGTGGTTTTTCCTCCTCTCTCCTATGAAAAGAAAGTGTTGCATTATTGTAGAACTTGTTCAAAGGCTTACATCTCTTTATAAGCCACGTCAATTATACTGATAGATTCTGTAGTAATCCTGGTTTGTTCGAGTTTCATTAGATTTTTTTTTTAAACATGGCATACTACATTTTTTTTGAAAGTTGTGTGCAGAAAAGCAATGTGCAGTACCCTACCAGGGAACATCACGATCTCTAATATATTTATTCTCCTGGAAAAAAAGGGAGGTTTAGGAAAGGATAAAGCAAGGACTAAGATGGCAATTTTAGAGTGATGAATTACCAGCAATCAACCGCAAATGAATAAAAATCTGCTGAAAGACATGTCAAGATTTAATTACTAGTGATGGTCAAGCCATAAGCAGAATAACAATATATTGGAAAATTATGACAAACAATTATACATTTATCCCAATTAGTACAGACATTGCACATCTATCCACTCAAGGTATTTTATAATGGCCTTTCAACTGACAGTCCTGAAAGAAATATTTTACTTCCTCTGAAACACTGCATAGGGATATTTTTGCTCAGTTGAGTGACTATAAAACCATTCACATATTGTAACCAGCTGTCATTCTCAACTACACAGTATCAAGGATTACTAAATTCTAACAGCAATGCTGAAATGTACCAAGTTCTGCCCTCATATTCTGAGTGCTACTTTGGCTTGGAATGATACCTGCCACTTCCACGTTTTAATTTATCTTCCTATTCAGTCACCTTTTTTCAAACAAAAGTGGTTGAAAATACACAGCCTCTTTTCTGAGATAGCTTCTCTCAATGCCATAATTGAAGAAAGTGCAAAGAAGTTGACTTCTTCAACATTCACTTCCCTGCATATACAACCAAATATCTGTCTTCTGCTCTCCAGAGGAATCTCTGAACCTTGGAGAAAACAAATTGCTTTCAGTCAGTGTGACTCTCAAGCTTCTGGATATAGCTGAGGTGAGAAAAATAACTAGTGGTTTTATATACCAACAAGCACAGACTGCTCAAATACAGAGGTGAGCACTACCAGTTCTCATTAAATATATTAATGAGATTAAATTTATGTCACAGTTTGTCTGCAACACAAAGGCAAACAGTGAGCACACTGTATAGTCTTTCACAAGAGTGGAGTTTGACTGACTTTCCCTGCCTTGCTCCCTGTGAATAACAAGAAAACAAGTGGAAAGACAGCACTAAAGGCCTGACCTGGTGGCCTTTGCCACTCATTTTCAGAAGAGATCTTGAGTGGAGAAACAGAATGTGGAAAAGGCTAGATCCTACCTGGAGCACCCAGCTAGGAGGATAATGTTCATCACTTGCACTATATTGCTTTTCATATGAACTCACACACTGCAACACACAGCCCTCACACACAGCCCTCACCAGCTTGTGAAAATACAGCTTTTATAACTCAGCAAGCAAAGTAAACTCAATGCTGGTACAGCTATGGCTGCACCAGCTACATAAGCACAGCACAGGCCAATAGATGAGTGGACTTGGCATTTGATGCTTTGAAAATCCCACTGTCAGTGTCTCGGCAAGCTGGAGCTGCTGACGAAAGGCAATGTAATTATTGGCACTGGGTTGTACAAAGGTAACAGCATAAAAACTTAACATTCCCCAGAAGAAATGAAGGTGTTAAAATAGTAGTTGGGTAAATACCAGATAATGAAAGAAAGCAGAATGAGTTCCCCAGGTCCAAATAAGGCAGACAAGTATTTTGCAGAACTGACTTTATTAAAGAGACATTATCACTTTAAAAATTCATCTAATCTAAAACAGCTATAGCAATCAGTGAAGATAAAAGTTACCTATTAAACGTAAGAATTATTTTAAAGTCTCAACCCTTTTACTTGCATTTTTACATTTTTCTGTAGTGAAGTGCCAGGTCCATATAGGTATTCTCACTTTTGTTTATAATAGATTGACTTTGACACAGATAGCCTCTCCCAGAACATCCAGTTATTCACACTCGGTATGAATTATTCTTCATTAGGCTTAGCATGTGTATTCTACTTCATAATAAATTAATACATAATGTCAAGGTTAAAGAAAGTAAATATAAATTTATGATAGGAAATCTCAACCCACTTGTTTCACAGAAGCATTTTCACCTCAATCACTGCAGGACATTTTTTGTACATCTTCCCTAAAATGTTTTTCACCACGTGGGATCCTTTTTATTAAAAAAGCACCAACCTTTAAAATGTAATCTTTTAAATAAAAGCTTGACAGAATGAGGAATATGTATTGCATGCTAATCCAGAATCCAGACATCCCAAGACAGAAATACAGCAGAAAGGTGGGTTGTTGATAATGCTGAGGAGCCTGTGCATAACTAAGCCTCCTGAAAATCCTGAACCCTGGGCACAAGGGTTGTTAGCTGCAAGCTAAGTGCATGCTGAAAAAGATCATAACAAAGCTACAGTTAATTAGTCTAGTAAGGAGAATAATTTCTTCAATAACATTTACCACTGCCATTAAGCTGTTTTTTACTGTGTGGATTAAAGTATCAGTGCCCAAGGGCAGGTACTTTTGCTTGTTCTTTGTGTGTTTTGGCTCCTTGTCCAGTGGCTTCCCATTGAGGGAAGACAACTGCAATAGAGATGTGAGTACACAGGGAATTGTCCAGGGCAACACGAGAAGCAATGAACTTCCAGGGGAACACAACTGATTTGGAAATGTCTCAAACACTGAAGAATTTGGCCTTATATTACTTCTTTTATTGATGACTGTGAAGCCAAATGGGATGAATTTGAATACCTTGTCCAGCACACAGATTCTTTGGGAGACTTCAGCTGTGAAATAAGGATGGTAATACCTACAGCACAGACACAAAACTGCACAATCAACAGCTGGCCCTCCTCTGTCCCCTGAATGACTCAAAGCTGAACATAAGTCAACTCGTTACTGAAGTGGGCTATTTCCTAGTTGGCACTTCTTTCATAAGGCACAAGAGACGTTAAGATCTGGACGTTTCTTTGAATATGTATTGCATGATAGGAGAGTGACTCATAGCAGGGAATGACTTGCCCTGCTAGAATAGCTACACTCACTGAACCGCTTCAAATTTGTGATGAGGCATGAGAGAGTTACAAATCAGCTTTCCATTGCTAGACACAGAGATTATCTATTAAGGATAACAAATTGATATTGTAATCAATATTCAGATGCTGCATTTTATTATTGTAACCTATTAGAGCTATTGGCCTCCATGTTGTATCTGTGATGAGTTCCTGTTATTTCCCTCTTATATTGTAACAGGGAAGAGTCTGGGCTTGCGAAGAAATCTTGGATGAGACTGACATTCAAGAAGGTACTTCAGCTTTCAAGTGCTCCTTGCAGCCATGAACACAGTCCAGGTTTTCCTGCTGCTTTCCTGCCTAGGGCCAAACCTCTTTCTAAAACACCTGGGGCTCCTCCTATACAGCTTTGACCCACCCTACTCTTTACCCACCCCTGGCTTGGGGATGAAATACCAGACACGTTAAAACAGCAACTCCGAACTCCCACAACCCTGACAGACTCCTCTTTCTGTGACAGCAAATACTTCCACAAAAAGACTGAAGAATGCAATCAAATAATAATTAGGACTGTCAGTCTAATTACTGCATACATTTTCTAATGCTAATAGTGACTGGAAACACTAATTGTTGTTTACTGTGGGATGAATATTTAAACTTATCAGAGAAGTGGGGAAAAAAACCACCAACTGCAGACACACATACATTTTAACATTTTCATTTTTTAAATAGTATGACACCCTATTAATAAAAAGACACAGAAGATCTGTATATGAAAAAATACAAAATATATGACCACAGTAGCCTCAGAGCATAGTATTCAAATACAGTTAAAACCCCCTCAAAACAGGCTTGAATAATATAAAATATTAACAAATACATGTGTTTATTTGAATTAGCTTTTTCCCATCCGTCTTTTTAGGGTTCATATTCATAGGATTCTTTGAGGCAACTAGAAAGTTTAAAAATTAACTCTTTTTGAAATGTGAAATGATATTCTCATCAATTTAGAGAAATTCAGGAATAAGAACTTCAAAAATACCTAAAACTGTGAAAATTGGCAGCACTGCAATCAAAAGAGCTTCTGAAGGCATTACATGTCCATTTACATTTTTCACTTTTCTACTGAGCAAATGTGGTGCCACTGCTTCACCAAGAAAAAGACTGCAACAGGTTGTAAATATTTAACAGTTTCAAACTGTAGCCACACTCACAGTTCAGCTGAAGTACGTTTAGAAACAACAGCAAAAAGCTGAAGTAACTCCAGGATGTAAGGCTAAGTACACAAATACATGCTGAAGATCTGGACTACCAGCTGCCACTGTAAGAGCACAGACTGCAGAAGGAACATGCAAAGCCTATTAGGAACACAATGTTAAACAGTAAATTAACTAGAATAACACAAAATTAGAGAACAGAGGACAAGTGGTTCATCCACTTCATCTCTTCATGTCATCTGCTATACTGCAGCTTACCACAAAAACATAAATACAATAGTAAATCAGTACCTACTATATATAATAAATAACCTTTCTATATAAATTATGAAAATACAGCTACAGTAAAATCAGTGCAAAAATGACCGAAATGTACTGAAGGAACACAGTGTCCTGCCTGCTAGAATGTGCCTCACAGAACAGCCATATTTCACCTAGTGCAACAAAACACTGACAAGAATTAAAAAATGCAATATGCATATCACTAACTGTGCCATTCT
This sequence comes from Oriolus oriolus, assembly GCA_013400235.1. NCBI lineage: Eukaryota > Metazoa > Chordata > Aves > Passeriformes > Corvidae > Oriolus > Oriolus oriolus. The sequence goes on along the minus strand of VXBT01003860.1, from coordinate 168,984 downwards.
AAAATTACACCTATTTCTAATATCAGACAAATCAGATTAAAACAACACACATGTTATTTGAACCACACATCATTCTCATAATTTTACTGAATTTTAAATAACTTCCTCTTCCCTAATTGATACTTTAAATGGAAGTTGCTCTTATCAGTCCATGTGTGCACGAGCAGGCTTTTTAGAATTAAGGAAGTTCTTTTTCTTTTTCTTTGGAAAATTATGCAAAGCAAGTAATGGATCACTTGGCTCCCGGAACAAAAATATCTTCTCCCCTGTGTCTAACAGCTCTATGGCTTCAGCAGTTGCAGAGTTCAGAGAAACAGATGGATCACGCTGTTCCACAGGAGGATGTGCAGGTGAATATCCAAGATGTATGAATGCTGCTTTTTCCAAGAGAGCAAGTTGCTTCTTCTTTATCAAGCTACATTAATGAAAAAAATTGAGTTGAAAAATGGAAACTTGGGCAAAACATGCATAACTTCCTATATCATACCTTGACACAGAAGTGGTGACTTTGGAAGCTAAAGTAAATCATATTTCAACAGAGAGAATTGAAATTTTCATTCTAATCCCCAATAATTCATGTATTGTTTAATGAGAAACAAAATTGCAAAGGGAAAGGTAACCTCATAATAAATAAACATAGGGAAGACAAGCAATGTGTATGAAAAATGTGAGAATTTTGTGGATATGTGCAGAAAAATCTTTTTAGGTATTTACTATACTGCTTATTATGTGTAAATATGTTGCAGGAAACACAAGCACCAAATAGAACAGTGTTAGAAAACGCATACTTATGAACTAATTTTCTGATTTCTAACAGTTGTAAGAAGAATTTTTAGACATTAAATAAACTATAAACAAAAATCCCCTGATATGTTGGTTCTGGTTTTCTCCTTACCTGTCTTTTCTCTGGTTTAGAGAAGGGACCTTTTCTAAACTTCCATTTATCAGATCTTGCCTTACTTTGTTCTCCAGTGTTTGCCACAACTCTTGGTTCTTCCTGAAGGGGCAGGAAAGAAAAAAAAAATTCCCAGCAGCAAATCCCCAAGTATACACATTTTTCTCCCCTCTCTGACTTCAGCTACCAAACCCATGACAGCAATACCACAAATACAGTCAGTAAGAGTGTTCAAGTAGTTTTGCTGCCCTGCCACAAATCATTTAAATCAGCTAAGATCACACCTCAGGGCATGGTCCCAAGGACCCTGATCTGTTCCTTGACAACCCACATCTGCCAACTACAGGGCTCAGTGCCACATCTGCTTTTGCCTCCTTCCCAAATCATGGCAGGGAGCTGGGAGAGCAGGTCCAGGAGCATCCCTTGGTGTTACTGCACAGATTTCAGCTCATGGTAATGGGGCTAAAGTGGAGTGATAAAGGTCCTGAGAGTCTACCAGTCTCTGTGAGAAAAGGGGAACACAGTGGCCACTTGGAACTTCAGTAATTAACTACAAAGGGACAGACATCTGCAAGATTGCAACTTCCATTACTAGAAAGGAGGATCTCCTTTACATCTGTAAGAGCTACAGACACCTAAACCACAGTGTGCTATGAACATTATAAATTAAAAAAGTGGAAGAAAGTATTTTAACAAACTCCAATTCAGGCAACAGAAAGAAGATGATCAGAACAAGAGTTATAAATCTGTGAAATCTATGAAATAGATTTATAATAGAGTTATAAATCTATGAAATAACTGTTTAATTAATGAACTTAAAATTTTTTAAACTTTTTATCAATCAATTTATCACAGTTAAAATTTTTCACAAAGTAAGGTAGCAGTTTCAAAGCATTTTTACCCCTGCAAAATATTTCAAAAGGAAACTTATGCACCTGTGATTTTTTTCTATAGCTGTCAATCTCATTGCCCAGCAAATGCATATACGTGTAAAGCAACAATCTTATCTTGCAGTGGTCTACCAGAAAACATCACACTTACCTTTTCTTACAGCTGCCAGACTCATCTGCATTACTGTCACTTTCAACACCACCACCTGAATATTTACTGATGGAATCGAGGACAGAAAGAACCTCACTTTGTGAGCTGGAGGGCAGCAACAAGTTCAGGACCCTGTGCAACATCCCCATTGGCACCCTCGTCAGTTTAGCTAAATAACCTGCCAGACGGAGCTCCTAGAGAATTAAATGAAAAGAAGACAGACAAATTTAGCATTGAAAATAAATTGTAGCCAATTTTAATTACTGCTACTAAATAAACAGTCATTATGGAAACAAAAAATATTACTGAAGGTCATTTTAGTAGTGACAATTTTGGTGTCCAGTGGTCACACTTCCGTGTTCACTGTTTCTACCTACACTGGCCCATGTATATAAAGGTTGTCCATTTCATCTGCGATTTAGGCAATGTAAATGCTAAATAACCAGTTGATCTTGGCATATTTGCTTAGGGCATGTACTTTATGCCCTTTGGTCTGAAAAGTCACAAGGCAACTATATTCTAATAGTTAGGCTTAGGTAATTTATGTATTCTGCTACTATAAGGAAATCCTTTCATGACAGAAAGGAAGCAATATGGCATTTCTTGGTCTGTAAAATTACAGAGGGAAAAACAGCCTCGAAAAACTTTACATGTTGTCATGGTTGACCACTTCATTGTTCAGCTTCTCTTAACACCAGATTCTGTGATAAGCTCAGAGAACAGCTTGTAACATTTGTTAAGAGGTGAAGGAAAACACCTACTTTCATTTTGGCGGATTTTTTTTTTTTCCAAATGTCCTGTCTATTTTGGCCCAAAAGTCCATAGTAAAGCATATTCATATAATGTTCAAATAGACTGAGTTCAAATTTAGTTGTTCCATAGACACTCAGCCAGCCCCATTTCCTGACCCGCTCCAAACACCAAAATTCCATTACTATTTTCTGCTCTGTTGTCATAAATACTGTGTCCCCAGGGCCATTTCTGCAGATCCTTCATGCATATCCACTATGAAGAGCCTACAAAATATTGAGAACTACATGGAAAGAAAAGAGTAAGGCAAATGAAAGCAAGGTAAACGTTTCAAAGAATGCCAGAAAAAAGCTGCTGTTGTCTATTCAAACCATACATGTAACTCGGGTAGCTGAAGCTAGGCAAGACATGCCAAACACTGAAGATGACTCACACCAGCTGAGTTATCAGCACTCTGCAGACCCTCCCATAAGTGTTGATGGAGGAGATGACTACAAAGCCCATGTCACCTAAAACCCCACAAGGTCCCACCATCTAGGAAGACAGCCAGGTTCTTTGTCCACAGTGGTTTCAAAAAGTCACAGCAAATGTTTGAGCCCTGCCTCTTTTTCTCCATGACAACTTTTCAGAGGAGTGAATGCACCTAGGAGATCCCTGGATTAACTGAATCTTCTTCTTTGAAAGAAACAGCATCACCAGCAAGGTAATATTAAACCCAATTTAGACAGCTGCAGAGAAAGGATAAAAGATATCAATCAACCTCCTTTTCCCATAATTGTTCTTCAAGCAGAGAACTCCTCTGCAAAAGGTAGGAAAACTAGCCACTTTCCAAAGTTTCCCGGCCTCCTCGGCGTTGTTACAGATTTTCACAGAATCACAGAATCACAGAATCACCTGGTTGGAAGAGAACTTCAAGATCACCGAGTCCAGCCCATGTCTTAACACCACCTCAACTAAACCATGGCACTGAGTGTTTCCATGGAAACCACTGAGATCACACAAAATTAACAAGACAAAATCCCAGGACTAATGAGAGATTGGTAAATTGATGCAGTTCTTAAAATATTTTCAGCTTGAAGAGGCACCAGAGTTGAACACAAAAGAGATGTTTGCTCAGGCTACTTAGTGGAAGAAATTATTTGATTCTTCTCTGGAAAGGAATGCAAATAAGAGCTTACATCTTAATATAGACACTTAAGTCTAACTTCTATAGTACTGTGTTGCACTTAGGTCTTTAAAAACTGTTCTTCTAGAAACTTACAAAATGCAACATTAAGTGAGAATAAACATGACAGATCTCTTGAGACCTATTCTGCTCTTTTTGGGTAATGTCCTCAGGACCTTTAAACCACTTATTTATATATGGATATATATCATGACTTTAGTACTGCTTTCTTCTGGAGCAGTTTCCTCTTTAAAAGGTTTTTTCTCTGACCCTTACCTTTCTGCACCAAGTATGACTTGGACTGAGAAGCAACCCTTACTACTTTTCTAGCACAGCAGAACTGACAAGTAAGCAATTCTGCAGGATGCCACAAAGCTGTCAACAATCCCAGAAGTGGCACAGGTGCCCATCAGCCAGCTGCACCTGGCAGACATACAGCAAAGGGAGTGCTGGTGTATGAACATGTGCCAGCACTGAGCATCATTTTCAGGTGCTCACAGCTACCCAGAGCAGCTAGCAGAAGTGGAAAGAAGTGAATGTGTGTGCAAACCCAGGAATGGTCAGACCAAAAGTCCTCCAGCATGGGATGAGTTTGATTCTTCAGGTATATTATTGGTAAAATACCACAAAGGTCAGGAATTCGTTTTTCTATAATAACATATGGATACAAGTGCTACCTGTGTCAGCAGTAGTCTCAGGTATTCCCACAATCTTGACAAAATAAAACCAGGAATGAACGGTAGATTATAAAGAGCAGAACTGTTTTTAAGTATTTGGACTGAGCAATGTGTATTTAAACAACTGATGCAAGAATCAGTTAACTCAAGCCATGCTGTGTTTCAAGCTTCCTGTGCTGCTCCCACATGACAGCCTGCCTGCATCATCTGCTGCATCTAAAATGCAATTAGTGTACCTGGGGCTACAGCCATGAGTTTATTCAAAAGTAACAACTCAGCCAGAGGCTTATGATCCTGAACTCACTATCATTCAAGCAGATCTCTTATTAACCTAGATCTGCCTTGATAAAGATGTAAGCTGAAACGTGAAACACAGGAAAGTAAAACTTACCTGTATTTTTTCAGAGAGGATGCCATCTGCATCTCTGAAAACTAGTCTAAACGGGAAAATCCTCTTTAAAGAAAAGAATGAGTGTAAGACAGCTACAGTTTCCTAACATTTGTCAATGTAACGTGTTCTAAGTACATCCAAAAGTAGGACTGTGTAACATTGTGAGCCTTAATAAATGAATAAGTTAATATTCTACTAAGGATATACTTTACAGTTGAATTAAAAGTAGTCAGGCTTGGAATTATAGTTGAGAGTTACTACATTAGTATACTTGCTGAAAACAGAGATTTTGTTTATATATCTGCAGGGTAAATAGGTATAGGTTTAATGGCATTTCAATAAAGTATGTTGCAGGGCATCTCTGGGCTACACCTTTTATGAAATAATACAAACACAAAAACCCCAATGGCATATTTCATACCATTAATAATAATAATAATAAATAAATTATTTCTTCAGGGAATCTTATCAATGAAACAAGTACCCCAAGTATGTGGTGAACAGCGTACCCAGTTTTTCAAGCGCAGTGAGGTGACAGCGATGCTTTTAAACCTCTGTCTTCAACATGTCAAGATTTACAATTATTAAAGGTCATTGTTCACCTACTACGGTGCAAAGAGGACAGGGTACTGTGAAAATGAAGACATACTCTGTTTGCACGCATATATAATCTCCAAAACAATGATTTTAACCTCTCAACTTGCAAAATACATGCCATGCTGTTGAGAAGCCACTTCACAATGTATCTGCATCAGAGAAACTTAACAAGCATCATGGGAAGACAAATTGCCATAATCCAAGGGGAAATGGTCAGTGACCTGCCACACCACCCAGACACACGAGTCCATGGGGCTGGATGGGATCCACCCACGGGGACTGAGCAAACTGGCCAAGTGTTCACTGGGGCATTTTCTATCATTTACCAGCAGTCCTGGCTAATTGGAGGGGTGCCAGTCGACTGGAGGTTATCAAGTGGGACCCTCATCAGCCCAGAAGGGCTGGAAGGAGGAGCTGGGGAGCTAGATGCCCTGTCAGCCTGACCTCAGTGCTTGGTAAGGTTATGGAATAGGTCCCTCTGGAGTGACTCAGCAGAAACAAACTAAGACACAGGAAAAGCTGAGAGACCCTTAGACTAAAGTGGTCCTTCCTTGACATGGTGGTCTCTGAAGCTCCCAAGTCACGACACAGGGGACTGTGACCACACTTGTCCCTGGGAGGTGAGATACTTGGATGCAGAAAGCTGCCCCACCAGGTCTTTCTTGATGCTAGCTACGTATCTCACCCAAGGCCTGCAGATAAAAACTGGGGTCAATCAAGCAATTTATTGTTAAGGCCTTTGTAGGACTGACAAGCAGCCAACACACAGCAAATTACCTGAAGACAAGACACCTGTTTTGAAAGCAAGTATGAGTAATGATACTGGAAAATTTAACTAGCAGTCCTGCTATCACTTAATTTTGAAACATAGTCAATGCAAATCATTCTTAACACTCATCAAAATCTGAACAAAACCCTTGTTTCATTACATGAAAATCAAACTGTAAATCTGTTAACCAGAAAATCAGGCACTTTGGTTCTCCACAAAATGAAATGCAACAGGATAAACCCTGAAAGGATTTGTAAAAGAACAAACAGAAGTATAACTCAGTAAAATTCAAAAGGCTGAAAGTAGGTCAGAATTAACTGAAGTGACTGACAGCGTAGGCTGAAAACTGGTAGCAACTACTAGCAGAGAGTAACTGAATACATCTGTAATGGTTCCCAAAAAAGAAGAAAAGCTGACATCCAGACACAGCTGTAATTTAAACTTGGAAGCTTTATTCAATTTCATGCTTACCTGACTATAAATTGCCAAAAATGCATCCATTTCTATATTTTCCAGGAGATCTTCAAGCACTGCGCAATTCCATTGCTCATCTCTCAAGCTGAAGTGAAAGACAGAATTGACATTGAAATCTTCCCAGGTGCAATGACGGTATTATAGGAAACAAAATCTGAAGGTCACCCATTCGGGAAGCATATCTGTCTGTCAGCAAAGCTGTTGAGAGCAGCCTAACTTCTAAAATATGCCAAATTCTCTTCCCTTCTTCCCTGAACCCCCAGGCAAACATCAGAGCAGAATCTAAGGCTATGCTCTCGGACATAATTCAAATCTAGAATCATTCCAAAGCAATGTGATTCAACCTGTCCCCATCCTCTTCTTTAAATTTCATCACCCCACTTTAAGGCAAGTTGTGGATTTTTGTAGCTGAAATATGCTATTAAACAGCTAACTTCCTCACTGCTGGTGATTTTTTTTTCTAGACCAAAACATGATGACATCATGTACAAAACCTGTAATGTGCAAAAGTACAAAATGTGTTTCTTCCAGTAAGTTTCCAGGTAAAGACTAGCTGCAGTTTCTTTGAAGGCTTCCCTGAGAGGTTACTGGCTTGTGGATACTCCTGGAGAAATTTATCTGATCTTCTCCTGACTCTTTACTTCTGCAGCAGGAAAACTGTTCATCTAAACTGAGTAGAGCTCCAGCCTTTTCAGAATTAAAAGAGGCTTACCACTATCACAGCCAATTTTAATATATCAGCGGTTTCATGGAGAACACTCTTTCTAATGGAATGCACACTTTGAGCATGCTACATGAGGCTTGAAATGTGCTAGTGTTTTAACACTGTGCAATACACATGGAAATGTCATTTCTACCTCCTGTAACCCTAATGAAAGTAATACAATAGGCTGCAATTTTGCAAATTATCACCCATTTTTGCTAGTGAGCCTTTATGACAAGACAGATATTTCTATATAGCTCCCAAGAGGCATTTTATTTGTCACTAATATCTTTACTTAAAAACTGTCCAGGGAAAATTGAAATTGAAGAAGAGTTTATACATCTCATCAAAAATAATTGTGTGCCAGGGAATTCAGCCTACAGTATAACAATGGAGATGGAAATTCAATTTAAATTGTCTCAGCTACCTCCTCTGACCCCAGCAGATCATACATCTCTGAAGTCCCTACCTATCTTCTTGGGAGACAAAGTAACAGGATTAAAATTCTTTTCCTCCTTACTGCTTACGAGTATCATTATGTTTTCATTATCTCTGTTGAAAAAATGGTGGCTGCCATGCAATGCAGCACAATTTATATGCTACTAATTATTATTATTTCATGTTTCTTATTTCAGTATTCCCAAGACTCCTCAGTTATGCTCTGGGCCACAGCACAAGAAGGCAGTGTTCAAACACAGATGTACAGTCCCTTCCCAATAGAGCAGAAATTCCGCCTGCTGTTCCTCCAGGATATCTCATGGTCCTTAAGAACTGTGGTAACACAGTAAAACCTGAGACCAAAGAACTTACCTTTGCTGGTACAGGCTTATAAATTGTCTACATTTATTCATGGCCTGTCTTAACAGAACTGTCACACGTCTTTCTGCATTCGTGTCCACAGCTTCATTTGAGAGTCCCAAACCATCCAGAATACATCTCTGCCTATTCATTAGGTGCTGCTGTGCTGACTCCTTATGCGACATCTCATACTCCAGCTTCCTGTCAAGTTCTTCAATCTCCTAGAGGTTGAAAATGCATGATGATAAAAAGTTATAATTTAACTTGAAAGAACAAATTTCATTTGGAGTGAAGAAAAAAGATGATGGTATCAGATTTTCTGATATTACTTTATTCATTTCTTATTCTACCCCGCCACTTGCAGTCATTACACTCTTCAATTCATTGCACAGCTTCAGCAAACATGACTGGCACGTTATGAATATCGGAACAATGAGGAAAGCTACGACTCAATTTTCATCGTGTTCAAAGTCAATGCTCTCTGAAACGCTCCACTGTAGACGACATGCAGCAAGTACACTGCCAGCATGGCTGAGATCAAAACTAAGGAACACCACCATTCAAATTCATTTCTAAGCTGCATAAACCCACTGAAATAGCTTGAGAAACTCAGACTAACTAGTTTTAGTTATACCAAATTAACAGCTAATATCAAAGGGATTTAAGTTAAAAGGCAGTACTAATTCACAATTAGTCTGGTAAGTCAGGGTTAAAATACAATGCTTTGAAAATCAAAAGGTTAAAACCCAAAGTCTTCAGAGGACTGGATCCCCCTGCTAAAGATCTCTCTTTGGTCAAAAAGTCAAACTAGACACCAGAAGGAAGGCTTCATCTTCCCACTTCCAGTGTCACTGTCGTCTCATCTCAACCTTTACACTGCTTACTATCTCAAAGCCCCACTTCCTAACTGGTACCTTGGAAGAAATGCTGAATTTTCATCTCTTCCTCTGCCTCATCAGCTGTATTAAACTCAGCGTTAGCTATTCTAGGTCTCACTTCTGCCCCTTCTTCAATCCTTTTTCTTCACCTGTTCAAGGACAGAGAAGGTAAAAGTCACTTCTCTGAAAAGCCCCCTCGCACTTACTGCATAATAGGCAAAAATTGTCTACAAATAACTTTCACTATTTCCTACAGATCTAATACAAATTTACGCAAAACTGGAGGCATATAAGCATTCTAACTGCCACTCTATGAGAAACTCTGTAGCAATGACCACATTAAAATTTAACAAGGAATTTTCACAGCAATAGCTGTCTAATGATGCCCTCTAGTAAAGAGGTTTTTCTCAAAAACCTATTTTGTTTGTTCTGCTCCAATGCTCTCCCCAAGCCTCACTTGGATGGTTTCAAATAGCAGATGTAGAAAAAAAAAGTCCTTGTGAATATGGAGCACTGAAGTATTAAAAAAGGATTAGAAAATTGGCACGTATCAAGTATGTCATAAATACGGTGAAGGGAAGAGGTTTTTTCCAGATTTTCTACTATTTTAACTGCATGAGTGTGCCTGGAGGGAGATAGGTAGAAGGCTGTATAGATAATCTCTAAAAACTTGACAATTGAAGCATATAATGTGGTTATGGATTTTGCATACGGACAGCATTATAACATGAGCAATTCTATAAGACAGTCACAACAATTTACTATTCCAGTCATGACTCCCAACCACTTCTTTACTTACTTTCATTCAACAAAATATTAAGTAGCCACCAAAATACTACTCTTGCTGACCGCATGCAACTATAACAAAAATAAAAAATAATAATACATAATCCTCCTTGGCTATAAGACCTTCCTTCTCTTTATGTCTTTTACTGAATGCATTGAAGTGCACATATTCACAGAAACTAAAGTCTGGGCCACCAGAATCTGCAAACCAGCAGCTAAATCAAAGATACTGTAATAGTTGGTGTTTCCTAACAGGAATTTTTTCTATTAACAACTACATTACTTACAGGATTATGTGCTTCTAAAATCTGAATACATTCCAATTTTGACAGGGTTTTTGATGTGTTCAGTTGTTCAAAGAGCAAAGCTTGCACATTTATGATAGCACTATACAGCTCCAGCATTCTGGATTTTTTAACAGCCTTTTGAAAGGCTAAAGAAGCAATATACTCTCCAAGTTTATTTTCCAGATTGCGCAGGTGACACTCTTTTTCAAGCTGCAACTCGTACTTAATCTAAAAAAAAAAAAAACAAAGCACAAAAGATAGAAAGATTAACATAAACTCCTACATGCACACTTATGATTTTGGCAGTCTGTAATTAACAAGCAGGATTATAACAGCAAAGAAATCAATGCTGTTATCTTAGAATGCAATACACTGTTTTAAGAAGGGCTTTTAACCTTCAATTCCAAGCTTTTACTGTAATCAAAAACAAATTACAGTACAGTCAAATACTGTAAAGAGATCAGGCTTTTTTTTAGACTAATCAAAACTTTAATATTAAATGCTAACCCAAAACAGAGGGTCTATATAATTTTTATTACAATAAAATTAAAAGTTAGAAATACAAATAAATCTATGGTTAGCTATGGTTAAATGGGAAGATAAAACACACCCTTCTGTTTAGAAAAAACATGAAACTTATAAAAAGACTGTATTTAGTTTCAAATTGGCAAGTGTCAGTTAACGCTGACTGATGACATTCAACCTACTATTCTTTGAGCAAATAACCAAAAATTCTCTTATATAAAACAAAGTTCAACTGTAAGTCAAAAGTCTATTGGCAATGGATTTCAAATAAGATTAAAACTGGATTGGATCAACATCAAACAGCATAAAATCAAAGTGATTTAACTCAGTAACTGTGTTGCTGCTACTCATTTGATGGAACATCCACAGAAACTATTCAAGGGTGAAAGGCAAGTGCAGCATGTGCAGGCACACGATCCAGTGCAGTGTGACTGATGAGCTCTCCTGCTGTACCACTGACAGCCAAGGACACTGCACTGTGACTATTCTTCTGTGGGACAATGGGCATAGCAGCCAGCTGCAATTACCTTCTTTAGATGTTTCCATCTGAGCTTGTCACTCTAAGCTCCCTTCACACTCAAAGAAAAGGAAAAGGTACTTCTCAGTAGGTTTCAAATCCTAAAAAATGGGTTTCCACTGACATGTAAGGTGGATGTCTAGGTTAGACACGGATGGCTACACTGTATATCTAACATTTAGGTAGCTGAATCTTCAAAAGACAGTAAACAATTGCCAGTTTGTTTTTATTCTCTCTCCCTGTACTATTCACACAGGCCCAAAGGATTGCAAGAGAGAAGACAGAGAGAGAGAAAACACATGAAGCCCTGAAAAATCCAACTCCACTACTTGGTGTTAATATCACCTGCTGCCCCACATGCCCATCCATACACTGCTGTGTTGCCTTGATTCTCACAGTTCTTCAATGTTTTTAATTCTGTAGAGTTCTCACGCACTTTCTGTAAACATAAGCCATGTTATGCTAACCAACCTAAGATGTTTTCATTCTTTCTCCTAAGGCAGAGAAATTTGATGGATTTCTCCTTTGACCTATGTGGTTGAGGGGTGGTAATTTCACCCTCCAATCCATGAGGTTTTCTAAAAGTGTATAAAATAAAGAAGTGGGCCATTTGGCCTGGGCTTTTGCTCATTTTCTCTTTGACCTGATACTGGCCTCTGTGTGTTCCTTCGTGTCCGCGTGCGACGCTGCTGGGTATCAGAGCCCAAGGTTTTTCCTCACTCCATCTCTAAATTCTTCCTTCATTCTGACAAATCTGATAGGTTTCACAGCACACCAAAAAAACCCCAAACCAACCACAACCATTTTCAGAAATCAGCATTTTCAGAAATTTCCACTACTATGTATTTTAACAGCAGTGCTTAAATAACTACTGCCTGTGACAGAATGGAAGAACCACAGTCATCAAAGGAGGAATGTCAAAACCCTTTAAAGTTTTGGACAAGTTTACTACCACCATGGCCTCTGAGAGCAGATACTGATATTTGCATTCTACAGAAAAGCATTTATCCCATCAAGTTTGGCCTCTCTCTTAAAAGAACAGGTAGAAGTGAGCTTGGCTATTTAACTCAGATATGTACATGGCTAGTATCTTAACACAGCAGGCATTCTGTGGTACCCCTTTGTACATGCAATCTCCCTCATTTTACCAGCCTAAAAATAATAAAGACCAATAGTGATTGCCCTGTTGGTGTGAACTAAACACCAGAAAGGTCAACTGTAGTCCTTAGACACTGTATGACTGCCCATCGGCACAAAACCTAATTTTGGCCATCAGAATATCTTTGCATAAATTGAAATCATATGTACTAAACACATTAAAATCCTTATCAGCTTCCTATTCATGTTGAACACATCACTGACTCTATTTACGATTAGTTTTAAAGGAGAATTTAAGGATACTTCCACCAAGTTTTTAGATCCCTAAGATGATAAATATGTAATATGATGCCCAGAAATTTTTTCTGGAAATATTACTGATAAGAGACCTTCTAAGAGTGCCTGGGTATCATACAAATTCTATTATCCAGTAGAGAGACGTAAATGTAAAATGTGATTTGGAACCAAATACGCTTGTGATATTCTCTTGCTCATGTGATATTCTCCAAAGCCTCCACTGAATCATCTGGAATGTCTTTGAATGCAAGAGATAGATTACCTTCACGAAATCTTTCCTACTAATTTGAATTAAACCAATAACAAGACAAGAATAAGAAATCATCCTACAGACACAATCTTGAGGCAGATTTATTTTCTTGATACCTGTAACAAATCTCCATCTTAAAAGACAGACACTGTCTCTCAACATTACTGTTAATCTAACAAATCAATCTGGAATAATGTGGGTGTGTGACACCAAATAATAAGTAAGCATATGGGTTACAAATAAACATTTGGCATGTTTGGGTTACAAGGAGAATCAACTCAGAGATTGTACTGGCATTATGGTAACCGAAATGATAAAAACTAAGCTCTTATTTTGGAACACAGGAGGCAGATATTTACAGTGAAGCAAGAGAGAGAGTCAAAATTGGGAATTTACAGAACAAGAGCTGAGCTGTCTTGCAGTATTTGCTCAAAAGAAAGAAGATGACATTTACTCTAGGATAGATCCAGAAATATCTATTGCTTGTTTCTATGTTTTAGTTTCTTTTAGGAAAAAAGTCAATAATAATAACAGTTGAATATATTTATCTTATATGCTCTTTGCAAGAAATCTATTAAAGTGAATTTGAAGCCTTTTTATTTCTATAAAGTGCTTTGTACTGAAAAGGAAGTAGCTTTAGTATCTCCTATTTAAGCTCACAGCCCAGCAGTTCACAGGTATTCAAAATCAAAGACAAAAGATCCCACAGAACATCCTGCAAGTCACAACTTTGATACAGATTGCACAAGACAGAAAATCCCACCCTAACTCAAGTTTTTTTGGTGAGGCGCATATTTAAAACATAACAAATAATAATCTTTCTTCAAAAGCCTGTGCACAGGACTAATTTGTCAAGTAAGACTCAAGTTTTTTGCTCTGAAAGGCACACTGAATTAAATGTTATATGACTGATCACTGTGACACAAGAAAATGTTACTAAAACATTTAGCAATTTTCAGAGCAATATTGTCTGACTGTCCAATTTTAAGGTCTCATTTGTGAAATTCCCACTGACTTGCCCTTACTCCTCTTTTCAGTGGTCAAAGTTGCTGCACTACTAGGTGACTCTGAAAGAGAAGATGGAAGGGAAGTGAGTCCTTAACAGTTAAACAGACATTACCAAATTCCAGTAAAAATAGCTTCTAAAGAAAGGCAAGGAGTTTATATCCAATTCAGCCAGCAATACTTTGCTGCCAACAGCTGCTGTCTAGCAAGGTGTTAAGGGAGATTCACTGCTACAGCATCACTGTACAGGGCAATACATGTCAGAAATGAACCAGGCCGGACAACTAACAGCACAAGTCATCTTTCAAAACTTGGGCTACACTGAGTTCTGATTTTACTTAAAAGCTGGAAAATGATGGATGATAACAGCCAAGGTTTTGGCTGCCAGAGACTAAATAATTTATGATTTTCATTACATTAGTACCTATCCAAGGAACGTGAGAAAAATAATCAAGCAGACTTACCTGACTAGGAATAAACAGGTCCATTTTCAGAAGGACTAATGCTTCAGAGTATATGGGATGCTCGCTATTCAGTGCATGACAGCAGCTTCTTAACTAACAGAAATTACTGCAACACTGCTAGAATGAATGAGTTATGACAACATGCACACACTGAAGAATCATCCTTTTCTTCCAGCTTTTATTTACATGCCTAAGACACTGCCTGCCAGAATACACATTTTCAACAATGTCTCAAGAAAGGAGAAAATAAATGCTTAAGGTATGAACAGCTTTATATGCCACAAAATTATTAATACCTGAAGTCTGCCTTTGTGTTTTAGAACCAGGATGTGCCATAAAACTTTAAAAATATAGATTAAAAAAAATTACATAGGAATGTTTTGACAGGTGTGTGCACACAACTGAATGTACAGTTTGCTTCTTCACAGGAGGTTCAGTTTCAGACACAAGAACTTTAAATTAATTATACATATATGAAATCTGGGGATGGATGAATGAATAATGAATAGATGAATGAGTAAATGAGTTATCACCTTTAGTGTAAGTTAGAACCATTAAAATGAATATAGAAGAAGGATGGAAATGCAGTTTGAGAACTCAAGTTCACTCATAAGGAGGCTCAAGAATTTATATTGTAATTGTGGCTGAATTCAAAGGCAAAAGAGATGCCACTGATGACAGAAACACTTATACTTTTGTCAAATAGCATGGGATTTATACAATATGTTCAGCATATTCCATGAATCCTAACATTTATGGTCCAAACTGCAAAAATAGATAGTATTTGCATATTACTAGGTATGAAGCCTTACATTAAACATGCCCAAAATACAAGGGATAGAACATCTCTCCTGAAGAAAGGCTGAGAGAGTTGGGGTTATTCAGCCTGGAGAAGAAAAGGGTCCAAGGACACCCTACTGCAGCCTTTCAATACTTAAGAGGGACAGATGGGAATAAACCACTTAGCAGGGCCTGCTGCAATTGTTTTAAACTATAAGAGGGTAGGTTTTGACTAAATATAAGGAAGCAATGTTTTACAACTGTTAGAAGCATTTATCCTTTTAAAACATATTTATAATTATTTATTTTA
Source organism: Oriolus oriolus (assembly GCA_013400235.1). Classification (NCBI taxonomy): domain Eukaryota; kingdom Metazoa; phylum Chordata; class Aves; order Passeriformes; family Corvidae; genus Oriolus; species Oriolus oriolus. The sequence goes on along the minus strand of VXBT01003860.1, from coordinate 153,527 downwards.
ATTAATATAATGTATTTTAAACTAATATTAAATTAATATCAAGTATTTTAAAATAGGAAGAAATATTTCACAATATTTTACAGTGAGGGTGGTGAAACACCTTCAACATTATACAGTAAATTAACTCCCCTTATACAAACAAAATGCTGCATTACTCAAGTGGCATTACTATCTACCCCTAGCCACATGCATTTCTTTCTGACTCTTGCCAGCTCTGAAACCAGCCATACAATTAGAACAACAACAGGTATGCCAGATGGTGCATATAAAACTGGAACAATGAGGCTTAGAGAAGCTAACTTTCCAATGTTAAAACAAGACTCTAATAAAAATGTAAGGAAGTATTTACATCAAACAAGTATTCAGTACTTTCTTACCTCTAGAGCTTAGCCCATAATCTGATGTACTTTCAAGTAACAGTACCAAAACCCCCTAAATTCTGAATATCAGGGCATCAGGTATTGAACTCAAAATTTAAATGCCTCCATTAGAAAATTAGAGCATTTTGGACCATAGTTATTGAACTAGTGAAGAGTGCTAGAAGACACTTGCCTTCTTGTTGCAGACTTGCCCAAGCACCTGCTCTCACTTTCAAAGACTGGGTGCTAGACTAGATACACATTTGCTTTTATCATCTGCAACCAATACAAACAATGTGTTGCTCTCACATAAAAGTGAAATTATTTCTGAACTAACACGTTAACCCAGTATTTTTCATTTTTCAGGATACAGGTATCAAAAGCATAAAAAGAGGTATAAAAATAGCTTTTTGTCCAAATTGGTACTAAAATTGATAATCACTTTTGGAATTATTTTTCATCTACCAATTTCAATTACCAATGACACCTGCTTGTTCTGTGTAGTTCTTACAGCTGTGCACCACCTATGTCTAACAAACTTATTGCAATGTCCCTCTGACATACAAAACTTCTATTACCCATGTTGTACACATGTGAAAGATATCTTGGAACATCTGCTGGTAGAGAAGTAAAAAGCCTTCAAAATCCCGTATTAAGATTGGCCCCACTCATTTCTTGAGAATTAACTTTAGACTGGGGCTGCGTGTCTTTAAAAGGTACCCACCAGAATCAAGACTTCCTTTCAAGTAGCTCTGTACAAATAAACTCAGACCCCACCCAAAAAGCTTTTGGATCTAAGAATCCATTTTTGGGTTTTCAGCAGCATTAGCAGAAGTCCAAGAACTAAATGCTGCTCAACTGAAGCATGCATTGAAGTACCTTCTGTGTTTTGAAAGTCATTCTAGAAAACCAGGATCTAGGGGAGTCTCGCACCAGCCCCAGAACCATGGGAAGAAAAAGGGGTAAGACATGAAATCAGTTCTGTAACTAAGATGCAAAAATTAAAACAAAGCAAAAACTCTTCAGCTTGAAGTACATCTTGATAAATTCAGGCAAGAGTAGGGAGATGCATCACGCCACTATACCTTACACCTTTTTTATCTGGTTCTTATTCACACTGATAGACTACTGTCATTCTTTAATTACTGAAGATCTAGGTTTTGACCTTAGTCCAGAAAAGTTTGTACTTACCCTACTCAGATTTTCACCTTTCCCTGAGTCGTCATAAATTAAAATTTTGTCCTGTAAAGATTTCTTCAGACAATCTAACTTATTTCTATTCCTGGATCCTGTTTTTCCCATTTTAGAATGCTGCTGTAACAAGATGAGCAAAAATGTTTTATTTGTAAGCAAGTATATGAGGATGCTAGTGTGAAGACTATTACTTGCTATTATTGGCACATCCACCAAATAATGAAACAGTTGGCAAATACGACTTTCACTGAGAAAATATTTCTGAAATGAAGGTGCTTCCTATTCATTCAGAAGATTCCTTTCGGACATTCAGACAAAGTAAGAATTAAAAAATTTCTTTCAAGTAGAATTATATATTCATCCTTTCCATGAAAACTGGTAGCATATAAATTTGATTTTAAACAAGCTTTAGCAACGATAATAAAAGATTTTAACTGATACGTTGTCTCCTCAGCACAGTTGAAAATTAACAAAGAATATTAATTTAAGATCTACATTGTTTTCAACACACGGTCTATGAATCAAAAATGAACCATGATAATATTAAGAGGCACCGTTCCATGTAATCAAATTATTCTTGACCTTTCTATTTCTTTACAAGAATACAAACTAAGTATATGTACTCTTGGGGAAATGATAACATCTGTTCAACTGTAAGGTCTTACAAAGTCATTTTCCTCCTTTAGTATTTCAGAAACTATTAAGGCTTTGAACTAGGCTAATTCCTAGCACAATTAACCCAAGGTAGTTTACATGTTTAGAAAATATAACCAAACCAAAACAAAGCAAGGGCAAGTCCTCCTTTTTAAGAAGGCATCAGACACAATTAATACAGGAAACACTTTTTGCCCCCGCTACTTTGTAAGAACTGAAAACCATTTATGATTCCATAGCTTTTACACTTGACTGCAGGAATTAAACACCTCTCACAGGGTTCTTTAAAAAGTGCTAGATTTGATAGGCAGATAGACTATTCATTGGAAATATTTCTCTGACTTTGAGTATGCCTCATCTTCTACATGTTTAGATGTGGGGAAAAAACCCCAAACTGTCTGCATACACTTAAATCTTTTGGAAACAAGAAACAGAAATCATGCCCAATTTCTTGCCAAGAAAGGCCATCTAATTCAGGAGCTTTACCTTCCTATACAGACAAAACAACGTAGAAGATTCTTTTTCAGAAACTCCCAAAACTTTCACAATAGCAGCAAAAATACACAGGTGTATGTGAAAAAAAACCTATTTATACAACTGCTTCCCAAACAATTATCTTTAAGTCTACTGGTCCATGCAGACAGGAAAAGTGTACACTGCTGTCACACCTATGGAGAAGCTATGGACTCAGATCTGCAGCCGGCGCCAGCAGCCGCAGGTAACACCCAGGAACTCCTTCCACACCCCCACACTGACCCCACGCTGTTCCCACCTGTTTGTTGGTCATTGCTAAATTCTGCTCAACCTTCAGCACCTCGGTGTCCCTCTGCTCCACCTCAAAAGCCTGACGCAAGGTTCTTGCTCTTATCTTGGGCCAAGCCAAGCTGCTGTCCAGCTGAGAGAAGCAGCAGTGCAACTCTTGCCTCATTCTAAGCAACTCCTCTTCTGAGAGCGAGAGGGGTAAGCTTAGAAGCTGCCTGTTAAAAAAAACAAGAGCCATTTGCTGTTCAATGATTTAGGCAATAGTGCATAAAATGTAAGAGACATGCACACAAATACTTTACTTAGCAGGGATCATTTTTTTTTGGTCTATTTCATACGTCAGTTACTGATTCCACCCACAGCAATGAACTGTTCAGCATGTACAAAATATCCTTTAGGATACCTTAAATTCTGCATACAGAACTTCCTGGATTGTAAAACTTCATTTTCAAAGGAAAACAGCGTTTGAATATTTTAAAAATAAATTAATATTTTTAGCACATTTCCTATGCAGAGAATCCTTCCACCTCTTCAGACAATACAATCACTGATCTTCAGCTGAAATCAAGATAAAAGCTTCCCATAAAGCCTCCCTGTGCTCTTTCTCAGCACTCAGAAGTCACAGCTACTGAGAAGGAAAAAATAAAATAAAAGTCTCTCTCTATAATGAACACATATGTCATCCCTTCCATCAACAAGTCACAAGGGTTCCAGCTGTTACTTGTAAAAAGGCTCTCTGCAGTCTGAACAACACAATATATTTTAAGAGTAATTTGAATTACTCAAAGTTCCCATTTTATAGAAGTACGGTTTTCAACACAGATCTCTAACAAACTGATCATCAAGTCAAGCTGAAGTTGACTTAAAAATAAAGCATGCTCAGTTTTGATTAACCTTAGAGTACAATTATCTTCTTACCTTGTTTATTTTATTTCCTTAAGAACATTTCATAAAAAATAGCATACTTTTATTTGTTTGGAAATTTCCTTTATTCCACAAAAAATTGTTTGTATTTAAAACATGAACAGCATGTTTTTTAAAGAGTAGCTTTCATTGAAAAATATATTATACTGCATGTTTCATTAGTACTGATACTTTTATTCAATATGTAACAGGCCTATACTACCTCATCATTTCACTAAAATATTTGAGTTTAGATATCCTTTTTTCTTTCTACTGATTTAGCAAAGAACAGTTAGATCCTTAATGAATACATTTTTAATGCACGAAGTTTTTCCCTTCAAAGAATTACTTATTTTAAGACAAGACTACTCCAAATGATCATTTATAGCATACTTAACCATTTGTCATCTTGTCTTAGACTCATGGACAAAAATCCATGGTATAAATCCATGTAAATAGATGTATAGACAGAGATACAAAATAAAATACAGCAAACAGAGTTTTGCCATGTCTATATTTAAAAAGGACTTCAGGCATTAACAATCTTCATAAATATTTTGGACTAACCCATGGTCTCTCTGATAAGCAACAAAAATGAAAAGCTATCATTCAAAGTAATTCTTTGTGAAACTAGATAGCAGATGAGAACATAAACATGAGATCTGGCATCTGTCATCACAACACTGTAATTGACAGACAATGGACTGAAAGAAGACAGTGACAGATTTCAAGGGGCTTTGGAAGGACAGTTGTTGCTGCATTTTTTGGTATATATTTTCCTGCATTTTACTGAAAAGAAACCCGAACAGCTTACTGTTGCTTCAAATAACGATAGCATCTAACAAATACGACAGGCACACTGCAGGTAGGAACACAATTATTATGGACTTCTAAGTTAGAAAAGTCCTGCTGGGTCATACAATCTACTTCATAATCCTGCAGGTCTGCTCTCGGAAATGTAAACAAGAGATAGTAAGAGAAGCTAGAAAATACATATAAATGACTTTTAGGAAAGTATATAAAATGCTGAATGAAATACAAAGCCCTTGAAATTAGAACCAAAACAATGGGAAAAAATGGAATTCTTCTTTTTAACGAAGCCAAGGTAATGGGTAAAGTTTCTTTTTATATTCCTCTTATATGGTTTTACAATATGTGTCAGGAAAACTTACAAAGATTCTGTCTGGATAAAACTGCCCATTCAAATCTATTTTGCTTTAAAGAGGTATGAAGGAGAAACTTTTACCAGTGTCTTTTTTTTTCTCTTTTTTTTCCCCTCCCTGTTCAATCTCTTATGCCTGGTACATTTTCTTCAGTCACACAGCTTATTATAGATTTGCCTGTTCCAGTTTCTTCCCCTAGAGCTGCAATTTTATTTTTTCATGTTCCCATGTCTCTAACAATGTCTCTTATTAAACAGACATTGTATAGGAAATGCAAATATTCAGGCAATCTAATAACCAGACATAAATGTACTTGAAAACTAAGAACAAATGCTAACGAACACTCCCTGATCTCTCAGGGACCTTGCTGCCCACTCTGAGAGGCACAACTACTGCTGGCCACAGCCATGGGCTCTCCCTGTGCAAGGTCTCCCGACTGTGGCAAGGCCACCATCTGCTTTCCCACCTCCCCAGGGTCACACTGTAGCAGGCAGCAATGGCCATAACATTTCCAGCAGCCAGAACTCCTCTCTGCAGCACTGCCTGTGCCATGATGCCAGGGGCGCTCAGTCAGCAGGCCAGAGCAGCCAAGTCTGATGCACGGGGACACAAGCTGGACAGGCAGGACACTGCACTGCGTACTTAGGGACTGTGTGGAAATGCTCTGGCAAAGCTTAAAACAAACCCAATGAGTAAGGCTGGACTTGTGGCTAGAAGGAATATACTGAACTTGGACTTGGGGCCAATGAGGTCTGACATAGTAACTGGCATTTCCAAAGTGCAGCAGCTCGGAGAACAGACTAAGAATAACAATGAAAGACGTGTAAGTGATACCTCCCATGGCATGAAGTATAAAACCTTCATTCCACATTTTTAGCTTCAAGACTGTGTTTTCTGGGATTTCCACTGCAGTGCTCACCCACTGGTGCTGCACGGGCTGAGCGCTCGGAAAAAAAAAAAATCAATTTCTAAGTGCCCAGCAGAGAACTGATCATTAGGAATTACAACTGGACAGGTGTGAAAACTTCTAGGTCTCTTCTATTTGCAATAGTAACTAAGAAAAGAGTGCAGAGAGATACTTGCATGAATATTGATTGCTCCCAGCTCCTGGCTTTTTTTTGTTCTGAAATGCCTGTTTCCAGCTCTTGGCTTAGCTTCTGCCTGGTGAGCTGAAGCAGCTCTTCAGCAGCCATGCTCTTGTCATGTTCTTCCCTTTCAAGCTGTCCGTGTTTAACAACCATCTCTTTCTTGTGCTCCTCCACAGCTTCTAGCAGGAACAACTTTGGCACATTGAGCTTGACCAGTTCCTGCACAAACACTCCACACTGAACACGTTTAAGCTCTTCAATGGCTTTCTCTGTTATGTTAAATAGAAGCTCTTTCAGCTCTTCACTGGCCTCATTGTCAAGCTTTTCAGTAAGTTCTTCAAATTCAGTAGTGTGATCACTCAGAAGATTTTTCCAGTGTCTCAGGTAGTGAGAGATCTCATTAGTAGTTTTGAAGGGGTCCTCAAGTGACAGCTGCTCCTTCTGATGCTCTTTCTGCTGATTCATTTACCAAAAGGAAGAACAAAGTTAAGAAAAAGGAACATCTCGAATTCTAGCTCCTTAAGTATGGATTTCATAGCAACGCAGAATTTCATGCTTTTGCTTTTCCATGTTCTTGAAACTGCTTTTTAGTGTCCAGAGGCTTACCTAGACCTCAACAGATTGGCTTTGTGAGCACCTAGGAGTGCTCACCTGCAATAACTCAGACTATTGTTAGATACAAGGGCTGTGATAATATGGGCTGTTGCTAGATAGCAGAGCTAACACCTAAACACACACATGATCACGTGGTTTGACATAATCTCACCTAGCTGAACTTCAGTGATCTGGTAGCATTCCAGAAGTGAATCTGGATCAAATAGCAAAGAAGGAATAGAATTTTTAAAAATGAGGGAAAAAATAAGTTTGGGTCGTTTTTTTGCTTTTAGTTTCTCCATCTTGCAATTTCACTGGAAAGCTAAACCAAAGCTACCTACACTGAGAATAAACATAACAAACAACGTCACCATCACCAGGCCTGCTGTCTATGCTCACACTGGTATCTGTTAAAGAGCACAAAGCACTTTATCCTGCAAAAGATAAGCTCAACCTCAGCTTTGGTTATCTAAAAGAACTAGCACTTGATCCAAGATGGTTTTTCCTACATGTTTTAGGCAGAGAAAGGTAACTTTGAAGTATACCTTTGGACTTGTATTCTTTAGAGTTACCTTTGATTTTTAGATGGCTGAGACGAGGTGACATGAGTTCTACCACAAGCAACCATAGGTAGAGCATCTTTTACATAGTTTGGTTTGTAGCTGAATTTTAACTGTGCTGTAGAAGTCACTCAGATCACACATAGCCAGGAAACCCAAAGAAAATGGTGGCTGTCATCTGAGTGATCTCCCTCACCAGCTCCTGAACCTGAGCTGGCTTTTGCCTGTCTGCATGTTACAGAGACTTGTCATGACCCCCTTGGACACGGTACACTAAGCAGAGGGGCTTCAGAAGTTTCTCCAGCTAAGTTGAAGTTAAGTTATTTCTTGCAGGTTTTTCTCAAAGAACAGCTATGAATTACTGCATGACTAATACAGAACATAGTGGTACACAGCTAAAACCAACTGACACTTATTTTCAACCATGCTCCTAGCAGTGTTGACCCCTGTTGTAAGAACTACATTTTATTTTTCAATTAATTCAATTTCTAATTCATGATAAGCCCTATGAAAATAAATAAACTGAAAATAATTACCTTTTGCAGCATTTCCTGCCTTCGCTTGGTAATGAGTTTCTGGCAAAGCTTCTGCTTTTCTTGTTTTAAGTCATGATCAAATTTCTGTTTAACAAAATTAATTTCAGTCTCAGCTCGGTCCAGCAGCATTCCCAAATGACTTTCAGGTAGGTGACCTGCTCTGTAATAACAGTGTTTGAAGTCTGTTATCCCAAATTCTTAAGAGCAAAAGGATATATGAGGCAATTAGTACCATAAAAAGTCTCAGCAAAACAGACACACAGAATGATCTTTGTTTCTTTAGCAGTGACACCTGGGAGAATCGAACAAGGAAGGGGATAAGAGGGTAAACTCAGAGATGAGCACAGAATTGAGGCAGTTTGTGAAGGTGTATGGGGAGGGAGGGAGGCAGGAAGGCAGGAAGGCAGGAAGGCAGGAAGGAAGGAAGGCAGGAAGGCAGGAAGGCAGGAAGGCAGGAAGGCAGGAAGGAAGGGCAAGTTCAAAACCAATTACACATCAGTTTGTAATGTAAGTGATATTCAAATGAGACATTTTAAACCTTATATATGCTGCATATTTAATTATTTTATTTAATGTCCCTGGAGTGCAATTTTATATGTCTTTTACAACTCCTTCTCTTCATTAAAAACAAATTTCTCTTTAGAGTATGTAATCAAGTAAAAAGAACAAAAAGTTATTTTTAATAGACAAAGCAATCATATCTACAAAACATTTATATTCAGACTTCCTAGGAAATTTACATCAGAGGAATTATAAAAATTTCAAAATAATAGCAAACTTCAATTATCTGAAACAGCAAATTGCTGATCATAAGCCCATGGTGCTCTCAAATGGAAGTTCAAGACTATGGTCTACCTCTCGTTGCTACAGTATTTCATGTCAAAGGGAAAACAAGATCTAAAGAGTGCCGGCAACAGTCAAAAAGGTCTCCCTCTCCACAAATTCAAACTGAATTTCAGAAGTTACCTGCCATTACACTTACACTACAAGATCCCCAAATCTTTCTTATTCAACAGAAGAATAAAAGAACATCTTAATTCAGACCAGGCTGTTGGACATTCATGAGTTATACTTTATATTAAGCACAGTGGACTTACAAAATATGGTGTTGAAAATGTCAACATGAAACTTCGAATTGAAAGCACCAGTTCCTGACCTGAACCTGGATGTTATCCAGATACCTTCTAGTTTACTTATCCAGTCCCCCTTTTTTCGAAGACATGAACATTAGACACAGAGCCAGGACTCAGATGAATCCAGGGCTTTCAAGGTTCCATTAAAATGTGATACCAGGCCCAATTCCTAAATTAAAGTAGCAGCTAAATGTGGTAAGCAAGCCCTTCTCCAAAAATGAGAATCTCATTTTGGTTTATTAGGATTTATTGATATTGTGACAACTTAATTCCAACGAAAATCCTCACAATAAAAGCTAAAATAAAGCAGAAGATTACCATATCAGCTTGTTTGCAGCCAAGGCACTGTAACCATGGTGGCCAGATCCCATAATTCATACCTCTCCATCTTCTGCTCAAGCATCCACAACTATCTGAGCAAGCCATGAAACATCATCCCCTATATAATGCATGTGCTGGATAGAAACTCAGATGTGCTTTATCACAGCTATGTCATAAAAGAGATCCTCCTTTTCCAGAGCTTTTTCAAAGTCTATCTATTGCATTTCTTTAATCTGCAAAAAGGATTAAACTGCCTCTCAGTATATTGAGAGTAATCCACCAAGCATCATTCTTGGCCAAGTAATTTCTGCTTTGAAACTAATCAATGTTAAAATTCAGTGTTATTTCAAAAAACGCCCCCAACAGCACCAAGTTTTTAGCCTGTATTTGGTAACTCTAAGTCATGCCCCTCCTTTTTGACTGAACCCAAGGCAAAAGATACTTGAATAAAGGTTATTAATTATGGTGAGGAAGTGAGGAAAGATAACCAAGATATTATTTTTAACACCTTCATCCTTTCTTGTACTGAGGAAATAAACCCAGGCTTGCTGCATCCAATTAAAATCCCTGTCCAGAGCAGTGAAAAGAGCCTGCAAGAGAAAAAGATAGATGTGCTGGAACCACACAGCAAATGAAAGTTTAAGAAAAGACATGCAAGATAGAATGATAGGAAGATGATATATAGCTACCTATTTTTAGGATTAAAAAAAAAAGGTCTACATTATTTCAGTTGATTTGATTTATTTAGAGGTCTAGTATGTCCACAGCTAGAACTGTAGGTGATGCAGTATCCCACCACAGGAGCCTATGTCAGTTTATGTGCCAATTTATATTAATTGGTGTTATGGTAATTCCTAAAAGGCTCAATCCTGGCAAGACACCTTCATTTCTGGTTTCATATAAATACAATATAAAAACAATTACAGTATTAGGAATAAAAGATGTCCTGGTCTCAAAGGACTCTGAACAGAAATGCAAAACAAAAGGAGAGGAGAAAGGTAATGAGACAGTATAGACTGTATGATAAACTGCCCAGTCTCAGCATACCAGACATCTAATCACTGAAGAAATGTGCAGGCACATGTCTTTGAACAAAGAGAATTTTAATGAAGGACAATACTATGTTAATGACAAGGATGTTTAAAGAGAGATCCTCCCAAAGGCAGTGAGCACCAAGGAAGGTACAGAGGTGAAGTGTGTAGCCAACAGCAGCGGTATCACAGGTCAGTCAGAGAGATCTTGACTTCTCTGTACTGAATGAAAGCCAACAAATTAAGGAGCAAATACAGAGTGAGGGCACAAAAGTAAAAAGTAGGATTTCATATTTGATGTTACAGAGAAGGGATGCTGGACCCCAGCAAAGGAAAATTGCTTCATGAAAGCTAGAGAAGGCACAGGAGCATCACTAAAGCAAAAGGGAGATAGATATGAAGCAGAGAATTGTACAGGCCTGAATGTACATGGAGGCTGAATCACATCACTATACAGAAGCTACACAGAGAGAACTTGCATGGCTCTGCCCACGCTACTCCAGCTACATCAGGATCTCACCCGCTGAACTGGCATCTTGCCACTGCCCAGATCAGAATTCATGTAATAATAATAAAAATTCAGGGCAATAAATGCCCTCCCTACATAGCAGAGTGCTACAAGCAGAAAAGGTTTTAAGAGATTATTAGTGAACTTCATACTGATGCGTTACTGCTTGAGGCATTCACTTTCCAACACCAACTTCCAGAAATTTCCAGCCGAGACACCGCTGGAAAACTACTTTCTACGGACAAGGTCCATATAAATGGTGATTATTAAGAAGAACGAGACCAGCGCAAGGTGCTTGTTTCAATCTTTTGAGAGTCTTTTCACCACTTTACAAACACATAACACAGGAAATTCTTTAGGTCTTACAAAAATTTAAATTTTGGGAGAAATTTATAAAGAAGCTTGCAATTGTTTGTACCTAGTGAGTCACAAGAACTGGATTCAATTCTTAAGAGACTGAAGAAAGAAATTTCTTGTGAACAAGAAGATACTGGCAAAAGAATAACACAATGTGTTACAGATGCTATAGTTTAAAAACATCAAGAACCTTGCACCTCTGTTGATAGCAAGAACAATCCAGGATAAACACTGCCTCAACTACTTTGCCCACTATTCTTTAAGAAAAAACATAAGGAGCCTATGTAGACATCCCTCAAATCCATGACTACAGATTATATTCTAAAATCTCCTTTCCTGCCTTTTGGCACTGCAGTCCAGGCTTGATTTTTGAAAGACAGTGAGTAATCAAAAACTAGTACTGACAAATGGGACATTTTATTTCAATACTGTATTTAGAAAATCCAGCTTGAAAACTCTGGCTGCTCTATTTAATTTAAAATGTTCACAGCCCTCCCTAGAACTGGTTTGGGTTTATTTTGCTTTTTATAACATTCATTTCTGGCCACACAGAATCCTTTCCATGTTAATTTGAAATTGCCTTGCTATCTGATAAATTTTAAACATACTATTAAGCTCCATTTTTAAAAGACTTCTCCCCTCAATATCTGCTGGTTTATCACTGCATCTATCTGTGGTTTATCTAATCTGTATCTTTTCTCTCTTTTCTATCCAAACTTCTGCATTTTAAAATTGCACTTATAACAGTAAGTTTAAGACACTCTGGACAAAATAGATTAAGACAGACCTGTATCTATATTTAGGCAAGCAGATTCAATGACAAAGTCAAAAACGAGGATACTATGGATACAAATTTAAAGTACCAGTCATTCAGACCAGACTTCTCTTGCTGCTCAAATTTTAATGCCCCAATTTGTAAACATTCCCAAAATCACTTTCTAGTTAGAAACTGAAAAACAAGCCTATGTTATGTAATTATGAATTTTTCATGAGTTATACTGGGAAATTTCAGTTTGCCTGTAGAAAATAAAACACTACCAAATAAACTGAAATACTACATTCTGGAGTTTTATAATCACAACACCTAAGGAATGAATTATAGGAGTCTGGCCAACATTTGTCTGAGAGGAAATATTGCTGCAGCAGGTGTGGGAAGTTACAAGAAAATAACTAGCTCTGGTGTTGCCTCTTCCTGGTCTTAAAATCAGAGCCAAACACGGTTAAGGCGGGGAAAAGGGTTTACCTCAGTATTTATTTAAGGATCCTCAGGTGCACCGAAATGCACATCGAAATGCACCCCAAAAATGCACACACACCCACAATAGATCGTGTATACAATTATAGGCCTTGCAAATTAGCACATCTATCAAAGATTCCCCAATGAGAGGCTCAAGCGAGACCCTTCGTCCGAGGAAACTTCCCCCTGGATGGGCCTATCTCTGTTTATAGAATGTGCTCTGGAGAGGATCTTGGTGTCTGGGTTTTCTGACCCTTAACTACGAGGCTTCCAGAATGTTTGGTCTAAGCTAAATTATCCAACTTAAGAAATTATAAATATGTAGGCGAAAAGCACTAAGAATACATAAAAGCTATATAAAAGGGTATACAAGAGGGGTATAAAAGAAAAGGCAAAAAAATCATCATGGCATCACTAGGCCCAGAAAGCCAAACGGGATTGCTTCTCTACAAATGGTATCTCCACCTACTGACACATGTCCTTTGTCCACAGACAACCAACCACTGCATACTCTGGAAGTTTAATAGGAGAGTGCTAGAAAAAATATTTTTTCATCTTGGTAATAATGCTTGCTGCTTTTGGAAGTTTCTGGGTAGTTTGGGGGGTTTTGGAAGGTTTTTAATAGATTTTTTGGGGATGAGATCCACAAGGTCTTGGATTAACTAATACTATGTCTTTCCTCTTTGTTCCATAGTTGATTTGTTTTGTGACAGTTAAGTGCAACAACAGGCATTAAGCAATGGATGAAACCAGTTTTTCCAGCTTGAGAAGTCCCAGTTGTCCACTGCAATGGTCGCACAGTGAGGTTCTCACAAAGGCTTTTCACATAACTACATCATCTGTGAAAACATCTCAGACCTTCTCGTAACACCGTTCCAAAAAGAGGAATGAACTGATGCAAGGGAACTCTCTGTGAAAGACATGTCTGAATTTTATTTCCCATTCCAGGACATTTTTGTCTTTGAGCCACACAGCCGCAGACCTTAGCAAAGCAGTGCAAGCCTACTGGAAGAAGCTCTCTCCAGCCAGTGAATCTCGAGGCTAAACTCAGGGTGATTCAAGCTAAACTTAGGGTATGATTGCAATGAGGCAGCACACAGGACAATAAAAAAGGAAAAGCAAGGAAAAGATACCAAAAAGCCCAGATAAATTATTTTGTCACATCAACTGATGCAGTCTTCAGTAGCTTTCAACAGACTTCCTGCTTCCTAGTGTTAAATTACTTTTAAATTAAGTTAACATTATGAAAGAAAAAACACACCATAAAGACCAATGTTTATCTTGCTCTCTTAATGCACATTTCACATATTGTCAGCGACTGACATCAATACAGACACCTCAAATATACAAATAAAGCCTCATGCACAGGATCAACAGCAGCAGTGCTAGGTTGCTTTCCTGTACACGTTTTCCCGTACACTGACATATTTTGCTGCCCTGGCAGGCTCCTCAGTAATCTCTCCATATGCCAAACTAACACAGTTCTCTGAGTAGCAGCACAATGTCTCTCTCAGCGCTCCTCATAGCCACGCAATTTCAAACAACTACGTGTCTGGGTGTCTGCTAAATCACCATTTCTACCTCTCCACCTTGATTCTGAGTATCCTATCACACAGTACTCAATCAGTCAGGGTCTGGTACGATATCCCAAATAAATTATATGCATGTATTACAACAGTCTATTTCCAGGTCTACTTTTTACTTGCCTGACCTTTACATTTTAATTCCTTGCAACAGGTGTGTTCTCTGCTAGTCAAAATCCTCTGCAGCTGCATTATTTATAAACTTAATCTACTTTCTTTAGAAAATATTCATGATTTTCAGCTTGAAAAGAGAAACTGTACATCCAGTTCCTCAAACATATTCAATCACAAGTGAATCAAAACTGTTCTTTTCTGTTAAATCCAGATATTCATGTATAATGAACGTACACAAATGGTCATGACTGGTATACATTGCAATGGACTCTGGTGTAAGTTTTCATATGACTGATGACTATTTACACAAATAATGGATGTACGAAGACATTGAGAATCTTACATGAGTCTGGTTCCCACTGAAGTCAGAACTACAAACAGGTACTACATATGTTTCCAGCAATTCATCTCTGTCCTGTACAAAGTGGATACACATAACAAAACCTCACCTTAGCACCTGTTGGATTGAACTAACAAAGTCAATCAGTTACAAAATATTTTCTTAGAATTAACTAAAAGATAACATTTTTATGCGACTCTTCTGCTAGGTAACACAGAAAAAAGACTTTTGAAGAGTCTGTTGTCTGAGAGATAACGTAGCCAAATGGCCGACAAGGAAACAATTGAGATATTTACCTTTCGGTCTTCTTAATGAGACTTGGTATCTGGGCTGTTGCGGCATTTATAAGAGCAGAGACATGAGAATCCCTTGACTGTATCTTACTTATAAGACATTCTCTGTAAGAAAATCTTTTATTCAGATGATATTTCTTACAAGCTTGCAAAAAATCCATTAGCTCTTCAATGTCACCCTACAGGAAAGAATGTGAACAAATGTGAACATTTAATTAGATGTAACATTAATTTTAGCTAACACCCGTGAGCATCAGACCAGATTTCATTAACAGGACAAAGCTGAAAAATGCTTACAAGTGTAAAACAATAAGTTTATATCAACTTAACTCTAATGATCACATGAAGTGATTATCATTATTTTAACAAAACAAAATAAATAATGTGCTGAGCTTTTGGAGGTAAAAACAAACAAACAAAACCCTGTGAGGAAACAACTCAAGCTATTCTGTTGCAAGAGGTTTAAAATGTAACTGAAAGCAAAACTAAAGTCTTAAACATACTCTTCATCACTATCGCTGGATCATATAACCTAGAGACACTCAATCCCTCTAAGTACAAAATCATAGTACTTCAGACACAACACAATTTCAATAATCAACATATTTGGATTGGGGGGCTCAGTACATCTGAAGTATGTAAGAGCACTTGATGTCTAGGGGGTTTTGAACATGTGCATACACCTCAATATACAGTTGTGTAGATGTCTACACTTGCTAATAAAGGCATTATAATTTTTAAAATACTTTCTAAGAAAGCTAGTTATGGAAGTGATAACATTTATCCTGAAACATTTCTCAAAAGTTACTGCAGGTTTGTATTTTGTCTTTAGGTTAGGAATAGAGATATCATCCTATTACCTGTATTTTAGAGTAACCTTCCACTAAAGTTTTAGCTGCTTCCAACTTCAGTTCTCCCTTTAAAGTGGCATTTGTTATCTGTGTAAAAAAGATAGTATGGAGCTCCTTTCTTTGGGTAACAGCCAGCTCTCTATAAGCCTTTGCAAAATATTCCTCTTGCTTTACAAAAAGGAACCTCTTCAGGCAGTCCTGCTCCAGTCTGTGAAGTCTGTCCAGAAGACTTCTGTATTCTACAGCAGGCTGCAGAGAAGAAGGAAATAAATGTATCAGAAGTGATTTTCAGAATTCAACATATTTTACAGTATCAGTGCTACTAGCTCATATATATTTTACAAATATTTTAGTTACTGTCATTTCAGGTTTAAATGAAGGCTAATATTGAATCAGTGTACACTTTCCATAGTTTTCACCTGTTAGGATGGCAGGGTTGTACAGTACAGATACCACTTCCAAAGCATAACGAAGTCCTTTAAGAATTCATAAGCCTTATATAAGATAAATTATATAAATTGGCATGAAATTCAACACAAAAACTATATGTGAAAATAATTTTTTAGGTTTTATCAGTCCTGAAATCCTATTAAAATTAAACAGACTCATATAAGGCATACCAATGAAATAATAATAAGCATATTTTAAAAACAACATAAATTAAATATAAATAAAAAAATTCTCCTCCATTCTAGTAAAAATGTCTAAAAGTTTTTATTATTGGTGACCTACTTTAAATATCAGTTTCTACAAATTAATCCAAGGGCATAATTTTAGATTTACATTTACAACCATGGAGTAGAATTAAATGGCAATCACTTTAAAAGCATCTTTGCCAGAAATACTTTCTCTTAGTTCTCTAGTAAGACTTACATAATCTCAGATGGCATAAAGTCATTACAGAATCAAAACCACAGAGCAAAGAAGCTTCTTATGCTAGCAGAGCTACCTAACAGTCACTATGTCAGTCTTGTTCTAAATTTCATACCAACTACCTTGAGGAGAACTGCCCTCTGCATGTCACTTCTCATTCCCAAGAGACACACTGCAGGCAGTAAATAATTAATCAAAAAGGCAAGGAATATAAATTCTATGCTTTGGCTGAGAAGGGGAGGAGGCTATTGCTCCAGTTGTTTTCCACTGCCATGTCTTGGGTGCCAGTACACCTGCTGCCTGGGAGCACAGGTGTGAGCCAACCCTCACACTCCAGAATGTCCTTCTGGATCACATGCTGTGGGGCAAGTACAAAATCAGGTCCTTCTACAGACAGAAAAGTGAACAGTAAGATGATAGGATATGGTAAATGGACCAGGACAAGTACTGGACTGACCTTAACTGTTTACTTGACTTCTACCATTCAGGATTTTCCGTACAAATCAGACTGAACCAACACCAAAGCACATCTTAGAAAGCAAAGCCCCTTTGCTGAGAGTATATTTAGTGTGAGTTCACACAGTGAGTTGCAGTCAGGCCCCTCTCTCTGCAAAGGCAGGACTTATCTCAGTGAGGTCTAGGCTCCTTCTGTACCCAACAGAAGGAAAAAGTCTTCTGCAGAGTACAGGTCACCTCATCCTTAAATAGGCATCCACAAGTATTTCTTCCTTCCCATCCGTTATGTTTGTAGCACCTCTAGTTCAGGATATGCATATCCTACAGGTATGGAAAGCTACACAGAATCACAATTTAACATTCACCTCAAAACATCAAAGTAATTCTACTTGCCCACTAGCCTTGTACCATTAATTTTCTCTATGCAACAGCCTGATAAAACAAAGTCCTTGCTGAGAGCCTCAACATACTGGAGTTAATGGGTCATACTCAGAAAAAAAACCTTACTGTGTTGTGGGAGCCAGTAAGCATCCCAATCAGGGAATGAGAGAGTCCACTAAATGGGACAGACCCTGAGAGCTCACCCAAGGTCATGGTGAGAGAAGAAGCCTCTCCCAGGATGCTTTGTTCAACTATGCAGATGTACCCCAGTTCTGTTCCCCCTATCGGTCTGTGGGCTTCCCTGCCCCTTTCCTGACTCCGGTCCAGAAAGCTCCTCCCTCCCCGTTCTCCCATTGGCCCTGTCCCTTTGTCCCTGCGTCAGTTCCCCTACTGGTTCCCTTGCCCCAGCCCCACCTATGTACCGCCCCTGTGCCCTCAGACCATTGGTCCCTGATGTTCTCCTGCCCCTATATAAAACCCCTAGACATTCCATTGTTGCCTTTGCCCGTGGCTACCCTTCACTGGAGGGGTTGAAATAGACTGCTCGGTGGAATTCCAAGCAAAGACCCTTCCTGTCTCTTTTTCGTCCGTGTGGCGAAGTAGCCAGCTGGGGTGTGAGTGACCCCAGCCACCAGCTGACGACATTGTGTCAAAACTTTAATAATGAATTTTCATAAAAGACCTTAACAATTATGGGTATGTGATATGCAAATACCACTTGTGGTCCAGAAGCAAAGCCCCACTAGTAAGTAACAAACTGCACTATTTGTTCCCACCAAGTCACCCTCTTAACAGACAAACATGAAACATTAACTTGGGCATTTTAAGCTTACAGAGACAAAATATTCAAAACTTACCAGAATCCTTCCAAGCCACAGGAAGTTGTTAAAAACAATAATAAAGAAAAAGAGTGGGGGGAAATCAGTTTTATTGTAAACATTCGATATACTTCAAAAGAGACCTGGAAGACTGGAGCTGAACTTTGTACATGGAATGTTGGCCTGGTGACCCAGGCTCTATTTCCAGCTAGTAACTCCCTATGAAATCCTGGGCAATGAAACTTATCCATTCAGACAGAAATCTCTGAATCAAAGTGATACACACAAGCTCTAAGCTTTCACTCTGAACTTGTATGGAATCATACTCAGTTATTTATTTATTATCCAGAGGCTATCTCCAAGAGAAGTCCACTCCTCACTCTGTCTAAAATATGGATCTTTCTGATTTCAGCGGGAAATCACCCTTTGGTTGTGCTTATACTCTAATTTTCTTCAAAAAAAGAACATAAATATTGGAAGCTTTTTACCTATACTGTAAGGTTTATGATGCAGGGAGTTAGTTCGCCTCTGAATGTGCAAAATACTTCACACAGTATCTGAAATCTCAGAAAGTGCTGCAGTAAAATACAGTAAATAAAAATACACCACTTCACAATAATATAAGTGATTATTAAAAAAAACAGGGTAATGACAACCCTTTGTTTTCAGATGTCACAGATTCCCTTGAGAAAAATTCATTTTCTGGTGAAGGTAAACACAATTTCTTAATAACAACTACCCTAATTATGACATCTGAATTTTTGAACATATTTAATTGTAGATCTTTATCTTTACTCTTTACTCTTCTAGGAGTGGGCACGCCCACTAACTAACTAAGCTGCTCTAGTCTAATAGAGAAATCATCTCCATAAAACTACATATGATGCAAAATATCTTGATTTAAAACCAGATTTACCTTTTCATGAATTTTCCTCATTAATTCCTCAGCCTCCTCATTTGCAGCTCTTGCTTTTTGGCATTGAGCCTCCATTGTTTTCCTAGTTTCCAGACTACATTCAGCTGTTAAAGCCACCATCTTCCTTTCATACTCCTCTTGAATCTCTTTCTCCATTGCAAGAAACTGCTTTTTGAAAACTGAACTTATCTTCTTCTCCACGTGAGGAAAGAGGCTGTGATTTAAGACCATGTTCTTCAGCATCATAGCAATCACTTCTTTACAGATCTGTGTTCTGTAGGCTTCCAGATCAGCATCTGCCCGTGTCAGGCTAGCAACCTCCAAGCTGTACAAAGGTAATCAGGACTGTTAGAAATCGCAGATTATGGGAAATTTCAATCAGAAAACAAGATCCTTGTATCTAGAGCATTCAGTCTCTAGATTGTATCTAGATTCACTCAATACTGGGTAATGAAATGGCAGTTAGAGAAGTGCAGGAATATCACAGCATATGAGTTTATTAATCATGATAGTAATCATTCATTAAACAGCAGGGTAAGTCTACTTCTACTATGGCAACTTTAATGAAGTATGTCCATACTTCCATTTCCATTTCAGACAGAAGAAGAAAAATCATTTCTTTACTAATTCTCAAAACATTCCCTCGGATAAAAGCCAACAGAAATGTCTGACTCCTGCCCACCCACCCCAGAAAAAAACTCCACTATCTCTGCTGGGAAGCAGATCAAATGGGCACCTGAATAGACCATAAATTTTACTGACTTTGTAAAATAGTTCTAAACTCACTGACCCATCTAGATTGATACATCACTGTTTCATATTCTTGACTGGTGTACTCCCTTCTCTGCAGGGAAGAGGGGACAGTTTCAATTATGTGCTGATACAAATAAAATAAAACAGTGGATATCTGTCCCTCATGAACATTAACAGAGTTCTAGAAAAGAGATTAAAACCAGATGGAAATACAAGAGCTTTTAGAAAATGCAATATATGTCATGTTGCATATAAATACATTCATTCCCATTTATGTTTAGAATTAAATTGGAATTATAATTATTCTAATTTCATATACAATGTAACTACTCTAAATTCTACACCTGAACTCAATTTAACACTGGAAAATTAGGTGGGATTTGTTCCTGCATGTCTAATTACATGAATACACAACACTGTATTCTTCTGTGTGTGGACCATGTACACATGAATTTCTTTGTGACATACAAAACACACTTCTAGGAGCTTAAAGCCATTCAATTTTTTGCTTAGGCTAAATTACTGATCTAATTTTTCCACAGACAAATCTTAGAATAAATTTCAATTCCATAGCAAAGATCTTGGTAAGATTTGCAAGAGAATAGAATGATACTACATTCAGAATCGCATAAATGAAGGCATGCAAATCGAGAAACACTTTGCTTTTTTTGTCAAACTTTCCTATCCTTATGTAAGCAAGTGAAGTTTAACTAAAAGTAAACCACTGACATAGCATCGCTGCCCCCCTGATAACACAAGAGATGTATTCCCCCCATCTAGAAACTGATGGAATTGTTTTCCTATAATGACTCAAATACTGGAAGTTTTTGGGAGATCAACTTTAAAATGTAATCATCTACCACAGACCGATTTTCTGTTGGAATCTCTCGAAACTGCAGAAACACACTGGTGATGGCCATCCTCATCTTGGTGATCTGCTGCAGGGCTGGTGGGTTGGCTGCAGCTACTAAACCTCCTCCATTTTACCCCCTCCTCCTTATATACAGGAACAGAAATTCCTGCATTGAAGTACCATGCACCTGGAACATTCCTCACAGGAATCTGAAGATCCCGTAAGAGCTAATATTTGCTATAATATCCCCAAGACAACACAACCATCCAGCTTCTCTGTCCTGTCTACAGATGGACACTGCAGCTGGAGGTACACAGCCTTCTTGGGTAACATTCATGGTAAGGTGCCTCAGGGCACTGATCTGCTCCCTCTCCTTTGGGAGTCCTTCTTGCTTCAAGACAGAGGGCAGGTGATGGCAGCATCAAGGAAATGGGATGCTGAAGCAACACAGCAGATACAGATGTGTGTTTTCTCTTAAGCCATTTTGTTTATAGTCCTTGGACTTTCGCTGACACAGCCAGCTACTACCAAACTGTAACAACTTGAAAAAAAGAAGTGTTTCAGAGTTGTGTAAATGCACTTAAACAAAAACAAGGATTCAGAGAATGGGAGCTTTATGCTATAACACTTCTCTAATAACTGTGAGGCAGTGGTAGGAGGCTTCCCTTCACAGATTCACAAATTCATTATTAGCCTGTAAAATCCAAGCCACCAGATTTATTTTTCTGTTTTACTTCCTGATTTAAGTTCAGCAGCTCTGATTTAATTGAAGCATATCTGTCTTCTGTGAGAAACATCCCAGTTTTCAAGCATCCCCTAACAAAGAACTAAGCATTTTAATAAATAACTTCTCTAAAAAATGGTAACCTCATCCTCAGCTCGAATTTTATTTGTTACAACTTCCAACTCTCTTTGTTTGCCGGAACAACAAGTTCCTTACTCATTATCTTTCTGTTCTTCAAGCATGCAGTGATAGATGGTCACCCCAGCACCCACTAACCCTTTCTTACTGAGATGTGAAAGACTGAATTCCTCATCTCTCTCCATGGAAAGTGACACTTCACAGCTCTACCACACTGATACATAGCTCATAACACGTAATTTATTCCTTGTCAAAAATACAGCGTTTTTTTAAAGCACGCTTCAAAAAAAATTAAGAGTCACTTTTCCACTCTTCTTCAACAGTGATCACAAGAATGAAAACCAAAACGAAACACCATCAGAACATTTCCTATTTTCTTTCCCTCAATCTTCCCATGGCACTTCTTCCTATTTACTGCAAGTCATTATGGACTCAACCTGATTCCATTTCAAGCAAGATTCTCATGCTCTTTTTCCCCCTCAAGGAGAACTACAGTACCCCAGTAACTCTCTGTGATGCAAAATGCAGGAGGAGCAATGATAATAATCACCTCATAATAATGACCTGGTGTGTCAGCAAATGAATAATGAGGCCTGTAAGATCTCAGGTGTATTTAACCTGCAACTCATACTCTTCATTTCCCTGACATGACATTGGTGAAGAATGCAATGAAAGAGAAGTTCATGAACTGTTCCACCAAACCAAGGATAACAGCACAGAGAAAAGAGTTACAAGCCACAGCTCTCCCACGTCACATCTTCGAAGACAGCAGCCACACCATCACCTTTTTTCAGGGCCAGTTGAAGAAAGGCTGTGTCTGTAAAAACTTGAAAGCTCCCTTCCACGTGATGAGCTCTACTTCTGGTCCATGAACTTCACACAGCAGCCAGCAGAAGTGAGACAAGCTCATCACACACATCAGAAACCTTGCTTCAAGCTCTTTACTCAAAACAGAGAGGTTGAGGGCGCCCTGAGAATCCTGCATCACACCAGCAGTCAGTAAAACACAGGAATCCTGTATATATATAATAAACCAAATGCTTTCATTTGGTTTCATTCAAGTCCATCAGAACAACAATGTTTACAATCAACAGGATTAAATGTTTCACGACACATAGGGAAAGAAAAATTCTAGCTTGACACTCTGTGTCTCCTCAAGCCAAGGTACATTTAATAATTTGCTTTAAATGCTCTGCACTCTGCTTGTTACAGCAATTGATGTTTAAAAGGTCTTGCCCCACTTCCTGAGCATATTCAGCATCATAGAAACATGAAAGCTAATGAAGTACAGGTAGCTGATGGCAACCTAGTGTTGAAAAAGATGAAAGCTTTTGTTGGACAAAGCATGCTGAGAAAGGATGAGGACAGTACAGAAGGCAGGTGGCACAAAAGGGTGGGGGAAAGAAAGGTGAACAGACACATAGAAAATGAAACTTCAAACAGCAAGTGTATAGCTTTCTCACTCACTTGAAGAGAAAAGAGGATTTAAAAATCTGTCAGAGAATCTGGAAGGGGAAAATCCGAGATGCCAAACACAGAGAAGCAGAGAGAGTGCCTGAGCAACTGATGTCCTCCACAGACCTACTGAAAGAATACAGGAAAGCAGCTGGGGTCAGGAAAGCAACTACAGTTAATTAAAAAAAACCAAACCAAAACACAACACACTACAAAAACAGGAAACCTCTCATTAACTACCGAGTAATGGTATCTTTAAGTGTTATTATTCAAATTACAGGCCCACAGACAGAATTTTTGAACAGGAGAAGTAATAGCTGCTGAATTTAACAGTCCTAAAAATAACTAATGGCTTTCAAACACATTTTTAAATCTAATTCTGAGTTTATAAAGATACAGAACTGCTGTGACACAACTTTCTGAAGTCTAAAAGGGAGAGAAACATAAGCAAATTCCCCTTCGGTGACATTTTCCCATCAAAACAGAAAAGCCTGTCATTCTCAGGAGGCTCATCTCTCATCTGCCAATGGAAGCCAATTAGTAGGACACATATTACAAAAGTATCCAGAGGAGACTGGAGCTCCATGGTAGCCGTTTCTGTAAAACTAATGCTTCAAATACACAACGCTCCTGAAAAGCATGCAATTAAGTAATTTAGAGCCATTTGTGGACACTTTGTCTCCCCTGTTCCCACTTCAGCAGTGACCCAGAGCTCCAAGGCACAGCAGCTGCACCAACTCCTGATGGAGAAGGGAATGCAAAGAGGGAAGGACAGACAGAGACAAGCACCCCAGCTCAGTGGCACCCACTGTTACAGCCAGAGCAGCACACGTCCTGTACCCACAGGCACAGTCACGATGGGACAGCTGCAGTGAGGAAGGAAACGGGCAGACAAAATCCAGGCAGGTCTGTGTTGCCTTGTCACACTTCAGAGGAGTGAAGATGGAGAAAGAATCCGACAGGAAGAATCACAAAGAAACCAGTTCCTGCAGTGCTGCCTTTAGTCACAGTGAGAAAAGAAAGCCAATTCGAGTATAATGGGCATTAGAGGTCTTCAGAAGCTGCTGATGTGGTTTGTTTCACAAATCATCCATTTATTGAGGGGTTACAAATACAGTATCAGTAAGCTGAGCTGTGTTTTTGTTTTTCTGGTTTTTTGTCTGTTTAGTTTATCGTTGTGTTATGGTGGTGTTTTTTTAAAGTACCCTGTCAATGTGGACCCTCCGTGCAGCCCCATACCCTCCTCCCTTCAACAACTCCCTCCTTTTTTCCTTCTTTTGCATTCCATGCTCTCCTGCTGGGTCCAGTCTCAACAGACTGTAAACACTTCAGGGCAGGGATTTACACAGCTGCAGCACAACAAGGCACAAACCTTTGCAGGAGACTCAAACTGTACTAGAGTAGAAGCAGAGGCAATGGCATGAGGTCTGAACACCCACCAACAGCTACTGACTGTCCAAGCCCAAATTCTTCAGCCCTCCTGTGCCAGAGTGGGGTGTTTTGCCTTTCTCTGGTCTCTGCCTGCTGCCAGGCTGTGTTAGCACAGGTCTGAAGATGCTCTGTGCTACGCCAGTAGCTGTAGTGGCCTGCAGCCAGCTCTGAACTTGGGGAGTTCATCCATCAGTCCTGTGACACACAGCCAAGCGTGAACTCAGCACAGCTCACACAGGAGCCCACAGAGAATACAAGACATCACATTAGTAAATGAAATTGCTAAGAAAGGTACATGAGGATTATCTAAGGATGCTTTCACATGGATGAGTCACAGGTTAAGTTTAGCTTTCCAGAAGTCAGAATGCTGACAAAACCAAAAACAGGATTCCTGATATACAGCCAAGAAATAATAATTAAATTAAAAATTGAAAAAGACAAATTGAGCTGAGAGACCAGAAGCTCTTCAGAAAACAAAGATCCATGAAAACATGCTAGAAAGTCTAAGCACTAGATCTGTTTCACCCGTCAAATTCCTTTAACTCTCCACAGCATTATAAAGACAGTAAACGTATTTCAATCCTTACAATTATCTGTTTAGAAAGCATTTTAAAAATCCAGCATTTAAGAGACTAAGAACCTCTGCAGTGCTTGCAGAAAATAAGAAATACGACAAATCAGTGATCTTCAGAAAATCATTTTTAAAAATACATCTACCTACAATACTGCTGTTGCAACAGAGTTCAGAAAATGGTTATTTCACTCTTTTGCTCAGAAAAGCAACTATGCAAAAAGAGTGTATGAAAGACTCCAATTCTGCTTCCGGTGAAGTCATCACACATTTCACCACCAATTTCAAAAGCACCAACTTCAGCCTGGATACTAACGAAATCATAAATAAGTATTACTGCTATATGCATTATGCATTAATGCCTGAGGAGCTTCCAACTGTGCTATGATCTACTCTGATTCTTCTGATCTATCCAGGCAGGGTGAACATTCAGATGACAGAAATGGTAGGAGATATCAATCTTCTTTCAAAATGATATGGAATAAAGTATCAGGAACAGCATAACTCTCAAAAGGAGACTCTCTTCTGAATGAGATAAATTGTTCCACGTAAACAGCAGAAATGACCCTTATAATTCTAAACACTTCATAGACAGCCAACATCAAAAAAAGTGACATTTTTAAGATAAAAAAGATACGTATTCATTAATTTCAAATTATTTGTTTTCTTCAGCTCCTCAGTATTACAGGCTCCTATCATATATTAAGCATTTGAGCTCTGATGAAGAAAAAGTATAGTTTACACACTCGTTGAGTTTCTAGCAGCATTCATAACAGAGCTACAAATGCAGGGTTTGGAGCTCATACCATGAGCATTCCCTGCATCTTATAGTTATATCAATATTATTATTATTTATAGTTATATCCCTCCATTGTACACATTTCAAAAAAAGAGAGTACTGAATACGCTGTCCCTTCAAAAATTCCAAAATTTTAATTACACTCTTTCCAAACAGAAATTTAGCTCCTCATATTTTTTTTGTACTAACAATGTAACTATTTCTCACCATTTTCTGTGTAGGAATATTCAAGCCTTGGTGCTATAACAATCTGATCATTTATACCCCACCCCTGGCAGTGTTCAAAGCCAGGCTGCATAAGGCCTTGAGCAACCCAGTCTGGTGGGAGGTGTCCCTGCTTATGGCAGGGAGGGTTGGGACTAGAGGATCTCTATGGTCCCTTCCAAGCCCTTAACATTCTATGACTCTATGGTTCTTAGTTTCCATTTGAATTCAGGATTTTAAAAAAAAGAACATTTACTCCATAGCAAATCAAACTGACACGTAGAGCAAAAAATTTACATTTAGAAAGAAAAAGTGAACTTCTAAAATTGTGGTAAATTGTTTTCATTTTTCTGTCAAGGCTTTTTGGAGACAGTTTGATCCTGTTCTCTAGTACACTGGCCTCAGTGTCCTCTACCACAGGGAAAAAAACAGCTGCAACATACACACATTACTTATTTACCAAAATAATTGGCAGTATGTATTGTGTATCAGCAAGCAGGTTCAAATTCAGCTAGAGCTTTGACAAACTCAAGGAAGCATACTTGGACAAAATGAAGATTAAAAAGAAAAGGTGTAGTAGTGAAAAGCCATTTAAAGAAATTAATTTCCTTTTAACACATCTGTATCTTTTGAAACTATGAGTACGGTCAAGCTCCATCACATCAGACATAAACCCAAATTGCTCAGCTCTCTTCATATTCTCCTCTAGATATATGGAAAAAGAGACCCACAATATTTTGGAACATCATCTTCCAGTGTGCATGTCAAATATTCAAATCATATAGCTTCCCCTCATTAGTATTCATTGCCCAGAATCCAATATTCAGTAATATAAACAGCAAGGAACCTACTGAGAATAAAAGCCAAGCTATTTTGCTGCACAATGTACATCAAGGATATGACTTATTAAGACAAAATTCACAAAATGAGTAACCAAGAAGCTTCCTTATGAAACACTAAAAGTATGTTTTGTTCTCTAGCCAATCCTCCTGACACTGCAAACTGTCTACACTCCGAAGCTGTCCCTGCCCATAAATATTGAACACGTGCTCCTGATGTATCTCCTGAACAATTTGGCACTGTCACTTCTTTAAAGACAACACAGATTTATGTTGCAAAGAAGAAAAACCATGTGGCTCTTACTTTTCAGAGTATTTTTCTCGTTTGTATCTGAAAGACCAGAATGATTCCAACCATGACCGTGCAATGAAAAGGATGTTATCAATTATGCTGCCAAGCTTGTTTGTGTGTCACGTAGACAAAAACGAAACATACCTGCACCAAGACATGCAGAAGGAATTACCAAGCTAGCATACAAGCAAGATGCTGTTGTTTGGCTGAACATACCTATCACCCTTTCAATCATCTTTCACAGCAGGAATCACTGTAACTCTGAATACTTTGGTGGTCTATCTACTGTCCTCACCCTGGAAAAAGGGGAAGATAGCTTAGAAGGTGTAGCAGGTTAATGAGTGTTGACTGATGGGCATCTACTTTATTCACTGCAACACTCTACCTCTTGAGTGGTAAAGAAAATAGAAACTGAGGAAAGAAAAGGAAGCAAGAGACATATGCATTAACTTCCTAAAAACATTAAAAATTTTAGCCCCTGGTCACATATCCAAACTAAGATACGAATCCTGTTTCATAGGTTTAG
This sequence comes from Oriolus oriolus, assembly GCA_013400235.1. Classification (NCBI taxonomy): domain Eukaryota; kingdom Metazoa; phylum Chordata; class Aves; order Passeriformes; family Corvidae; genus Oriolus; species Oriolus oriolus. The sequence continues at coordinate 125,917 of VXBT01003860.1, read as the reverse complement.
AAATAAACCTGTTATAAAAATAACACTTTCCAAAGATTTGCAAGAATATTTACCTTTCTAATCCATAATGTATCTGAAAATAGCCCAGCAATTTTTTTCAACCTAGCTAGATACTAACTATCCCTGAAATAAATTAATACTAAAGTGAGTTTAAAAAAATGTTTGATCCTGTTCTTCTTCATATTTACAAAATGATTTTCAGGATAAGTCTCCTCAAAGCCTGAGTTGCTATACAGTTATAAAAGCAAGGACCAATGTGCAACTTACAGAGGTAAGTTCTCAATTATCAGGGAAAGGCAGAAAATAATAATGCTGCTAGTTACCCTTTAAGAAAGAAAATTCCATCTATGGTCCTGTAACTTTTCAGCTTCTAGAGATTTTATAGTTGCATAATACTGCCTTTAACCTCACTTACCAGGAGGTAATGGTAAGACTGCATAAACAACATCTGCTCATCCTCACATCAGACCTTTTTATAAAAATCTGAAGAACAGATGACCTTTAACAGTGGCATGTTCCTGTCAAAAAGCCTTTCAACAGGATCAGGAGTGTTTCTGTGCTCTAGCAAGTGGTCCCACCAACCACAGGTACATGGTATCTTTCTAGCAGCACTACAAACTGTCACACCTCAGACTCTGATCCAGGTGTTTTCAAAATACACTGCTGAACAGTAATGCTGGCACTCAGCAGGGGCTCTCTCTTCTAGGACAAAAGCCACGCTTTTGAAAGCAGAATGTGTTATGCAATAGTAGAATACTGTGTTTCAATATTTTTTGGCACACCAAGAAGTTTCCATTCACCTAGTGAACCACAGAGAGACAAAGCAAGGTGTTTATCTGGATTGGAAAACTTGCATGTCTAAGGCCTAGATGGAGTTGTGCCTTCTACAGGTGAATCAATATGAAATATGATGGCTTTCTGTTCCCACAGATGACTGTTTAAAACAGGCCAAAAACCTAAGGTAGCGCAGTAGTATGTGTAAACAGACACTATTAAAAAAACAATAAAGAGCGGATACTCAAACATATTCAAAGGTTTGGCTGATGATAAAAATAATAAATGTGATGTAATAGCAGTGAATTCTTACTCTTCTAAAGCCTGAAGCATGTTCCCAGGTTCTTCAAAGGACAGAATATCAATGATTTGGTCATTCAAAACTATATCTTCACTAAAGAGATCACCTGAATTAAATTGAGAATGCTCCAGTTTGTGATTTTGGCTGACTTCAGGTTGTATCTCCTAAAAAAAAGAAAGAGAGAAAAAGTAGTAAACTTTAGATTATTAAAAAAATGTAAAATGAGTGTCTGATCTAATTTTATTGCAGTTTAACTTTGGGTGAGAAAGTTTCTACTTATCATCAAACTGTAGAGCTGGAAAGAGTGTAAAGAGGTTGTGTAATTCAGATATGTATTTGAAATCAAATATACTACTTTTATTTCAGACTGATCTTTTTTAGTATATAACTGATCTGGAATGGTGATGAAGAAATGAAGAACACAGAACACTTGTGAAAGTAATCTAGGAAGTTACCTTCCACTTCAAACTTCCTAGGTAATTTTTTTTTAAATTTCTGGTTTACAAATTGCACATGACAAAATTACAGTATTTTGAGGTGAACAACATGGAAAAACTAATCCTGTGCAGGATGGAAGTGACTCAGTTCACAGAGACTTGAGACTGAGGGCTAATAATATTGTGCAAAAACCCCACTATAAATATCTGATGCTAGACCAAGTTGGACCATTTTTACTACTTCATTATCACGGTTGCTTTTGTAAAAATAAACAAGTCACGTCCTTTTCATTTCAGGAGATTAATTCTTCAGACCTAAAATAAATAAAAGTTATTGATGGTGTAATTTTCAATCGCAGAAAGGCTGCAAGTTATTTGTGAGCTACCGTGGTCAGTCTAGGGGGATGAGAGATCCACCCCTCTTTGGGCAGACAAGGATTCAAATCTCTCAGGACAACTCTCCTAGGACTGCTCCAATCACTGTAATATTCTGACTAAGGCCTCTAGCTCCCTCCCAATTAAGGTGTTCTGCTTTACATAAATACAAAAATAATTAATAGAAGGAAGGGCTGGAATTGCACCAACTTGATTAATATTTATCAGATTCTGTATTTTCTTTTTCTGGTCCAATATGTACTGAAATACTTTGCTCAAACTGGCACAGAACAATGAAAATGCTCCATCCCCAATCCCATCTGTTTCGCTTAATCACTGAAGATATTAAAGCACATTGAATCAACTAAGACCAAAATTCAAATCCTTATTCCTGATAATCAGAAAAAAAATTTGCACCCAAGTTGCTGTGCTCAAGGTAAGTTGTCTACTCCCTTGGCAACTGGTTATAACCCAGAGACATCCTGCTTCTGATTCTGAGAGACAAAGGGGAGGAAGAGAAGAATACGGAAAGCAACTAACAGGCAAAGGGTAATCTCCCTCTGATCTAGAGCCAACATCCAGGTACTGACAGCAGTTGTTTTGATCAGGGTATCATTCTTACACTCACCTCTAAACCTCATTGCACTAAAGATTAGAGGCTGTAGAAATTACATTACCTGAGAGCCAAATCCATCACTTGGTGGCTTTTTATTCATCTTCAAAAACTCTTCAGACAATCTTAGTTAGCAAGTTATATCATCACATATAATCAGTGAAAAAAATTAAATAACCTACCCTCACAGACAGTACAACTCACCTGGTTTTTACTACAGAAACTCCATTTTAATATTTGGGTTCGGTAAACGATGAAAAAAACAGCACATGTCAACACAAGGGAAACAAAAAAAGCAATGAAGAACCCTGAAGCACTGATGGCATGGCTGTACAAAATCTGAAATTAAAAGATGATTTAATTAAAACAATATTTTAAATATATATAAAGATCAGATCATAACTGTAATTCAAAGATTGTAACTGTAAGCAAATAGTAAATTATTTTTAAACGGCTTCACATGACTTCAGGATTTCTCAGCATTATGTTATTACTATATCTTGATGAATATTTTCAAACAAGTGTGTATTTTCAATAGGTTTCCAAAGTCAGCCCAGTTTGCTATGTTCACCTAGTCCAAATTCCTGTGTAATTCCAAGCAACAGAACTCCACAGACTGAATTTTTTTGCGGTGACTTCTGGGTCTCCTGTACTTAACAGCCTATTTTCCAAAGTTGCCAAACTTTTCTAAGAGGTCTCATTGAAATTGATGGCATTTGATGTTGCTCATAGGCTCTGGAAAGTCAGTCAGATGTTGGCTGCTTTAACTAATGGCCATTTCTTGATTCAGTGAAACTGAGTAAACACCATAGGGAAAAAGTATCAATATGATTTCAGAATAAACATGCTTAACTGGCAAACTGACAGTTCACAAACCCCCCCAATCTGTGTGCAACTTGCAGTTCATGCATTACCCTGAATCAGAAAAGAGTGGCAGGAGCATTGGAACCACAAGCCAGATAATAACTTTGCAGGCCTTTCACTTTAGCTCTTAACTTAATCTTTATATTGAATTGCATTAAAAATTAATTTTTACTTCATGCTCTATGTAGCAAAAGTTAATTCAGTGTTTGTTTAGTTCTATGAGATCTTTCAATGAAAAACATTGCACAGCTATTAGTATAATGTTTCACCACAAACTAATCACTCTGCTGAGGCTAGGAACTGTAAATAATTAACATGCTGCTTGCAAGCTGGGTTTGGTCTTCTCTTGGAGCAGAAACCTGACAGCATTCCATGGAGTCAGTGGTAATTCTGCACAGGAAGCAATACTCAAACACGGCCCAGATTTTGAAAATAATTTATTGCAACTGAACAGCAGAATTTTATCCTTTACTGCCTAGATTTTTTCTCTCTGATATGTTTTTGTACACTGATAATCTGTCATGTCTCTAACTGAAAGGAACTGCATTATGCCAGACTTTGTTTTTGTTGTCTCACAGGTTCAGCTTCTCAATGGAAGCCATACCAATAATGGGAAGAGGCATTACAGGCCCAAGTTTCTTTCAAGAACTGATGTGTTCCCACTGCTTTGCAGGATGCTGAGGGAAGCAAGCCTCATCAAAATCAGATCAAAAGAATTATTATCACCTATCCCATGCAACATGCTTAGATGGGAGAACTGCCCTTTTCACTAGTATCCCATTCAGCATCAAAATCCCCCAGCCAAGGGCAGAGGCACAAAGTACTCACAGGCCCTGAAACGCTGTGGGAAGACATCTGGCACAGACACTCAAATGAGCAACTCTTACACTTTTTTCATAATCCACAAAATTACCTTGTTCCAGGCAACCAAGCAGTTTCTTCCAGTGGCACTGAAGAAGGATTTGCAAAACTTTAAAGTACAGCATAGTATCTAAGTGTGCAAGTATCTAAGTGTGCAAGCAAACCGTGTGAAAGCTGATGGGACCAACGCAGCACGACACTGCCATGACCACGTAATTAATTCTTCCCTAGTCATTCCCGAAGTCAACATCTACTATCCACTTAGTGACATATGAGCATTGGCTTTAACATACCCATGAACAGGCCTAAAATAATTATATTTAATAAATAAATCTGAGATAGAGAGCACTTACGACAGCCGACAATATGAATGAAATACAATATATCACACCTTCTCCAGCTAATCCTGATTTCCTTGCACAAACTGATTTCATTCCAAACCACCTTATGCTTGGCCACAGCCCAAAGCCAAATATTATGCATGCGAAACATGATGTGTTAAAAAATTTCTAAGCTTTATTTTTCAAAAATTTACAGTATTTTCCACACATCCTTACCACACATTTTAGTTACAAAACCTGTTCATTTACTAAGTTCAAATGCAGCTGAGCTAATTTCACCTACCTATGGAATAGCTCACAAGAACTTTTAGAGGTCTAACTATCAAGTTCAAATTGGAAAAAATAATAAACACAGTAAAAAGGTTTTATGTATAATGACAGATTGCAGGAATTTTCATGGTGGGTTGAGATAATTGTAGCTTACAGTCTTCCCTTAAGACTTCAGCAACTGCTGCAGATCAATTCACACCAAGCTTTACAGAAAACCATTCATGAAGCTATTTTTCTAACCCAGTCAGCTACTGCATGGTTTACACCTCTAAGAGTTTCCAAAAAATAGATTTATGGCAAGTCCATTTGTAATTTTTAGCTACAAATGTCCAATCCTTTTAAATATTACTAGATATTTATCCAGGGATAATGAGTTCTCTAGCTTATGTACAGTTTTACTTCGCATCATGTTTAATTATGGCTTTGATTTTAACAGAATGGGCATTTGATCTTCAATGATAAGAAAGCCATATTCGGACGTGTATCTATTACAACAATAAAAGCTGAGAACGCAGAGATCCCCAGCAGGAGAGAATACCGGAATAAGAGGCCCCTGTGCCCAATCTCCAAACAGATTCTTATTCTGAATGCAGTGAGAAACTCACGGGACAGGTCCATGGAAAGAATGAGTGGCCTAGTCCTCAGGACCTACTCAGGCAAACCTTATCCACATGCACAGCCATGGCAAAAATGTTCTATGGTGAAACAAGCTGTTTTGCTTCTGCCTGAGCACAAATAATCCCAGCACTCCTGCCAACCAAGCCACAGCTTCTTTAAAAACGATCCCTTGCAAGAGCAACCTGTCAAGTTAATGAGAGGTTGGGGGAGAAAAACAAGTTTGGTGAAGAGATTACTCTAGCAATGAAACTGATGGATGAAGTAGAGAGTTTTTTAATAAAAAAATTATCTAGAAGAATAACACTGCTGCAATCAATGTAATTCTGAACGTTTATTTGGCCTGTTGAAAACCACTTTTCAGGAATACTTCAGAAGCCAAGAACTGAAAGTCATATTGGAAGAATGACTAGCTAAAAAATGAAAGGAAGCATAAACTATGCCACTCTTTTTGCAGTTTTATTTCTCAGGCTTAAATATCAGCATCGTACAGAAACCTTTCCTCAACGGGTGGAGGATAACTTTACCCTTTTGGAAAAGCAAAAAGCTTCTTATGGTGGTTAGGCACAGCAGCAGGTGAGCATACTCCTCATCACAGTTTCCTGTGCCTAGATGATTCTTCAAACAAAAGAATATGGCAAGGAATATAATGGCATTTTCAGATTCTCCATACTAAGTATTGCTAGTTTAAGACAAAAAAGAATCCTTATCTCATGAGTCCTGTTTTCTTTTTCTTAAAATCTGTGTATGATTACTAGCCAATAGCTGAGTGATGAGACACAAGTACACAAGTACATCCTTAGCTCCTAGGATTTACTTTAGATTGTCCAGAAGTATAAGCAGAAGAGTCAATGTAATACCAAATCATAGAATTTACCTTGGTCTTTTCTTCTTCGGTTATGGTGAATGATGCTGTCAATGATACGAGATGTGTTTTATTCTGAGAGAGATACAAAAAAATTACCTGTATTAAAAAAAAAGCAGAATCCACTGGCAAACAGCCTGGAGTCTCTAGAAAAGCCTCTCCTTAGAAGATAAGCTATACTTCTCATTAAGCTTCAAGATGAAATAAATAAGATAGGAAAAGGCAGTGTACTTAGGGGTAACACTAAAAGACATGGAAGCAGCTGCTCTGTGGGATACACTCCCATTCCCACATCCCAGTGCACACAGTATTACATTTTTCTGTGCCTATAAAATCTGAGTTGACTGAGAATGCACAGAACAGGAGCCACAGTTAGTACATATATCTCTACTTTTACCATGCCCTGTTTTTTGAGGTTTCCTCTCCACCACTCTAGTACCACTCCCATACACATGGAACATTTTTTCCTCCAAAACCAAGGAGCAAGGCAATTGAAATAAAAATACACCTTCAGGTTATAATTACATGTAATTACGAAAACCACAGAAAAACCATCAAGCCATATTTAAGAACTGAAAAGTTTTACTTTGGCAGAAGTCACTTGGTTTCTGTCTTCTACCCAAAGCTAGGCTAATTCCAGCATTAGAGCAGTTGTTTCAGAGCCTGGTGCAGATTGACAGAGTTGTCAAAAATCAGCAAGGATGGAAATTTCTCAGCCTCTCTGAAAATTTCAGACCTTGAAAACTCATACTAAAAGGTGTCTTTCTTATGAGCAATGAGTATTCCTTTCCTGCAACTTGTTTTCAAGTTAAAATAAATTATTTTATTATAAAAATATGGCAAAATTTTCAATCTCTCCTAGACTGCGGGAATACATATATAAGTATGTGGGACACTTATTTCCAGGACAGATTGATAAACTGGAGAGAAATATGTAAAGTGGAAAGAAAGGCTTCAAGACAACACTCAAAAATACTCTACTTAAGGAGGTCTATGACTTCTTAAGCTATGAAGAATAATTCACGCACTTATAAATTCATGGTAAACAATCGGAGAGCCTAAGAGTTTCACTTCATTACATCATGGCCTCATTGTTTAGGCAGACAAGAACCACCCTGGAGACTGGTTTTTTTACAAAAATTGTGAAGAGCAGAATAAAATTGTGAACAGAATACCTGTGACGAGCTCCTGAAAGTTAGCTTCGCAGGCAGTGTCAAGACCCTGCCATGCCACATTTCTTCTGCATCAAGAAGTGCAGAGTAGTTGATTGCAAAGTGTTCTCCACCTGTTAAAACAGGGATAGGGATAGATTTGCTTTGTTCTAGGAAAATTTCTCCAAGATCCTTGGGGAAGGCTTGGGACAGCACTGGAGCTTTTCCTTTCTGATGTAGCAGATGCCACACATCCAGAGTAGACAGTTCATGGCCACTGAACATCCTTTGTATCTGCTGCCTCTAAGAACTCAAGCAAATTCGGCCCAGGATCTGGAAACTGCATTAAATGATGCCCCAACCTACCCAAAAGCATTATTTTTTGATACCAAAACTCCACGAGATATTTAATTATTTTTTTTTTAATAAAATGGACTGCCTACATTTTAACCACTAACTTGTTGATTCTCCTCCTGTTGAAACCAGAGAAATCTGACAGATTTCAGGTGAATTTGATTCCTAGTGCACTGAAGTACTGAAAAATTATTATGGCCAACATTGAGCGTGACAGTACATAGGACAGTGTAGATATAGACTTTCTGTCCAGCCCTAGTGGCAAGGTATGGGCTGACTTCAGGATTAATATAGTAATGACCAAACCTCAAACTGTGCAGGAATCTGTTCTGCTGGATTTTCTTCCACTTCACTATTTTTCACACTGATTTGTCTGGAAAAGCTAGCTCCAACTCCAGATTCAGTAATTATAAATAAATTATGCAACAGCCCCAACTTGGCTTACTAGATCAGCTACGCAAGCCATTTTTCTATTCTTTCTCAGGGATAATTGTTTCTAGGAAATCTCTGTGGAAAGCCAGCAATTCCTTGACGTTTTCAAAAAGACTAATCAGTTGATACCTGCAATCAGTATCACTGCTCACACTGCTGTAATTAGAAATGGAGTTTGGCTATCCAATTGCAATCAGACAGCAGCCCCGAACCTACTTATTTCCCTTTTCTATTTGGAAATCTTTCACCATAAAACTATCCTAACCGTAGATACTTCGATCATAAACAGGAAGCTCCAGGAAGCTCCTGGAGAAGTATCATGACTCCCAAAATCAAGCTGCTAATTTTCAACATGCTTTTGATTAGGAAAAAGGAGATGAAGAAATCAAGAAAGATAAAATTTAATGCATGTGCACTGATTCAACTGCTACCAATTAGCAAAGGAACAAACTGACTTCAAGACTGGAACAGGTTCAACCCTCTATTACTTACTTTCACTTTATAATTTGTTCAGTTTGGAGAGAACAGATATTGAGAAGAGCTGCCTTATTTCTGATTAATTGTTTCCCCTGTTTGCATGGCCTTTTGCAATTCCAATGCACCTCAATACCTCAGCAAGCTGAGCTGCCACACTTGGCTAAAGAAGGCTCAAAATATGATTAAAATGCCTTTTGCAGAAGTTTTAAAAAATATCCAAAAGGAATAAATACTATTGTAAAAGACTCTCATTTTTGATGGCAGCAACTTTTACAAAGTACAGGAGGCTCAGTTCTGTGCCTGGGAGATTAGAAGCAGGTCAAAGGTGGGAGTCAAAACAGTTAACAGTGAGCTGACAGAATTGGAAACTGCAGCCCAAAACCTCTCCCAGAGTTTTTCACCCGTATTAACTGATAACCAAATAATTTACACCACTATAATTAATTAATTAGATAAATAAATACTCTGATTTTAACTGATGCACTTTGACGTGTTATCAGGGGTATTTTACTGCAGATTTTGTTACCTTGCAAGGATCTTTTCCTGTAAATCTGTATGCCATCTGTGGTCTTATTCCCGCTGGTTTTCTGAACATGTAGACCAGTGATGTTGTCTAGGATGATAAGATCTGTGATGTTTGTTGAGAGCAATGTGTTGGTGTTATTAATCACAAGAGTAATGTATACAGTTTGAGGGTCATGTTCAACATCCACCTGAAAACAGAAATATTAATGGTAATGGTGCAAGACAGCTGTATGTGCATCTTAACAGCAAAATTCATAGCCCTGATTACAAATAAAACTTCATTATATGTGTACACTCATTTTCTGAAAGTATTCTGAGTTACCTGCAAATGAAACTACACTCAGTTTGATCTCACACTCCCAGTGAGATTTTAATCTTTGGTATGTCAAACTGTTGCTTGGAGACAGTGGCAGAAAGCCAGAGGGTGGAAACCCAGCTCATACAGGACCAGAAGCGTAATCAAAATCAGAACATCCCTGTGATACTGCATACAACACAAAACTGGATCATAACTTTATAACCAGAGTCTGGGAAATTCTTAAATTTGAACTTTTGTACCACTAAGATGTTTCTTTTCCAAGCTGCCTCACCGCAAATTCATACTCTCCATGCATTTTTGGTCTCTATTTCCCTTTCTTTCATAGCAACCACATTCTCTGAAGGATGCTGGCTGCCTCAACATGCCCTTCCCATGTGAGGGCAGATGGAGCCACCAGTGAACTTGGGAGCTCATGGCTCTGCTTCCAATTAGTGGTGAAGGTCATACACTAATCACCAATCTCTAGCAACATGCACTCATGTGATTTTATTTATTTATTCCATTAAGCCCTTAAGTCTTATTGAGCAGTTATACCCTCTAAATGAAATTACTTTGAGCACAGAGTTGCTTACTGACCTCTCACCTTCCAAACAGCCTTCTTCTGTAACTCGTATTAAACCAGAATTGTCTAAAGCTTTGTAAGAGCTATAATAATATGGTGATCTATAGTATATTCATGATGACTTATGAGTTTTCAAATCATGACACTAAATTAATAGTCCTTTAACTGACAGAATTATGATTCAGGCTGAACCTTTCTCTTTTTAGATTTTCCTTTTTAGGAAATGTCTACACTGTATCTGGACACCAGCAAACATAAAATAATAAAGCAGTCCTCACAAAAAATGAGTTCTAAAAATATGAATTGTGATAGACTTCAGAAATCACACCAGAGTTCATGGTAGCCACAGGGTTTGATACATGTAGCTATGGTCTCACTGTGCACCACTGATCTCTGCATATCATACTAATTCAGCATAGAACCAGATCACAGTTTTAGAATTACATGAATCAAGGACAAGAAACAGCTTAATGAAATTATCATGGCTTAGTCTGCATTTCTCTATTTAAGTGACGAAATTCCCAACTATTTCTTGAACTAGATGCTGCAAACAGTGTATAAAAATGTATGTATTAATGCATGTATAAAAATAGGCTTCATTATATTTCTGAGGAAACCATTACCAATTTCATATGCTTGTATATCATGAGTTATACCCCAACTTCCGAGACTTAAAAATCATCAAGTATTAAAAATGTGTTATATTTTGAATGGATTTTCTCTCTCCTGGTTTCTGAACTGGCATGATGCAGTCAACATGCCTTTCAACATTTCATGTGCAATCACAAAGGCCAGATACTTGCTTTAAAACATAAAACCAAAAGGAAATAGGAAAAAAAGTCTCAAAACCACATAAAAAAGTCTCAAATCCACAAAACAGAGACCCTGAGCCAATTGCCAAAACAAGAAAATACACCTTAAAGGATTCAAGGTTCAAACCACATGAGTTGTTAATACTGTACCACACTCCATAGTAAGCACAGATGGGCTTCTGCAGACAAACGAGCAAAAGAGAGAGCTGGGCAAATGAGGAAACAGAACAACTTCCTCCTCCTTTCATTTTCCAATACCATTCCCTCACTCTTCTGTGAGCTGAGGGTAAAAAAATGAGGATTTCAGGGCTTCTTCCGGTGCTTCTAACCAGGTACAGATGTATTCCTTTACATTTAGGGAGAGGAGATGCAAACAGCAATTTCAATAAACTCCTACAAGTGAAACAGGCAGAGAAACAACCATGTGCACATTCACAGGCAGGTCGGGCCATATGGCAGCATGAGCCCTCTCCTTCCACTTGGCAGGAGGTTTAATGCACCCTCCCACACACTGTTCATTCTCTTTCTCTTCATTTAGTTTAATTTAATAAAATTCTTAATTCAGTGATTAAACAAAGCAACCCTTCAGAGGAATCTCAATGGTATCGCCTATCTCCTACTACAATCTTCCTCAAGTGGCTAAAAGACTACATTCACTGCAATTCTCATTAATATTAAATACATGTTTTTCATTCTTTATTTTTGACTGGCAGTCAGACTTAAGCTCCATTGCAAAGGGGTTGAAAGAATTTGGATTATTTTTTCCCCTGAAAGAAGCAGATGAGAATCAAGCAACAGGTAAGCTCTTTGGCTTGACTGCTCCTAGAAAGAACTGCTCTGTACAATGCTGCCACTGCAATCAGTGACCACTGATTATCTTCTTTAAGTTGCTCCTCTAATTTGCCTGAAGATGTTTCGTCTTGCTTTTGGAGCAGATGGTTAGGTTGCCAGCCATCTACAGCAACCAAACCCAATGGCAGCCACTGATGATGCATAAGCACCCACTCTGTTTTCTCTCTGCTGCTGAAGTGTCCCATATGCGTCATCACGCCCTGCGAGCCATCTCACATTGGGTACCTGGGAGAGCGGCATGAAAGAGCCACAGCAAGAGCATGGACACCACAGGAAAAAAGAGACGACAAATTACCATGGAGGTTGAAAGGAATGGAGGATCTCTGTTAGGAGTGAGAACAATTAGAAACAGGAAAGGCGGCAGGGAAAAAGATCATAGAATCACTGATAACCTCCAATGCACAAATGCTTAGGAGATTAAGAAACAAGACAGGTAAAAGTGCTGAACGACAAGCAATTAAATTTAAAGATTTATTTCAGCTCTGGTAAGAATTATTGTCGTTGTGAAGTACTATTACAGAAAAGTTCACATCATACTATAGAATGAAGCTCTTAAAGAAACATATTTCTGAAAAGAAGGAAGAGAGTGGGTGCTGGAAGCACTGATAAAATTTAAACACCTCAGTTTCAATAAGGCTATTTCTACACTAAGATGTCAGAAAAATCCTGACTCAAGAAGTAAACATATGACACCTCCATGCTCTGAGGAGCCACTAATTGCAGGGGGAGGAAAATCTGCAAAATTCACTATTTTCTATTTAAAGCAGCTAAAGACCACCATATGGCCAGTCTGTCTCTTAGCGTGAAAGCATTTGTTCACTTGAAATAGGATTGAAGTAGAAGACAAGGTAAGCCAAGAAAAATTAAATGTGAACTGCATTTGCAGGTGGAAGACAATCACATATAATTGTTTAGTTTTCAGTAATTTGCAACTAATAGCACTACAAAAATATTTTCTGATAAACCCAGCATCTACAACAGATTACCTTTAATCTCCTACAGCAGTTACTTTGCAGCTTTTAATGAGCCTGTGTGAGGCTGTGCTGTGAACAGCAGAAAAAACAACATGGGACTGCTTCAAAGTCTGTTTCTGAGAGGCTCTGGTATAGCAACTGGGAATCCACAGCCAGAAAAGCAGAAGATTCTGTGTTACTACTTCCTATGTCTGAAATGCTCACTATTCAGCCTCATTAATCATGATATGCTGCCATTTCAATAACAACACTAGAGGTAATTAGTGCCATGAGATGTGATGCATATTCATTCTTCTCTACACAACTGATCTGGTGAAGGTTATAAAGCCACCTCTTCCGTACAGGTTACTGAATCCTCTACTTTCATAGGCAGCATTTCAGTGGCTGAATTCAGATTGGTCCTGAAGTTGGATGTGCTCACTCTCTCTCTAGCTAAGATGAACTGTCTGTAATTGTAAAAAATCATACCTGCTTCATCCAGTGCAAAAAAAGGGAAAAGAAAAAAAGAGAAAAAAAAAAAAAGAAAGGAAAAATAACAATGAAGGTAAAAATAAAATTGGAAGTTAAAAAAATTCTTACAATAGGGAGGTCTTTGCTCCTCATAAGCATTTATGCAAGTCAAATGAAACCTGTTTTTCATTAAATGCTGTGCTGTAGGTGAGTCCCACTGAATATGCACACTATGACACAATGGCTTTTCTAAAGTTGTGTGTTAGGATGCCCAAAGACACAAGAGCAACACAGGGCTCAGTGCTTTATCCTTCAAAAGAAGTCCACACTTGACACAGGTCGGGCACCCATGGTTAGGCCACGGGAATATCTCAGAAGGTTTATCTCATCTTGTAAAATTTGTCTCTATCTCTACCCAGCCTCTTGGCTGATTACTCTGGAGTTCACTGGGATTTGCCCACGTACAGTTTCAGAAACTCACAGTCAGGTTTTTACTTCAACCACAATCCAAAATGCCCTGAAGCCTGAGAGATTTCACTGACTTCTGCTGCAAATCAACATTGCAAAACGGCGCCTCTTAGAGAAAGTGGGACCACCGTAACATCAAAATGCACATACTCCTAAATACTCAGCATGGGCACAATTAGGTTCCCACTTTTTAAAGGTCATTTGGGTACAAACTTCCTACCAAATTTACAAGACAAATGTAAGAAAACTTACCATACCACATTTCTGAAGGGTTATTCCGAATTCAGAAGACACTGACATATTGGACACATCTTCAGGCTATGAAGGAAGGGGAAAAATCTACATATAGTGTATGAAAACATTATAATTCACGAACTTCAGCAAGTTAAAATGTAAATAAAGAAATTATTTAAAAAAAATAGAGGTACCAGTCGCCTTCAAGTTTAGGAGTTTTATTATCCCAACAGTTAAACCTTTTTTCTAGTCCAAATGTGTATGAACAACTTATTCCCACAAGTAATTATTAGAATCTTAATTTATATATTCATCTTTTGACTATCACATTTCACAAAAAAAAATACACTATGCACAAAGTTCATCAGACTACACAGATTCTTTTCATTACTAAGTCTATCAGAATTTACACAGCAATCACACAGCTGTATCTGTCACAGTAGTTCTTTGGAAGTCCCACAACTAGTTGGTGCTGCTGAAGTCATGTCAAATGAGCACAACCACCCAAGACAGAACTAGAAATATGCTAATTGGACAGTAAATTCCCCAAATTCAGTTTTTATAGAATTGCTACAATCTTTACAAATACTAGAAGTGGCAAACCATCTTTTACTGACCAGAAGGTGGCTGACGTCAGACTCTCGTTTGAACAACACCTTCTTTGTCCATGAGGGTATCAAGGCAAACAGGGAATGGCTCCACTGGTTGTCTGAGGCTGCAGAGGTCAAGAGCTGGTGAGGGGTTTGGCTTGCCTGAATGACCACAGGTAAGGGCACTGCTGAAAACCAAGGCAACATTCAGCATTAGAGCTAAGGCTGGGTCCTGCGTGGCAGACACTTGGTGCAGAGTCCAGCCAGGGATGGGGCTCATGGCACCAGTGCTCTGCGTGCACACACAGCCAGATACTCTCTCTCAAGGCACTGAAAATCGTGATAGTCAACAGAGACTGAGGCCAGCCAGGAAGCAGAGATAGGATTTGTCCCACAAAACCCAGCAGGAGTCAGAACAAAACTGTTTCCTCCCTAACGAATTCCCATATAGCCCACAAAAAACTTCTTGTCATTTAAATGTAAAGCATTTAATGCATGAATTACAAGGTTTAAGCCTTAAATCAACTGTTAATATTTTCAACGCAAAGAAACTTTCAGGAAAGCATAAAGAATTGAAACAATCCACAATGTGAGGGCCATCAGTGCTAATAAAGGTGTTCTGCTTCAAAGATACAGTCTTCCAATTAAGGACTGACCTCGCCAACACTTTTCAGAACTGAAATACTTCTCAGTTGAGAATACTTCTCAGCTACATTTCAGTTGAAGTGCCATCAAATCAAACGCTCCTAAATTTAGTAATAAGCAATATAAATGCCAGCTTATACTCTTAAATTTTTATGAAAGGTTAGTCAGTGATATTACACAAAGCAACAGGCATAGTTTTGAATCATATCACTTTGATCTACTAAAGTAAAAGCACCTATGACATTAATAAAAGAAGCTTATACTAAAAATAAATAATTTAATAAGTTAAATTGCGAAAAGCTAAAGCTGCTGAATTAAGAGAAAAATGTTATGAAAATTTAAAATAGCTGGTTGTCTATGTTTAAGAAGATACTTTTTTCATTCTTTACTTAATATTATTCTCATTTATTACTTATTTTTAAATCAATCATTAGCAATATATATTAATATGAACGAAAAACTCCCATTGAAAGGCAAGTAATTTTGTGAAATTACTTTTCTATGAAAAAGCCTGTTACATATTAATAAAATATGAAAAGCTGAAGACACTAAAATCTCATTAATATGAGAAGCAGCATTTTTTTGAAAAGCCACTGCTTTGTAAGAAGAACAATATAGGGAAATACAATTAGTTGCAAATAGAAAAAGCATGAACAAAGCATTCAGAACTGCACCCTTAAAAGGAGCCTTAAAGCATTGATGCACACAAATCACTGAAAATAATTCTGTTAACATAATGAATAGATGCAATCCTGCTGCTTACAACACCTAAGTGGACACGTGCACTTGGGGAGCTTCCCTGTCTTCCCATGTTTATTTGGGAGTAGTTTATACTGGACAAAATTGTGGATATATGGGTCAGAGAAAGCTGGTGTCTACATTTTATGACCAGTTTTAATTCACTTCTCTAAGTTTTACTTAAATATTTAAACCACTGTTAAACAATGCAACAGACTCCGACTAACTTAGGGACTTTAAAAACAGCATGGCAAACTTGGGGAGAGCAGGAATATATAGAGTTACAACAAATGTCCATATATCTTCGGGGTAGAAATTTTCAAGACAGTCATGCATGGCCTACTTCTATTTCAAGACTAAGCAATGGTCCAAATCACTCAGAATGAACCCAGTGCTGAATTTTCTGTGCAGTATAAACCTGCTAAATACCAATCTGAGCTCACCTAGCCATGGCACGACCCAGCAGATCCAAATATACTGTATCTCACCTCCAATAGCTCTAAACCTGTTTCTGACTACTGAATCAAGCCTCTTTGCAATTTTGTACAAATACATCCATACACTGAAAAATATTTATTTTATATATGATGTGTCTCTCATACATTAATGCAATTGTCACCCCATTCCTATGAAGGTGGGGCACCAATTCTCCTTTTTGTTTTCTTGCCTGACTACAGGAAGGGCACTGCACTTTACATGCGACAGCAAAGCCTGATACTCCCCCTCTAGAGAGTATCAAGTCCACAGTAACCAATTTAATTAACTGATCCTGTTCCCTGACTCTGAACAAACCCCTGGATTAATAATTACACAGATGAGTCTGTTTTCAAACTGTGCTTCGTCATCACTTACAATCCCAAGATAATGTGCCCACCTCCCAGCAGAAGTCTCCAGGCATGTTATTTGGCTGCTCCATCACCAGTAGCTGAGGGCTGGGGATTTTACAAGTTTTTAACATTATGTTAAAGCAGTCTCAATACTGATGATGGTGACAAGGATATTTCTGCAAAACCACTTGTATCTTCCCAGTACTCAGTGGAAAGTTTGGCTTAAGCACATGCAACCAATACGATGCATGTCCATACAGCAACACGCACCACTGCCTTTCTTCAGAATTTTTCTCATCCTATTAATTTTTAACAATATAGGCTGTTTTGCAATACCCTGGATCCACTGCCAGTAAAGCTGCATTTTTCTGTAGCATTCTTTTTTTCTAGTGTAGATTGTCAGTTAAATAAAATAACTTTTTCCTGATCCACACATATTTAACTGTCACTGGAACAGCTGATCTACAAGAAGTTAACTACGTTTCCACATAACTTGCTGCATAATCAATATCATCCAACATAATTGTATTTATCAATCACCTGCTGTCTCTTTTCAGGTAAATTCCTATTGCAGATGTAGGATTGTAGATGTCTGCCGGCTGCTTGAAAAGCTGGACACTGAATATCTGAGAAAGGATGGTACAGGCATAATGCATTCTGTGGTTTTCACATATATTCTAGATTTCTGCTCTGAAATTTGGGGTTTTTTTAACAAATAGATTCATCTGACCTTGGAAAATACCAGCGCTTGGCTGCTGAAACCCTTCACTGAGAAGCATAGAGCTTTCTTTTGGATACCATGCTGCTCAGAAGTGCAACTCATTTCCATGGTGCCATCAACAGTGCCCCTTCAGAGATGCATCCCAGTTCTGACAGTGACTCTGAGGCCTCCTTGTTCCTTCCACTCTTTTCTTCCTGCAGCTTCAATCTTTGCCATTTTTCTGGCTGTTTTCAGAAAAGCCAGAGGCTTGCATGGTCGTCACTTTCATTGGTTTCTAAATGGCAACTATTCCCACTCCTTTTTGAAAGAAAATCTCTGCAGAGGAGGGGAACAGCTTCAGTTTACACACAGTCCAAGCAGCCCCCTCTCAGCTGGGCTGGCCAGGCTGCCACCGCGCATTCCCGGACTACAGCGCCTCAGGCCAGAGCATTTCCCAGCAAGCAAACTAGCAGAGCGTGGGGCTTAATCTGGGGCTTTCCTGTAAACATCTGCAAAGATGCCAAATCACACAGTTTATCAGAAAAAGCCAGAAATTTCACTTTCTTCTGAGATGTGAGACAATATCACCATCTTTGAGAAAAAATGTTCTTTGTTTTGTGGGGTTTTTTTAACTTAAAAATTCCATATTTTTACAAGGTATTATCAACATGTTTAATATTTTATCTTACTTTTAATTAGCACATTAGCAAAATGCTTTCCCATGATTTAATCCTACATAAACCCAATATAAACAGATATGCCAGAACTCTGTCTTAAACTGCATATTTCTAGCTAATTACCACTGCTGGTAGGCAGACTTTGTATGGAATTTCAAAAAGAAAACATGAAAATAAATATTAATATAGCTGCAACAGCTAGAAGATTGGTATATCATTTTACCACTCACGTTCCTGTAGTATTCACTCAAGTCTCCCACATGTGCATTCTACCAACATACAAAATGACAAATGCACAGTTGATCAGAACAGTCTCTGCTACTTAATGTTCAATTTTCTTTGCTGTTCTCCCTAGGTAGTTATTTGCCACTCCAGCTTTGTGCACTATTGCCTTGGGTGGTGACATATTGCTCTTTTGGGCTTCCAGCTGCCACACTCAAGGCACAAGCAATATGCTTAGGAAGGAGAGCTCCCCCCTGCCAGCCCTCACTGCATTCACTTGCTGCTCAGGGAGTGCAAATACTGGGGATCCAACCTGGTACAAAAGGCACCTGCTGTGTAAGGACTATGGGGACAGTGGGTCTGTGTTCGTACAGACCAAGTGTACAAGGATTCTAAGAAAAGAAATTGTCTCCTGATCATGATCAGCGGACTGTCCTTTGCTTTGAAATTAGCTCTGTGTAGGGACACGGACCTGGCACAGCACAAGCCTTGACCACTGGACTCAACAGGCTGAGTCCTGAACACATCAGTGGCACCGACAGGCCACCACTAGAACAGCACACACACCATCACGATAGAAGTTAAGGTGAAGGTCACTCTTGGCTAGGGCAATTAAATAGAATAAGAGAAAATTAAAATAGTCTTACAATAAGTCTGCATCAAAGGCTCCTGTATGTCCTTAAGGCTCCCATACCTTCACAGCACATTCTAAGCAGTAGAATGCCAAATTACAGTAGGAAAGCAAAGGCTCTGACAAGTTTGTGAAATTTCAAGCTCAGAATTAAAAATGAGAGCAAAAAAAATGCTTTAACTAGGACATTAATTCTAATTTATGGCTCTCAAGGGCTGAATATTTCAATTCAGATCCCACAGTCTCATTTGCTTACCCACCACCAATTTATCAGCAAAGCTTTGAACAACCTTGCTTTATTTCAGTGGGGAAGAAAGGAGTTAAATATACTTGCCTGATATATTTTTGTTGTTGTTATTCTAAATTACTCCCTGTCTTGAAAACCATCTAGGATACAAGATCCAATTTGAAGTCCTTTCAATTACACACAACAATGAACAGGCAAAGGTAGCAATTTACCGTACTCAGTTTTGAATGTTGCCATTAGCTTTTCTTGTTACAATGTCAAAGAAACTATGGACATCAACAATAAAAAACAAATCTACTTTCCAGGCCTGCTTTGAATAAGCTAGAGCAGACTCAAATGTAACTCTCAAAAACCCACTGTGTTCTGCAGTCACAGGAATATTCTGGGGTTGTCTTTTCTTATCTTACGCAGAAACAACCTGAAAAAGCTTCCAATAGAAACACTGAGATCAGTGTGCTGTCACAAACTATTTCACACTTCAGCACACTGCCAGTCTCAGTGACAAAGGTTTTATGCAGAAGTTCCCACCTCTCTAATTTCATCGAGAACTTCTTCAGTAAAAACTAAAGAACCTAGTACTCAGATAAGGCAAATCACTAAAACCTTAAGTTTTAAATACGTTAAAAATTGATGTTTACTACAATGGGACCATTTTCAGTTATAAAATCAAGCATATAATTCAGTGCATGTCACAACACCTCATTTAACACATATACACCTACTAAAAAAATGCCAGAATTTCACAGAATCAGAATCACTGAGGTTGGAAACGATCCTTAGGTCTGAGTCCAATTGCAAACCCAGCACTGTGAAGTTCACCACTAAACCATGTCTCTAAGTGCACAACTTTTAAATACTTCCAGGGATGGCATGGCAACTCAACCACTTCCCTGGGCAGCCTTTTCCAATGCTTGGTAGCCCTTCCTATGAAGACATTTTTCCTCATATCCAAACTAAATCTCCTCTGGCACAACCTGAGGCCATTTTGTCTCATCCTGTCACCTGTTACCTGAGAGAAGAGTCTGACCCCCACTTCACTACAACCTCCTTTCAGGTAGTATAGAAAGTGCAAAGGTTCCCCGTGAGGCTCCTTCTCTCCAGGTTAACCAACCTCAGCTCCATCAGCTGCTCCTCATAAGACTCATTCTCCAGACCCTTCACCAGCTTCGTTGCCTTCCTCTGGGCATGCTCCAGCACCCCAATGTCTTTCTTGTGAGGGGCCAGCTGAAGACAAGATTTGAGGTGTAGCCTCCCCAGTGTCCAGTTCAAAGGGATGCTACTTCCTTCATCCTGCTGGCCACACTATTTTAACCACTAACAAAAAGATACTGCATGTCAAAATCCTCAACTTTTTTTTAGTGCCAGAAGGTTTTACTTAAGTATAAAACCACACTCATTTCCCGTCTCAGTGGACGGTACATGAATAATTTGCAACCCATCACAAAGCAAGATACACACAGCAAAGATGACATTGAATAAATACTGGAAAAAAACAAGCCCAGCAAATCTGAATTACTTGCTTTCATATTTAAATTAATAAACTCATTTGTGAATTAGCCATGGCACAGGGCAAAGAAATTAGAGGTATCTCACTTGGTGACTGCTTCAAAGCATATAAAAATCTTGGCAAATGCATCTCATGAACCATCTCTTGGGGAACCATGGTGATGGAGAGGTTTATTTCACACTCTGTGTTGCCCTGTTAATGTGCTATACGAGGACATCCTAACCTTTCAGAATACACCCATCTCCACATTCAGGTGAGGTAGAACACTATTTATAATACCCATATAGAAATTAAAGACCGGAGACTCAGAGAAACTGAGTGATTTGCTCAAATTTACACAAAGACCCTGTGTCAGTCAGCCCTCAGATGCAGCTACTCCAAGCTCTAAGGGACTTTCCTAAGTTTTGGGCTACCTTGTTTTGATCAGATTAGGCAACTACCACTGGAGATGATCACCATACCTGAGATCACTCACTGACAAGAGTGCTTGACACCTGCTGTGAAGAGTCCTAGCATCCCAGTAGTACTTCTAGACCCACTGTATCTATCAGTCTTTAACCCACTACATGTAACAGCCTTTAAAAATCAGTCTTTGGTCCACAATAAAGTCTATTAGCTATTGCAGTTCCGGAGGTTTTTAAAAATAGCTTCAAGAATAAGTATTGCAACACTGCTGGTAAATGCAC
Organism: Oriolus oriolus; assembly: GCA_013400235.1. Taxonomy (NCBI): domain Eukaryota; kingdom Metazoa; phylum Chordata; class Aves; order Passeriformes; family Corvidae; genus Oriolus; species Oriolus oriolus. The sequence goes on along the minus strand of VXBT01003860.1, from coordinate 104,521 downwards.
AGGGGGTAAGCCAGCTTCTGAAAATGAACAAGGTCTTGATCAGCTTTAAGTAATATGGCTTTTTCACAAACCTGGGAACTCTGGACATCAGAGGGTGCTCCCCTACACCATTATGTTTAGTACTGAAAAAGGGCTTTTGAAAATGATTCAGGGCAGGGTATGAACTGAGGTCTTCCCACAAGAGCTTCATTCTAGATGAGCTGTTTAGGGAACCTAAAGCACCCTTGCTCCTACCTTCTGTGCAAACACTCCCCTGTGGCCCAGGACTGAGTCCCACTGATGTCAGCAGGCTACCAGGATGCAGTTCCAGGCCCCTGCTCACCTTCACACCCATGCCCTATGAGTCCTGTACTCCCACAATGCTGAAAAGAGAGAGGAAACAGTTGCATACCTGCCATTCCTAGGTATCCCATTTCTTTCTGAAGCCACAGATCATCTTCAAAAATCTGGAAGAGAGCAATTATTAAAAAAACCTGTTTTCATAAATATCTATCACTGAACTTTTACGCTGGATTTATGCTTCACAATTCCACAGACCCCTACCCCCAAAGCCTCAAGTTTCTCCAAAATTAACTACCAGAAGAGACAAAACATGGCTCTAGAGGTCTCCCACAGCTTGTTAAGCAGTATGAGGCTCTGCTGCCCAGTGTGGATATGCGCACTTAGGGCTCAAATTGTACTTACATTTCATATTATCAGGACAAGTCTCTGCACAATAGTGAAGCTGGGTTGGCTATTAGTTTGCTTTCATTAAATAATCTTTGCCATTTTCAAAGGCATATTTAAGGACACAGGAAATCGGATCACTAGGAGGCAGCAGGAATGTGTCTATATTAGATGATCAAGTCCACTGACATTACACTCATTTTTCTTCCGGAGAACTACACAGAACCTTTCAAAGGGGCCACGTGCTAAAACTGCAGCTTGCAAGGCAATCTGTGACAGCCTCCTGCCTGTGCCAGGACAGCAGAGACTGCTACAGAAACCACAGCTCGAAACGTCACCAGAAGAAACCAGTGTTTTTAAGGAGTTTTACTGCCCAGTGTTTGGATCACGATGTAGCAGTCATGTAAGCAAGTTCTCATTTACCGAAAAATGCTTCCTTGCAGGAGCTAATAGAGGGTTAGGAACATGGGCTGATTAACAGGGACCTAACTCTGCCTAGTGATGCCACCCACACTTGCTGTTTCTGTTTGCTGCCAAGCACTGCATGTGAGTAATGTTAAGTATTGACTTATGTCAACACCACCGTTACAGTACAGCATGTTAGGGGCAATTTTCTTCATTGCCTGCTCAGGGAAGCCATCACTGATTATTGCTAGAGCTGTAACTTTAGTTACCCTTGTATGAAAATATTTCTGACTTCAGATCGCGCATTTTTCCTCAAGGTAACAAAAAATGCAAGGTATCTCACAAATTCAGATGCACCAGAAGCCCTTGGGTTTAAGGAGCCTCTGGAAAACATGTCCATACAGGACTGGAAGCAACTCTTTTAGAGAAAGAAGGGACTCCGAAACAAACATTAGCATGTACATGCAGCACACTCTGAGCAGCTCTGGGACGTGGCTCTGGGAGATCCCAGGCACTGAGCTCTTCACTAGAGGCTGCTTCCAAATACCTTGTTGTACAGGTTTTCCTGGTCTCTAGAATTCTTATACACAAGCTGAGGTATGGTAAAGTTCTTTAATGCCATTATTATTTATTTTCATTGGTTAAACAATCTGTATGGCCATGAATTTTGAGCAACCAAGCACCTCAAGAACACAGAAAGAACAGGAAACTCCAGCGGCAAGCTTCAACAAAAAATTGTGTGGTGGATAAATTAGACAGAATTATTATTATTTTTATACACAGAATCAGTCCCTTCTGAGCTGGAACGGACCCACACGGATCATTGTGTCCCACTCTTGAATGAATGGTCTGTAAACGGATCAAACTGCCGTATGTGTGCCCTTCCATCTATGCATATGGACATGCAGCAACAGAAACCATGTTAAAAGGGTATCAGTCCCTGCCAGGCATTTCTAGAGCAGTCTAGGGCCCTGTCTGCATCAAGGAAATGTGTACCAGCCCACTAAATTGATGTAATAGCAGTTTGGAACACTGATGAAAATACAAAACACCATTGTGGTCTCTTATGTTAAATGCAATCTCGTTCATAAATATAAATCCCAAATATTACTGTTATGCATTATATCAGCATATATATGGACTTGAATGTTAAATGTCAACAGTTGCATTGCAAGTGAGCCTGCAAGAAAAGTAGCCCGTGGTGTAAGGATGTATAAAGACATGCAGAAAACATGGTTTCTAGCTAACAAGCTTTATTTCCTACTTTCTAAGAAATCAGCACACAATTGGCTCCTGACTTCCACAGGCTCCAGGTATTTATTCCTGTGTGGTTTTACAACAGCTGATGCACAAAATCCATGGTGTTTGTAGGTCCATGTGCGTCAACTACAAAAGATATAACAGCACACCTTGTTTCTCCTTCTGCCGTATCCGACATTCAGCTCTCAGTGGAAAATACAGCCTGAGTATTCAGCACAAGCTTTCCACTCTGCTGCAGAGTGCATCCATAATACCAGAGGACATCACAAGGGGCTCCACATCAGCAAGTAGTGCCTAATCCATGGACCTGCACTCACATCATGCTTCAAAAGTAATTAATGTAATGCAATAATATTGTCAGGAAACTTCTTCTCAAATTTTACATTAATTTATTCTTCTGGTAAAGTAAGTTGGTGTGCTG